>JACTOM010000909.1:2393400-2412004 GCA_015832385.1 Elymnias hypermnestra | reverse complement strand
GGAAGACCGAGGCGAACGTTCCTGGACCAAATCCAGGACATTTTAAATAACGGCCAGGTCAAGAGTACTCTAAACCGACGAACTTGTATGAAAGATTTAATGAGATTGAAAGAAGCGAAGGAGATATGCAAGGATCGTGGCAAGTGGAAGGATGTTGTCTCTGCCTACCCCTATGGGAATAAGGCGTGATGCTATGTATGTATGTATGTATGTCCGTGTAACATTTTATATATCCGTGATAATATACATTTATACAGCAAAAGCACCGAAACATAATTTTGATACAAGAAATAAAAACAAACTTGCAATGCCATATTTTAGAGTGAAGAAGGTTCAGAAATCATTTGTCGGGTTGAGCATACGCATTTTTAATAAGATACCCGGATCACTACTGAGTCTGCCTCCACATAGATTTAAGAAATATGTTAAAACCGTCCTATTACAAAAAGCATATTATAATATTTAAGATTATTCAAATGACAAAGATGTTTGGACTTGATTCCAGTGGCACATGAAAGCTAAACACATTGTAACGTACAAAAACGATGTTTAACGGAATAACCGTTGAGTTTCTTGTCGGTTTCTTCTCAGCAGAATCAACCTTCCGAACCAGTGGTAGATTTATTACCAACGGATAGCCTATTGACGATTCAAAAAAGCTCTTTGAGCCCACTTGAATAAAGAATATTTTGATTTTATGTATTTATAATATATATGGTTCCTGTCATTCAAATATATAAACAAATTGCACTTACAGGGATCCCATCTATTACTTCGTCAAATTCAACACCATTCTCAAATTTCATAACCTTCAATTCGCCGGTTGATGTTATTGTCGTTGAAGTATAAGTGTTACCGTCTTTTTCGAGCTTTGCAATTGATTTTAATTTCAACCAGGCTTCAACTTTCTCGGGTGGTAGTGCTATTAAATCAAAAAAATATTAAGAATCATTTGCTTTGCCATTTATGAACTTCCTATAATGATAATACAGAAATAAAACTGTATTTAACCAATTAACTCTCGCTCGTGATTGACTTAAAATTTAGCAGTGACTGTTTTCGCAATGCAAACGGCGTATAACGTATTTCCTCATTTAACCGACTTCAAAAAGAGGAGTAGGTTATCAATTCGTCCGTATTTTTTTAAATGTTTGTTACCTCATAACTTTCTACTGGATGAACCGATCTTGATGATTTTTTTTATATGAAAGGTGCTTGTCGTAGGCGCCCTTTTTTTTAAATCGAGCTCTGATGATGGCCTCCATAAGAAAACCGGATTTCTTAAATTTTTATTAAGCATGTGTTTGACCAATGGACGAATAACTCAAGAACACTCCAACCGATTTCGATGATTCTTTTTTTATTGGAAAGGATATATTTCAATGTTGTTTGATGATAGTTTGGTTAGGTTTTGACCTTGGGATCAATGACAAAGTGACGGAATTCTTCAATTCTTAGGGGTAAATTAACGACACTGGGCAATTTTTTTATTGGCTATCAGGATATTTGAGTCACCTCCCGTAACGTCGGTATAGTAAAGTGATTGTCGTAACTGGCAGTTAAATATAAAGTCGGTTTTTCGTTAAAATTTTTATTTTTTCAAGATCGAAATACATCAGCGGTACGCAACTTACAATAATTACAATTTCTTGTTTAATATCATAGATTTTTCAACTGAAATTTAGCTTTATTTAGGAAGCAAATCAGAGCCTTTCTGGCAAGAGAAGTAGTTTTAGGTTTTTATTTTTAGTTCTAATTTTATTTATTTCATTCTTTTTTTTTCTCGTTCTCATGTAATTCTTATTTTTAGTGGAAACCTTATTGGTTTGTGTTTTGTCTATTTAGTTTTAAAATATATATTCAATAACTGTTTGTTACGCAAATAAAATAAATAAATAATATCATTTTTTTATATTTAGATCACAGTTTTTTATCGTCGTAGTGATCTCGATATATATTACAGAATTTTGATGTACATGTACTGTATATTCTAGTAAAGACAACGCGTAACGTAAAATCGACTAAGTGTGAAAAGAACTTTCAAAGTATTTTAATCTACTCTTCTGGACACATCTTAGAGTTTAGGTTTCGATGGGGCCATCGAAACCTAAACTCTAAGATACTCTAAGAGACTCTACCGAAATATTATTGCTAGATTGAACAAAAACTATTGATGCAGTTTTAAACCTGGTACTTTTTACCATCTTTTTCGATCGTAATGTTTTAAATTTGAATTCAGAATACCACACGACATGGAGCTACGCCTAACAAGTCGGGTATGCGCCTTGATGAAGGCACTTGATTATTGAATAAAAAACATGTTCAATTTAATAAAGGTTTAATTTAATAACGCGTGTTGCCTCCATAGGCTTCTACCACAGCTCTCATACGATTAGGCATAGAGTTTATCAACCGCTCTATGAAATTTTGGGGGATCATCTCCCATTCCTCTTCTATGGCAGTTTTCAACTCCTGCATCGTCTGGGCAACTGGCTGACGAGCCCTAACAAGTCTTTTTAGCTCGTCCCACATGTGCTCAATGGGGTTCATGTCTGGGCTTCTGGCTGGCCAGTCCATAACTGTGATGTTCACACCCCGAAGATATTCCCTGACGATGCCGGCCGTATGGGCTCTTGCATTATCATGCATAAAAAGGAAATTTGGGCCCACATAGTCCGCGTATGGCATCACGTGAGGTTCTAAGCACTCACGAATGTACCTTTCAGCATTTAATGTTGGCAGCCGTGGTCCCGTAACAATCTCAAGTTGAGTTTTACCGCTCGCGGATATACCGCCCCAGACAGTCCATGAGCCACCGCCATAAGCAACCCTCTCTTCAAAGCAGCATTGTGCAAAACGCTCCCCCTTACGTCGGTAGACCTTCTTCCTTCCATCATTGCCATGTAACACAATTTTAGACTCATCAGAAAAGAGTACACGGCTCCAATGCTGCTGAGTCCAATTTAAATGAGTGCGCGCGAAATGAAGGCGCGCTGTTCGATGGGCTCGCGTTAGTTTGGGGCCATTAGCTGGCTTGTGTGGTACCATATCGCGTTCTTTTAACCTTCTCCGAACTGTTCGAGCGCTCACAGATACTCCGTGGAAGTCGCGAAGTTGGTTTTGTATCTCAATGGAGGTAAGGTGACGATTTCTCAAGCTGGTCGTCACGATGAATCGATCCTGCCTTTCAGTTGTGACCCGAGATCGTGGCCTTCCTTGGCGACGAACAAAGCCGCCAGTCTCTAGGTACCGCGAATAAACATTTCGGACCGCAGATCGACTTAAATTAAGTTGAACACTCACATTTCGTTGGCTGTGTCCCGCCTGGATAAGTGCCACAGCTTGGGCGGCGACTTCAGGCGAAGTATCCATTGATTATTGATAGAACCTTACCTTAATGGTAAGAATAAGTAATGTTTGTTGCAAAACCAATGAGAAAAATCACACTTTCAAGAATTAAATCCGAGTAAACCAATAAAATCAAGTTTTTTTTAGTATTCGATTGTTTGTTAACAACGAACAGGCTCCAAATTGTCTTTTGTTTCTTTAAATTCTGTGTTCGAAATTCAAAAAAAGACTATTGAATGAAATTATGAATGTGCCAGGTTCAAAACTGCATAAAAACTTTTTGCTCGACCTAATATAAAATTTTAGCTAGGACCAAACGAAGCTGAAAATGCAAGGTGGGCCAATAGATGTGTCCAGAAGTATATATATAATATAAAACACAATAATGGTTGTCTGTTGAATACTCTGAAAACATTTAACTAAAGTGCCCTAAACTGGTTTCAGAAGAAAGCCAATAATGCAAAGTTGGTTTTAGACTACTAAATTTCCACATATCTCTAAAGTATCGGGAATTACGCGGGTGACTTATAATTATCGCTTAATCTACACTAATATTATAAAGAGGAAAGATTTGTATTTTTGTATGTATCGAATAAACTCAAAAAGTATTGGACTGATTTTAATATTTCTTTATTCATTAGAAAGCTACATTATCACTGAGTAACATAGGCTATATTTAGCGCTAGATTACTATAGGAATCTTTAGAAATTCCTATTAAAACCAACCGAAGGTAAAAAAATTAGCCATAAAATGTCTTTATGGCTAATTTTTATTATTTATAGGTATTAATTATAGGACAAAAAAATGTTCGACAATATTATAGAATGTATCAATATCTACAAAAAACTTAGCGAGGCCGAGAGAGATATGTCTAACTATTGTAGTTACATGACTATAACTACTTTTTTACATTTAATAAATTGATAGAAATGCCGGTCAAAATCAGACCGTGTTATCCATGTCTTAATATACCTGATGATTTTGAATTATTGAAATCGGATAGTCAAAAGATAATTAAATTAAAATAAAAATATTAACTCGACGAGAGAGGGGCAGTGCGGGAGAAGGGGTGCACGATTATGAACTAGGTAGCCGGTCGGCTCCTTACGCAGTGGACGCAAGCGACATTGAATATTTCCAGTTTGTTTATTACATTTTTATGCTTCACTTAAAAAGTTCTTTTCAGAGCTACTTAGTTTTAGTATTAGGAATCACACTTTTTCATAATATTTGTCAAAGTACTTTTCAGAACTATCTCTTTGAACTCGAATAATTTATTTTTTATTATTATTATTAGTTTATTCTTAGTTATTAGTTTATTCTTAATTGCTCTAATTTAAAATAAATATCCTTGATTGCAATATGTCTAGAAGAAGAAGATCTTGGCTATCTAAGAATAGTTCCCAAGCGAGATTAGCAAAAGTTCGTCGTATTGGAGAGTCTTCTTCACGTAGTGTACAGAAAGGCTTTAAAATAAGCATACATTTTTTTCTAATTTATTGATTCATGGTCGTTTTAATTGTCATGCTTATAATTTAAACATCTGTACCTATTTATATATACCCGTGCGAAGCCGGGACGGGCCGCTAGTAATGAATAAAATTGGAGTACATTTATGGTATTTCAAAAGGAAATATTTTCTCTAAATGCACATTAAAGTGCATACGATACTAATATGAAAAAAAATTATAAGAAGTAACTTAGGTTACTATTATTTTAGAATAAAAAGGCTTACAGAATTAGGTGGGTATTAGTGCAGGAAATAACTTCAGTTTATGATAAAAATAAGTACTTACGAAGACTATCCAAGAGTTCCTTCAAGTTCTCGCTATTTGTTAGAACGTAAGTCTTTCCGAGAAACGACATCTTGTAAATTTTGTTATATTTTCACAATGTTAATAAGAATTAAGGCGATACCTATAATTTATCTGCTTTTATTAACTTGATGTCACATCGGTAATTGCATACAATAAGAACCTTATCAACACATGCACTAACGGATTACATTGAGTGATGTTCAATTCGTAAGCTTTTTTGTAGAATTTCTTTTAACAAGATTTTTGAGGTAATAAAAGAAGAGGTAAAAGTAGCATATGTCTTTTAATTCATAAATGATTTTCCGTTGTACAAGTATAAGGATATAATAGATTATTATTGAGAAAACTAAAGTGTCAGAAATATCTGGAATTAATTTAAAAGTAGTCATCGTTGTGCATAAACTCACCCTAACTGCTTTCTTCATTACATCGTCACTATTATTAATATAAAGACACATAAATCAAGAAGAAGGAATAAAAATCCTAAAAGAAATGATATAAAACATAAATGTATAAAGGAAAAAAATATTTAGACAATATCTGCAATATGAATCTTTGAAATAGTTTATTTTATATATTTCTAATAGTGAAATTACAAGTTAATAAAATTGGAGTCTAAAAGTACATAAACGTTCATTTAGTACTTAGATGAAAAACGCTTTTTAATTATTGTGTATCTGTTTGTTTGTTCCTGCTAATCTCTGAAACGGCTGGACCGATTATGACAGAACTGTCACTGTAGTTATCTGATATTATAAGGAGTAACTTAGGCTACTTTTATTTTAAAAAACAAAGCCTCTGGAATTACAAGGCGAACTGCTAGTTCTATATAAAAATTCTAGTCTAGATTTCACGAGAGTTATCACGTAATTTGAATTAGTGTCAAAAAAAAATATATTTGACGATTCAAAAGTGCTGTAATAGGCCAACTTTAATAAAGATATTTTGAGTTTAACTTGAGAGCAAGTATTTGGACCCGATTTAGATGACATTTGTGCCATCATTTAGTAGACATTATTTATGAATCCCTGATTGCCTATTTTTTAGCCTTGCTAAAAGAGACCTGTATTCGAATCCTGAACAGTAACTTCCAAATTTAAATTTCGGACAGGTAATCTCTGCATGAGATTTGCGCAGGAGATATAAGCGCAAATACAAGGGCACTCTCTATTCCTTCACTCTTATAGTCCAATAAGACAGCGCTCTCCACAACAATTCTAATTTATTTATTTACTAAATCCACAGCTTCGTCTTCGGTATAAGTATGTACAATTTTATTAATACTTTAACCAGATCGGATTTGCTTTATGTGCACTCTACTCCGAGGCAAGGGGTGAAGTACACCTCCAACGTCCCAACTTCAGTCAAAAACTGAGAATTTCTTAACAGGAAACTCAATATCAATTTTGAATTTTCCCAACTCAGGACTTCGTGTAGGCGAAAAAGCTGATCACTAGACCAATGAGGCAGTTAAAATATATTTATATGTATATAGCCTGCCAGTCTGAATAAACAAAGCCTGGTGATTCCACTATCCTATTACACTTCCTCTATCCTATTAATGAGAAGGCCTAAGCCCAATACTGGGACGTTAAGATACTTTAATTCATAGTGAAAATATTCAAAACAATATCCGCTATACTCTTGGAAATTTCAATTGCATTTTTATCAGAATAATCCAAATGCATTATCACTTATGAACTATCAAAGTTATAAATTTGATATAATCCCAAATAAAATCATTATCTCTATTATTATTACGTGAAGCAGTAACTTTATACGCCTTTTTAAATAATTGCACAAAGGAGTTTGAAATTTATATATGGAGTGTATTATGCAATTTTTTTTAAATTATACATCAGTAAGTAGTAAGTAAGTAGCAATCCATTATCGTCCCATTGCTGGGCACAGACCTCCTCACTCATAGGAGAGAGGGTTATTAGAGCATAGATCCACCACGGTGCTCCACTGCAGATTGGCAGGCATAGTACACAAGGGCACTCTTTATTCCTTAACTCTCACACACTCCGACACGAGTGGAGGGAGGTCAGGTGCAGGACCGACGGCTTAACGTTATCTCCGAGATACCTGTGATGGAGCACACCCGTCGACTTCCCAACTTCAGGCAAATATTGCGAAAACCTTAATAGAAAACTCAAAATCCATTTTTGAATTTGCCCCACCCCGGGCTCGAACCCAGGACCTCATGTCTGTTTTCGGACATACTGTCCACTAGACCAATGAGGCAGTCTGTATCATTAAAATACATTTGACACACACACGTATTATTAATAAATAAATAACAATTTACTTTATTGACAGGGATAGTACACAAGTGCACTGTCTATTCCTTCACTCTCATAGTCCGACGTCACAACAATCCGACAGGACGTGAGAGAGATCAGGCGCAGGACCGACGGCTTAACGTCGGCTCTCCAAAGCACGGGGGGTAGATCACACCGCCAACTTCCCAACTTCCGGCAAATATTGAGAAAATTTCATGACCGATATCAATGATCTAATCGTTATCAATTTCAAAATTGTATATCCAATTTCATAAAGTTATTATTCATTCTTTAGCTTAAACAACAGCCCCCGTAGTCAATATGACTTTTTAGTAGGATAACGCTACGTTTAACGACTATAATAATACAAATTGTTCGTATGTTCACGTGATATATCACGTCATTCTCATAAATTTTTTAAGTGTTCCGCTTGTTTTATAAAGATGCTAAGCTTAGAGTGTCATCTAGCCTACAGGCCCAGACCCTCTAGTCAATATAATATTCTAAGTACGATAACGCTACGTCGAAAAATTAGAACACTACAATCAGTTCATTTATAATCAATTTGTGCAACTAGTCAACCAAAAACGCCCACTTTTGCAGCCTGTCAAGTCGAGGAAAGTATCCTACCTCGCTCTCGTCCTTATGCCCGAGATATATGGACTTCTTCAACTTATTATGATGGGCCAAGTCGCTGGTCAAAGGAGTGTTGGCCGTTGTTACTATTTCGCCTCGCAAGAGACAGGATCAAATATAGTGAACCGACTGCCAATCCTTGCTAGTTGGAGAGGCACTTTACGAAGAATTTGTTCATGGGATCACGTGACATATCGATATGACACGTCATTCCCATACATTTTAAGCGTTCTACTGGCGTTAGCGTACTTAGCATGTCATATTGTCTAGGGGGTTGGTATAATACCATATAAGTGCTGTCAGCAATAAAAAAAATTATGCTCTGTCGTAAATGAGGGTTTGAAAGTGCTGTTAACTATTTGGCCTTGTAACTTGTAGTGGGTTAGTTTAAGTGCAGAGTATGGTTTTGAGTGCCGTCTCAGACCAATGCAATGTTCATATTGAGTTTTCTGTTATACGCAGATAAGAGGATATTATCCTTATAATTAAACAAATAAATAGTTTCCATAAATTAACTTATTTTATTAAAAACAGCTTACAAGTTATCTAAATTATATAAAACAATGAAAATTGAAAATTATTGAGCAACGTAGTATCTCTTGGCTGTTCCATTCCAATCGCTGAATGTCATGGTCTGAAATGCAAAAAAGTCTATGAAAAAAGACGCCATATAAATTCAAAAACCTACTAGCATTTCATTTCGACTAGGTTTAAGCTCTACCATCCAAAAAAAAACGATGAACTATACTGCAACAGCGTCTGATACATGACTCCATGCTATAACAATCAAATGATTATTACGAATATCAATGCAAATTCAGCCCTTTTCATCGACAACAAACATAATAGTACTGGGCCTTTAGACGTCACTTTTGAAGATTACTAACGCTTGAAAATATATGGAAATGACGTTTCATTTTTCGATATGTTTCAAAAGATACGTTGTCGAAAAGTAGGCTAGCTAAATTCGTCGTCGTCATCGTCGCTTCAACCGATGGACGTCTACTGCTGGACATAGGTCTCATGTAATCACGTCCACAACCTCGCCCTCGACCGGCAACCGTCTTTAAGTCGTCGGTCCACCTTGTGGGGGGTCTTCCTACACTGCACTGCCCGGTGCGGGGACGTCACTCCCGCACCCTCGAGCCCCAACGTCCGTCGAACTATGTGCCCATTGCCACTCCAGGTTCGCAATTTGTAGGGCTATGTCGGTTCATTTGGATTTCTACGGATCTCCTCATTTCTGATTTGATCGCGCCGAGAAACTCCAACCATAGCCGTCTCCATCGCACGCTGAGTGACTCTGAGCTTTCGAATGAGGCCCATAGTCAAAGACCACGTTTCGGAGCCGTAGGTCATCACTGGCAACACGCACTGTTCGAAGAGCTTCGTCTTCAGGCACTGAGGGAATAGCTAAATTATAAAGGGTAATTTCTTACAATTGTCTAACAAAGAGTCAAACCCAGGCCTCTTGACATAGCAGACATGAACTTGTTATAGATATTACATAAAAGAAAACTTTAAGTTAACTTTCTAGAGATAATGCTGCACAATTTTTCGCTTTGTGGATGAATAAAAACCGTAATCTGTTAAAGAATCTAACTTTTAAGATGCGTTTAGGAATCCCCCCAATATACATATAAAATCTTGTTTAAATTGTTAGTAGGAATTAAAACTGTATAGAGAGATATAGATTCTTACCACGACTAGATCATTGTCCTTATATTCTCTCCTGTAGGTTAAAGTTTTACCATCCGGGAACTTTTGTAAATGAGTGATTATATTACCATCAACTGTAAACGTTGTCTTGGCCTGGAAATATTACATTAAATAGATCTTTAAAACCACAATATAATTTAATTAAAACCAAAATATATTATATTTCAAATGCAATAGTTGTTAAGTCCATTTCACATAAAAACTGCGCAAAAATTATCGACTGCAAAAACATGTACCTGTTAGAATAAAATTATAATTTAATGAAGAAAAATCCAAAATTTCGGCGTTTGTAAAATATAGGTATAGATAGGTAAGACAAAATATTATTTTATACACTCAATAATAAAATTTTATTCAGGCAAAAACACACACATTTAATTAACTAGAGAAACAAAGTTAGAGAAACAATAAAAATAATAAAGTAAATTATGTTTTGCTATCATTTATTGTCATTAATAGATGTTGTATGCATTGTTTTCGATACAATGGAAATATGGAGAAACAAGTTCTTAGTGATAGTCTACCTCGCAATGAGAACGTGTATGCTAAATTTCAAGTCAATTAGGTGAATAGTTTTGGAGATCTCGCTTTGTTTTGTCCTGTGTATTACTATTTTGTATTGCTACACTATAAATTTTTGTATCAGAAGGTTTTAAATCAAATTTTAGCCAAAATTAGTTGTCTAAACTAATAATATATTATAAAGAGGAAAACCTTTGTGTTTTTATATGTATGTCTGTTTGTAACGTTTTGACACAGAAACTACTGGGCCGATTTCAAAAAAAAATTTACCATTAGAAAGATGCAGTTTCATTGAGCGACATAGGCTATATTACTTTCTGAAAAAAAATAGGGAGCCCTAAGAAAAGTGCAATAATGTAACCCAAGGTGTGAAACAAAATATCTGTTATCGTTTGCGCTGCGAAAACTACTGAAGGTAGAACAAAAAAATATTCTACAATATTATAGAAAGTATTAATATATATAAAAAAGTCCATGCTACCATATGTCCAACTACTGTAGTTATGCCAGTATAACTATTTATTACAGTTTTAAAAGTAATAAAAATTCCCACAATAATCTAAACATATTATTCAGACCTCTGTAACAATTATTATACTATTAAATGATTTTTTATTTAAGTCAGTTTCAATACACGTAAAATACTTTTTAAATTATTAAAATAGGACAGTCCATTCAAAAGATATAACGTATTTTAAAATACCAATCTAAGAAAATAAGTCTGACTTAGTAAGACTTTCCACTTGGTAGTCCGTTATGAAGAAAATTTATAGGTTCTTTATAATAGGTACAAAAATATTATAACTTACGGTGATGCCATCTAATGGTTCGTCAAATTCAACACCACTTTCAAATTTCATAACTTTCAATTCGCCGGTTGATGTAGTTGTTGTTGAAATGTAAGTGTTACCATCTTTTTCGAGCTTTGAAGTTGGCTTTGATTTCAACCAGGCTTCAGCTTTCTCGGGTGGGAGTGCTATTAAATCAGTAAAAGATTTTTTTTAAAAAATTAAAATTGCGTGCTTACAGAGTACACATGTCCGAAGTGAAACTTCTTTGGCAAACTAATTTTTAAGCCTTGTTTATTTTTATACAAATCTAAAAGTTTAGATTTCCGAGCCTCAGAGGGAGGGAAACGGGAAGATATGTTTGGAATTAACTTGGCATTAAAATTGTAAATAAAAACTTTTGAATTTAAAATTTAGATAAATGATTAAATGACGAGTGACAAATTAAAATGCCTCATGTTATTTGTAAATATTAAAACTGCCTATCATTCAAACGGATTAGCATAAAAAGGTTGCACATCTTCGTGACGCTAATCACGCGTTTCATCATAAAAAGTAATGCAATCCTTACGACGTATGCACGATTCCCTCTTAGACTATGCCATCACTTACCATCAGATGAGATCACGGGGAACCGCTGACACTATCCGCAAAAAGAAAATCTTCAATAAAAAGTAAATTGATGAACTGTAATGCCAATTACGTGTTATAATTAAAACTTATTGTTTTCGGTCCCAGTTTCGATCCCGAGGTTTAGCGAGCAAGGTAGTAAAGATCCTGGGTTCGACATCTAGGATAAATTTAGGATATAGTACTTTCTGCTTTGTCTGTGCATGGACTGGTGGGAGGCTTCGGCTGTGGCTAGTTACCACTTTACCAGCAAGACATTCTATAGAATAATAGGAGGTAAATTACTCTTAGGATGTATTGTCACTTACTATCAGGTAAGATGTCAGCATAAAAACGTAGCCTGGCTATTGGGTCATCAAGATTTCTTATAATATCAAAGGATATTAGTTATAATATACGATTAAATATATACTTTATTATTCTCAATTATATTAAAGCATTTTATATATTATACGATATAAACTAGTATAAATCTTCCGCTGTGTTTAACAA
The DNA here is from genome assembly GCA_015832385.1 of Elymnias hypermnestra. Lineage (NCBI taxonomy): Eukaryota > Metazoa > Arthropoda > Insecta > Lepidoptera > Nymphalidae > Elymnias > Elymnias hypermnestra. The sequence continues at coordinate 2,399,766 of JACTOM010000909.1, read as the reverse complement.
GATTACAAAAAATACGTACATTTAAAAATAAACCGAGACACCTTTAAACTTTAAATACAATAAATTGGCTTGGAATTTTCCTCTTTTATAGACAAATATATTAATATTATGATATTCATTTTCATTAAAACAAGATAAACAATTCAAAGATTATTGTTATAGATATAATAAAGCTGTTTTGCATGAGTTATAATAAAAACCATAATTATAGCTTAGTTTTTTTATTTCCTGTACGTTTTTGTGCAATAAAGTGTTTCCACCTGTCTATCTAAATTATTCAAGTTTTAAATCAGTCTTCTAAAAAACACTCTTAGTCCATATGAAAGTATATAAGTTACCGATAAAAAAAAATCGATTTTCAAAATCTTTGCTAGTTTGTATGTTTGTTGTCGTTAATATCTGAAACAGCTGGACCAATTTTGACGAGACTTTCCCTGGCACATAGCTCATACTATGAGAAGTAACTTAGGATACTTACATTTCAGAAAATAATCATTTTACACGGTTTTTATTGGGAGGAATATCTAGATAAATATAAAAATACTTACGCAGACTGTCCAAGAATTCCTTGAAGTTCTCGTTCTTTTCTAAAACGTAAGTTTTTCCGAGAAACGACATCTTGCAACTTTTATGTTATACTTTCAAATTGCCAATAAGAAATAAGGGGAGACTGATATACTCTCTGCTTTTATTAACTCGATGACACATCGGTAATTGTATATAATAAGTACCTTATCAGTACATGCCCCACCTGATAACTGATTACAGCGAATGATGTACAATTCGTAAACTTTTTCCTACAATCTCTTTTGACAGTTAAATATCTTTAAGGAAAAAACCTCTTACTTCATAAGTCATAAGTGATTTTCATTTACGTTATAGAGTAATTGTAATATAATATCTTATTATTAAGAAAAGTATAGTCCGAAATGTTCAAATACATTTAATTACAGTTCGGTCGCGTTAAGAAGGCAGAGAGTCGTCATTGGTTCAAGACCAATTTCACTGTGACTTTGTAATTTGAAATGATTTCATTGGTAGGGGGCGGCGCTAGGCTGGCGCACAATGAAGACTCGCTGCATTCTTAACGTGAACGAACTGTAGTCAAATATTTGAAAAATTGTAAAATAAAAAATAAATATAATCAGACAATATATCCCACTAAGTTCAGAGTATATGCCTGTATGCATTTCAGAGATATATATGACTAGCGGCCCGTCCCGGCTTCGCACGGGTAGACATAAATAGGTACCTACAGATATTTAATCTATAAGCATGATAAATTAAACGACCATGAATTGACAAATATTACGAAAAAGTGTTATTCCTAATACTAAAATTAAGTAGCTCTAAAAAAACTTTTTAAGTGAAGCATAAAAAACTCGAAATATTCAATGTCGCTTGCGTCCACTGCGTAAGGAGTCGACCGGGTACCTAGTTCTTAGTGGTGCACCCCCTTCTCCCGCACTGCCTCTCTCTCGTCAAGTTAATTCAACTCGTCAAGTCGATGCGCTGCGTGGCAGCCGCCGCCGGCATGCATTCTTTTTTAATTTCATGATATCTTTTGAATGGAATATCCGATTTCAATAATTCAAACAGTAATCATCCGGTGTTGAGACAGTTTTGAATATTAAATTATTTATTTGGATGAAAATTTATAAATGGTATGGATAACACGGTCTGAATTTGATCAGCATTTTTATTAATTGTTAAATGTAAAAAAGTAGTTATAGTGACGTAACTACAATAGTTATACATCTGGTCACGCGAAGATTTTGTAGATATTGATATATTCTATAATTTTGGCGAACATTTTTTTGTCCTATCATTGATACTCTTCACAGCGTATGCGATGAAAGATATTTTATCGCTAATTTTTTTACACCTTCGTTTGGTTTAATAGGAATTTCTATAGATTTCTATGGTAATCTAGTACTAAATATAGCCTATGTTACTCAGTGATAATGTAGCTTTCTAATGAATAAAGAAATATTAAAATCGGTTCAGTACATTTTGAGTTTATTCGTTACATACTAAAATACAAATCTTTCCTCTTTATAATATTATTGTAAATGTGTAAGTGGTGGAAGAGTTACTAACTGATTTGTGGGTAGAATAATATTTAAAGGACCAAAGAAAACGAGTTTTAGATAATTCATTAAAATATTAAGTTATATAGGATAGTAAACAGTCAGATTTTCGCACAGAAAGTCCAAGCATCTAATACTGGGCAGAGGCGCCGGAGTGTATTTCTGGTAAAATAAATTCAGCAATATGCATCATCTAATTAGTCTAGTCTGGCCTTGCAGGAGGCTTCGGCCGTGGTTAGTTACCACACTACCAGCAAAGGTGTGCCGCCATACGAAAAAGCTTGCGTTCCAGTACTGTTGCGGACGGAACGACTAATTTTGATTGGTCAACCGCAGGGAACCCCCGCACCTACCTCAATACCCGCGACCACCCTTTCTCCTGCTCGTCACGACCGCATATTCATTCCGAGTGCGAGAGAGTTTTATAAAGAGCTCCGTTACTTGGAACGAGGACACATTCGCCATAGACTCATGAACAATGAACCGAACACTGAAGACCCAAGCACTGAACATTTACGACCAGAAGATTTAAGAATTGAAGATTGAACCCCCTGAAACCCGAAGATCGAAGCCCTAATAACCTAAACAGTCCATTGAACCTGGAGGGATTTGCATTATCTTGAAGGTTAGCGCTGCCTTGTGTTAATCATCATAATGGTTATACCAGTAATCACCACGCTTAGCAGGCGGGTGATAGCAGTGCTGACCCCCTCGCATCGATAACGCTACTGCCCGTTATCGGTCTGTGGCATTTAGGCCAGCGGGGAATGGATATACCGCCATTTTGCGGTGTGGGATGTTATAGATAGAAAATCAGATCGCTATTTTAGGTAACGGGAGTTTCGAAGGGGGGTATTTGGGTCGGGAATAGGACGTTATTGCCGCAGAAGGGATAGTGTAGAGCGGAAGTAATACCCGGAGTCGCTTACCCGCATGCTTAGTTAGTAATCTGATAGATTATCTGACTAAGCATCCTCTGGGTTAAGGCGCAGGCGACGCAAGATCGGGACTTATGGATATCATTACGTTAGACCTATGTCCAACAGTGGATCTCCAACGGTTGAAGCGACGACGACGAGGTTAGCGCACTCCCATCGCCAACCTTATCATCAAGTAAAATTATAAAATTACAGTCAAGCACTAATCTTTCGACTGCCTCGTTGGTTTAGTGTTCAGGTACAGACATGAGATCCTGGATTCGAGTCAAATTTAAGAATCAATAATGAGTTTTCTGTTAGGAAATTGTAAGTATTTTCCCAAAGTTAGGAAGATCGCAGTGTGCTTCATCCCCGTCCCTCAGAGAGTACGTTACGCTGTCAGTCCTGTGCCTAATTTCTCTCTAGTCGTGTCGGGTTGCCATCCTGTTGGACTATGAGAGTGAAAATATAGACACTGTGTACCATGCTTGCCCACCCGCTTGAGCAACGTGGTGGATCTATGTTTACCAGGAGGGCAGGTTCTATGAGTGTGGAGACCCATTCTCAGCAATGGGATTTTATTAACCTGTCAGCAATAAAACAGGTATCTATAGAAAATAAATCTCAAGAAAAGTATCTCTAAGTTCTCTTTAGAAAAACGAGTACTGGTATTTAACATTGAACAGCAGGCTTTTAAAGGAAAGAGAGGGAGAATGCAGTAGATGTCCCCTCTCACCGCCGAAGAAGGCGGGATTCTAGGTGGCGCATGTTTGCGCATCTGCTCCCGCTTCCGTAAATCCTCAGTCGGACTCATCCGAGAAACGAGGTAGGAATGCGCAAGCTGATCCTCTGGTGTGTCACTCACGGATGAATTGGGTTCCGCTGGGTTTTAGTGGGTATTGCGAGTCTACTCTCTCGCAGAGTCCCACACTCCCGAGCTACGGGTCGGGGTTAGTGCGTAAATGAATTCTCCAGCGAGAAAAAGGCTTTTAAAGGAAAACATAACGTTAGGAGGCTTGTACCGAAAATTTGTGCAATGGTTTTATTTTACTGCAATAATCAAAAGATTTCCGCTCCGCTTTTACCTGAATAACACAAACACAATGTTACTTTATCACTTTCGAATTATCAAACTTATAAATTTGATATGGTCCCCAATAATCATTTTCATTATGATTTGTAAATATGTTATCAACGTATAACATCGTGCTACATAAATAGACTTTGATCGTTTAATAGCAGTTGTTTGTTTTATGGGTTGCTTAAGGATTTGTTTTTAGGAAGGATTATTACTAGGAGGATAGAAGGATTACAACTTGCGTTAAAAGGATTTTATAAGATCCTTTTAATTATATACCTTAATTGATCTCGCTCAAATGTTAGCCCGAAAAACTTACTTTCCTAATTAACTACTAACCTAACCTACTATTTAATGTATATAGTAATAATATAAAAACGTTAACGACTTTATTGACCAATCCGATTTCTGTTATTGAAAATAATGAATCATCATTTACTATCAGATGACATCAAAGTCAAACAGAATGATACTTGTTTGCAATAACAAATTATTAACTCTAAGACAATTGTAGATTAAATTTCGCCGTCGCCATCGTCGCTTTAACCGATGGAAGTCCACTGCTGGACATAGGTCTCACGTAATGATGTGCACAAGTCCCGATCTTGCGCCGCCTGGCTCCAGCGGCTGCCGGCGGCCCGCTTTTTATAGTCGATCCACCTTGTGGGGGGTCTCCCTACACTGCGCCGTCCGGTGCTGGGTCGTCACTCAAGCTCCTTCGGCTCCCAACGTTCATCGGTCCTTCGAACTATGTGCCCCGACCATTGCCACTTCAGGTTCGCGATTCGTAGGACTCTGTCGGTGACTCTGGTTCTACTACGGATCTCTTCATTTCTGATTCTATGACGTAGAGAAATTCCGAACGTATCCCTCTCTATCGCACGCTGAGTGACTCTGAGCTTCTGCATGAGGCCCATAGTCAGCGACCACGTCTCAGAACCGTATGTCATCACTAGCAACACGCACTGTTCGAAGACTTTGGTTTTCAGGCACTGAGGGTTATCGGACGAAACGCAGCCCAACCGAGATGGATTGGGCGGTTGACCTCCTTATCGAAATTGGACTTACCTAGCTGGACTATATGTCCCAGGTATGTGTACTCGTCAACAATTTCGAGAGCTGAGTTCTCAACGATGACTGGGTGTGGTGGTACATGGATATTAGACATAATTTTCGTCTTATCCATGTTCATTTTCAGGCCCACCTGTTGAAAAACTCTGCTGAGGTCACCGAGCATTATATTGAGATCTTCGAGAGTCTCTGCCATAATGAGTACGTCATCGGCAAACCGTAGATGATTGAAATTTACAGGTACAAATTTAATCTGGATAACTGGGTTATTTTTTAAAGTTGTTTATTTAACAACTTATGACGATTATAACACAGAAAATTTAGGTTTTATTACTCGTCGATTAGCTCAACGGCGCCTCATGTAATAAGAACATATAGATAACAAATTTCATGACCGATATCAATGACTGATATCACTTATCGTTATCAAGTAGCACTCCTTGGATTATATCGATTTCAAAAGGTTATTTACAATTGCATATAATGTTTATGTTTTATGTCCAAATGCAATTGTATATTTTATAATTTTAAGGGTAAGGTTTCAGCTATTTTCACAGCATTATGTCATACGGTATTCTACTTTGGGGTAATGGTGCTGATATAGATGCAATATTTGTGCTGCAGAAAAGGGCTGTTCGTGCGTTCGTCAGTTAATATAAAGACACCTCACTGCGTATACATACTAGAAAATTTGTTGTACTTACATAAAACATTGACTCTTTTAATTAAAAGGGAATGTACATCATATAACTTACGAAACCAAAACAAACTTGTTATAAATTCTAGTAGGCTGCATAAGATTAACAACTCATTTAAGGGTAACTGTATACGTTTCTATAAATAACTCCCACAAGACGTTCTAGAGATATCAATTAATAAATTCAAAGTCTTTGTTAAAAGAAAGTTCGTGTTATAAGTTGCAAGAATACTTAGACGATAGAATCGCAAGGGAGTGAACGAATTGGTCTAATTTGAATTAAAATATAGTAAACTAATGATATTGTAATGATGATGGTAACAAAAAAAATACCCGACTGAGTTTGTTGTGGGTTCTTCTCGGATCAGGGCGCGAAGGAACCCTCGTAATTTTAGATTTTAAGCCGTTCTTGAATACCATCATCAGACGTATATTAGAAAATCAGTGTAGAAAAAAAATATAATTTGTCGATTCAAAAGTGCTGTAATATGCCTACTTGAATAAAGATATTTT
>JACTOM010000909.1:2217239-2392713 GCA_015832385.1 Elymnias hypermnestra | reverse complement strand
ACAAAGCCGCCAGTCTCTAGGTACCGCGAATAAACATTTCGGACCGCAGATCGACTTAAATTAAGTTGAACACTCACATTTCGTTGGCTGTGTCCCGCCTAGATAAGTGCCACAGCTTGGGCGGCGACTTCAGACGAAGTATCCATTGATTATTGATAGAACCTTACCTTAATGGTAAGAATAAGTAATGTTTGTTGCAAAACCAATGAGAAAAATCACACTTTCAAGAATTAAATCCGAGTAAACCAATAAAATCAAGTGTTTTTTTAGTATTCGATTGTTTCTCCTCCGACAGGCTCCAAATTGTTTCTTGTTTCTTTAAATTCTGTGTTCGAAATTCAAAAAAGGCTATTGAATGAAACTATGGATGTGCCAGGTTCAAAACTGCATTAAAATTTTTTGCTCGACCTAATATAAAATTTTAGCTAGGACCAAACGAAGCTGAAAATGCAAGGTGGGCCAATAGATGTGTCCAGAAGTATATTAGGCGACTAGGGCCGAAAACGACATCGCCGCCCGCGTCATATAAAAGCTGGCGGGCCAAACTTTCGTCCCGTAGTGCGTATACAAATTTTTCACCAGACCGGAATCGAAAGTTGGACACAATCTTTAACGTTTAAGTTTAAAAAAATATGAAGATATTGAAAAAATAGCCGGCAAGCTTTGCCTACGTAGCTAAGCAAAAAGTTTATTACTCATTTTTTTATGACAACTTCCAGACACAAACTTTATGATAGCCTAAAAATAAGTTTAGATATTCAATCAAAAACACAATAAATCAGCGATATTTAATAATATAAAAGTAAGTAAGTTAGTAGTAGCCCATTAATGTCCCACTGCTGGGTACAGGCCTCCTCACTCCTAGGAGAGAGGGTTTTTAGAGCATAGACCCACCACGCTGCTCTACTGCGGATTGGCAGGCAAGGCACACAAGTGCACTATTCCTTTACTCTCACACTCCGATGTAACGGGAATCCGACACGATCGGAGAGAGATCAAGGCGGAACATGCCGTCAACTTCCCAACTTCGGGCAAATTTTGAGAATATTTTTATAGAAAACTCAGTTTTATATAATTTACAATTATTTGAGTCTATATAATATTGCTAAAAAATTTACAAAATAAAAACGTAATTGTTAAAATAAATAAAACATACAAAATATTATATTTCATGCTAAAAATATGGAATTTAATTATAAATTACCGTACACTTTGTATACAAGTGTTAATGGACTGTATTTAATGCTATACATATGAATTTAATAATAAATTATAGTACAAGCAAAATTATTGAACTAATTCGTATATCCTTATACATTTTCCGTCCCAACCTTCAGCTGTAGTTGTCTGAAACAGAATATTTAAATATAAAAAAACGTTTTATACATCGATGGTTATAAGGAAAATATGTATAACACATTAAGTATATAAGTCATTTTAAAGTAACATAACTGTAAAGGTAAGGTAAGTAGCAGCCCATTAACGTCCCACTGCTGGGCACGGGCCTCCTCACTCATATGAGAGAAGGTTTTTAGAGCATAAACCCACCACGCTGCTCCACTGCGGATTGGCAGGCATAGTACACAAGTGCAATCTCAATTCCTTCACTCCCATAGTCCGATGTGACGGTAATCCGACACGACCGGAGAGATATCGGGCGCAGGACCGACGGCTTAACGTGCTCTCCAAGGCACGTGGGTGGATCACATCGCCAACTGCCCAACTTCGGGCAAATATTAAGAAAATCTTAATAGAAAACTCAATATCCATTATTGAATTGGAACATAACTGTAAAAACATGTATTTAATCTATTATTATTTGTGGTCAGAGGTCGCTCGTGATATCATTTTTTTATATCTTTAACTAACATACCCAAAGATAAATTTTATATTTTTATAGACGTTATAGATTGTTACTATACATTATATTATGCTATATAATGTTTTATGGTCACAGTAACCCGATTATAGAATGCACTTCCAGCAAATATAAAACAAGCAAAATTATTAAAAAAATTCATGTCGTCGTCGTCATTATAACCGAATGGACGTCTACTGCTGGACATAAATCTCACGTAATGACGTCCACAAGGCCCGATCTTGCGCCGTCTGACTCCAGCGGCTACCGGTGAGCCTCTTTGTATCATCGGTCCACCCTGTGGGGGGCCTGCCTACACTGCGCAGTCCGGTCCAGGGTCGCCACTCCATTACCTTTAGCCCCCATCATCCATCGGTCCTTCGGACTATGTGCCCCGCCCATTGCCACTTCAGGTTCGCGATTCGTAGGACTATGTCGGTGACTTTGGCTCTGCTACGGATCTCCTCATTTCTGATTTGATCACGTAGAGAAACTCCGAGCATAGCCCTCGCCATCGCACGCTAAGTGACTCTGAGCTTCCGCATGAGGCCCATAGTCAGCGACCACGTCTCGGAACCGTAGGTCATCACTGGCAACACATTAGTATGTATGATCTCTTTATGCACCACCGAGCTACTTTTGCACAATATCCTTCTCCTCAAGGTTGGTTGGAAGAAATCGCTGACTAGCAATAAAACCGCCTTTTGACCATTTATTTGTATAAGCCTCTTGCATTCATAATTTGTTATTGTGTTTTTAAGGTGTAATAATGAGTATTATTATTATTAATCTATTAATTTAAAACATATGTAGCTTTGATAACAAAGAATTTGTTTAAAAACAATGTTTGTACATAAAATGCAATTGAAAAAGGTATTAATTTATAGGTATTTAATGCCCAGCATGAGCTGTTAAGAGTTTTATTGTTTTATACTAAACTACCAATGCCCCGCGGTTTCTCCCGCATGGATATCGATCTCGTAGCAGTGGAAAGTCTTCTAAGTGAGATTTGGGAAAATAGACCTAGCTAGCTAGACTAAGTGTCCCAGGTATGTGTACTCGTCAACAATTTCGAGTGCTGAGTTCACAACGATGACTGGGTGGAGCGGAACATGGATATTGGACATAAGTTTTGTCTTATCCATGTTCATTTTTAGGCCCACCTATTGAGAAGCTCTGCTGAGGTCATCGAGCATTGCATTGGGATCTTCCAGAGTCTCTGCTATAATGACCACGTCGTCGGCAAACCGTAGATGTACCTTACAATCCAGATTCTTTATGTAAGATATCCTAATAAAAATAATGTCGTTGTCTTTAAATTTTCTTACTTACCACAGTCAGAGTGTTTTCAGTAAATTCCCTCACATGTGTCGATTTTCTACCACTACTTTCTATTTGTGTTTGTATTAAGATATCACCATCCATTCGCATTATCGATTTCACCTGTAAACCCATTTATTACATAACACATCTATATAAAACGTACACCCGACCGAGTTTGTTGTCGGCTCTTCTTAGAACAGGGCGCGGAGGAACCCTCGTAAAATTAGATTGTAATTCGTTCTATACGTCAGCGTATAGAACGAATATCAGCGTCAGTATTACATTGAAATAACATATATATATATATATATATATATATATAAAGAAACGATATTTGACGATAATCCTACACCATCTTCCACGACCTTCCCGAATTCATGGACATCATATGTTACGAAAATAATATAAATGTGAAATTTAAAATAAAAGCGGTAGTTGAAATAATTCATCGTTCTTTGTTTAGATAAGTAGCTGCCCATTGACGTCCCACTGCTGGGCATAGGTCTATTCACTCATAGGGGAGAAGGTTTTTTAGAGAATAGACTCACTACGCTGCTCCACTGCGGGTTGGCAGATCTTTGCCTATACAACACGTAGTTCCCGATCCCGTAGATATATGAAGGAACTTTTTTTTATTGCTGACAGTTTAGAGCTGTGACTGTGATTACACCTGATAGTAAGTGATGACACAATCTAAGATGGTAGCGCGCTAATCTGTAACGAGGAAATATAACACTTATGATTTCTACACAGCATCGTACCGGAACACAAATCTCTTTGTTTGGCAATACGTTTTTGCTGGTAGGATGGTAATAAGCCACGGCCGAAGCCTCCAACTAGTCCAGACTCCGACAAAAATAAATTTGAACGAGATATTCAGAGAATACATTCAAGAAGAAATCGTAAACAGTACAACATGTAATTCTCTGATTTTCATCAATTTCATCTCTTTCTCACAAAATACAAATTTGGTGTGTGTGTGCGAGAGAGAGAGAGAGAGAGAGCATGTGTTTATATCAGTACACACACACACACACACACACACACACACACACACACACACACACACACACACACACACACACACACTTTTAAGTTTTTTTATAACATAAAGGTATAAAGATGAAGAAATATACCTTTGTAAATGATATTATTGTGAGTTAACAATACTTTATATGTACATACTTATTAACGTAAAAAAACACGTGTTTCATTGATTATCATACGAATGTATATTGTTCCGTTGGGAATTTTGTTAATTAGATAATAAAGTGCCTTTGCTCACATTTTTTAACGAGGTTTACGTCGGATTTACAATTAACAACACAATAATAAAGATACAATCGGACATGTGAAGTAGTTGAACTCGTATTTTCGTCTTTATTACTGAAAATACATATCCTTCTAATATTGATAATATCTATATATTTAAAAACAGAAAGGTAGAGTATTAACAGATAGATATAATAACAGAAAATGACTTCATTGCACTTTGGAAGAGAAGGAAATAAAATAACTTCCAGCATATTGCCGTTGAGTGCCTCATTGATCTAGTGGCTAGCAGATTCGGCTACAGATATGAAGTCCTGCGTTCGAGTTCCCTAGTCGGGCGAATTCAAAGATTAATATTGAGTTTTCTATTAAGTTTTTCTCAATATTTGTCTCGCTAATTTTCGAAATTTTAATGACAGTTAAATTCTTAAGATACCTTCCATTTTCCCTCCTTCTACAATTCGTAAATTTACATTTGTATAAATTAAACAAGACTTAAAAATTACTTTCCCAAAGACGTTTCACTTCTGACATGTGTACTTTGTACGCACACACTTTTAAGTTTTTGGGTACAAGAATCCTGTAAATATATATTTATATGATTTTGAGACGTTTGTCTCACTTTGCAGAGTTCGAGAATTTAAATGAGATAACTATATATTCATTGTTCAGGTACTTCTAAAAACAAACTGGTCACCTTAACTCCGTCTGGTCTGTCTTCCTCAAATTCTTCGCCAAGTTTGAAAGTGGTGACGACTTTTCTTATCGGTGTATTCATTATGAAGGAGTACGAGCCATCCTCGTTTTTTATCAGTGTGGATTCAGGTGACAAACTAGTAGCTAATTTCCGTGAAATGTAACCCACCTCTGAAAACAAACAACAATAGATAAAATCATCGCGGTTACATATCAGTAATGTTATATTTATACTAGTTGACCCGACAAACTTCGTACCGCCTCAGAATCAATAAATAAAATAGCTGAATGATAATCGCAAAACGTATTTTGATTAAAAAAATATACTCGGAACTCAACCGGAACAGAAACAATTGTAATCAAAATAACCTTCACGTCCAGATTCAAGACAAAGTCCATAAAATATTATAGTTGCGATCAGAAATTGTAGGTTGTCAATGTCAAATGTCAAAATCAAGTGAAAAAAACAAAAGTATCCTTTTAAATTCAATTTGATTTCTAAACGACGGGACGAAGATCCATTGTTTGACAGGTAGGAATAGTTTCTACGGGAAATTGTTGCTTTTACTATATTCCTAGCAATATTTTTTTTATAAAACATTTTAAACCTTCCTTGAACATACACAAATAATTGAAAACCAAAATTAGTCAAAACAGTCCATCCGTTTTCCAGTTTCAGAGTGACTAACGAACATAATTTGAACAGAAACATTATTTGACTTCATTGAAAAACATCAGAAACAGATGATAATGAAACAAAATATTTTTATCGCGTAAAACCTTAAAATACCTTTTATAACATTACACATTTTAAAATAGCTTTTAATATTTTATAAATAATAGACAGACATTTCAAAAATTACGGATTTCAAGATATAGTATACGCTAGGCAATAAATGTGGAATATCGAGCTTGATTTAGACAAAAGTATTTTATATATTTAAATTAATATCTAAAAGATTTGAGTTACGATAATTTTGCAGAAACGTGTTAATATGCAAATGCAACTTCGTACTATTACGATGCTAAAATATGTTTTTATTAGTATACAAATTCAACATGTCTGTGTTTTTAGATTAAATAAAAAAAAGGCTAAATTGTATATATTTTGATAGATGGGGAACAAGTGAGGTAAAAGAATTTGTGTACTTGTGATCTAAATTTACAAGAGATGGAACATGTGAAAGTGATATTGAAAGGAGAGTAAATGCAGGGAATATGGTAAATGGTGCTCTGCGCGCCTTCATGAATAGCCAGATGGTGTCTTAAAGGGCCAGACTGTCTCTGCATGGAGGAGAGTTGGTGCCGACATTTTTGTATGGTAGTGAAAGTTGGGTATGGCAGTAGAAGCATAAAAGTAAAATAAATACGGTAGAGATGAGAGCGTATGAGTGGCTTGAAATTGAGTGATAAGGTAAGAAATAGTGTGATAGGAGAACGATGTGGTATAAAAGAATATGTAGTGACTAAAATTGAGAAAGGTAAAATGCTTAGATGGTTTGGGCACGTTGAGAAAATTAATGAAAGGAGACTGACACAAAGGATTTATGAGTCAAGCGCGAATGGGAAAGTTAGAAGGGGAAGACCAAGGCGAACGTTCCTGGACCAAATCCAGGACAATTTAAACAAGGGCCAGGTCAAGAGTACTCTAAACCGACGAACTTGTATGAAAGGTTTAGTGACAATGAAAGAAGCGAAGGAGATATTCAAGGATCGTGGCAAGTGGAAGTACGTGGTCTCTGCCTATCCCTATAGGAATAAGGAATGCTATGTAAGTTTTATTAAAAATAAAAAGTGTTTATGGAGGAGCAGTGAGGAGATCGTTTGAGAACTAAACAATCTGTTATAATATACGAATAACATAATGACATTTTGTGATATCTTTTTAATGCTTAGGTAATTTAGTTGACAGAAAAAATTATACTTGACAATTTCTCGATTGAAAAATTCGCCTCACACGATCACACTTTTGAAAAACTATCTCGTCACGTATTCGCAACCTTGCTTCCCAAGTCAAACGTGCGTATAGTTTTATTTCAAATAAATAAAAATTTTAACATAAAAAAGAACCGCCTTCAAAACAAACTGTTACAAATATTAATATGCTCTAAAAAGTAAAAAAAATTATGTTATAATTTTTAAAGAATTTGAAGTACACTAACAAATTTGTTTGAATATAAGGTTTAAATAAAACTACTTTGCAAAGTGCAATTTACTTTGATATCGCCACACGCGAGTTCGAACCCGCAACCTTATACGTTACAGGTTGGTTATTTTGCCACCCCGCTATCACTAGTCTTTTATATGGCAATCGAGCGCAACACGTATTAGTGTTGCGCTCGTGAAAGTTTCATTTCCACCCCCCCCCCCCCCCCCCCCCCCCCCCCCCCCCCNAAACGTAAGCTCATTGCTATTTCATTACAGACACTTATATTTTCTGCCTTAAACCGCACCCTTGCTGTAAGCCGTTGAGGAGTTCCATTGATCTTCATATTTAACTTCGACAATTACATACATACCATACATACATAGTCTATAAAAGATTCTGCCGAGTATAGTTACTTTGTTCCTAAGAATTGAAGTTTCCAATAAAAAAGAATCATCGAAATTGGTAAGCGTGATCCGAGTTATTCATCAATTTGCCGCGCAAATGCTTCATGCAAATTTAACACTTATTCGGTTTTCTCATGGATGCCATCATCAGAACTGGATTAAAAAAAAATAGGACCCTTTAACAAGCACCACGTTTCATTTTAAAAAATCATCAAAATCGGTCTACCCAGTCAGAAGATATGAGATAATAAACATAAAAAAATACAGACGAATTGATAACCTCCTCCTTTTTTTGAAGTCGGTTAAAAACAATATTTTTTTATTATAGATTTAAAAAATAAAAAAGAAGTCGTTGAGTAGTTTCATTGAATTCACAAGGATTTTTTTTATATATGAATTTACATATAACGAAGGCGTATTCATAACCTAATACTAACTTTATAGAACCTTGGACTTCATCACGAGTTTTAACCAACTAATATGCGATTATGATAATTCATTCATGAAGGTTACCTCACATTTAACCTCGAATAATTTTATAAATAAAAAACTATATGTTTTTACTTATGCACCATACCATTCATTCGGTTGCAATAATTATAATTCAATTCCTACTATTAGATCATACTCTATATCTTTGAAAATGAAAATATTCTTTATAAAACTAGGCTCATAAAGCACATTTGAATCGTCATTAGACTATCCGTTGGTAACAAATCTACTACCGGTTTTTATAATATAACGAAAAAGAATTCTAAAATATTGTAATTTAGGGGTGTCTGGCAGGAGGTTAGAACCATAGTAGGTGTCTGGGAATGTGTTAAGCGAATTTTAGCATTATTACCAATAATATATCTAATGCTATTCACTAATGTAAGTTAGCTAGTTTTAATATTTACAAATAACGCGTGGCATTTTAATTTGCCACTCGTCATTTAATAATTTAAAATACTTATTTCATATTTAGATTTAGAAAAGGCCTATGACCGAGTGGTGAGGAATGATCTGTGGTCAACGTTATCAACGTATGGGGTGAGCGGTTGTCTGATTCAAGCATTGAAGTCTCTCTATGGGGGTTCTAGTGCTTGTGTCAGAATGAACGGGGCGTAAACGGAGTGGTTTCCTGTCGAAAGAGGGGATTGACAGGTATGTGTTGCGTCACCATGGTTGTTCAACCTATTCATGGATAACTATTTGACAGATTTAAAAGAAAGTACGTATGGGTTAAGAATGAATGAATTACTCATCAAATGTTTACTCTACGCTGATGATCAAGTAATACTTGCGTCATCCGCTAACGAGCTTCAGGAGATGCTAAATATTATGAATGAAGCTTTGAAAGGGAAAGGAATGAAAGTGAATGTAAACAAAACGAAAGTTATGCTTTTTGAACGAGATGAATCTATGATGAATGGCAATATTTCGATAGATGGGGAACAAGTGGAAGAGGTGAAAGAATTTGTATACTTGGGATCTAAATTTACAAAAGATGGAACATGTGAAAGTGATATCGAAAGGAGAGTGAATGCAGGGAATATGGTAAATGGTGCTCTGCATGCTTTTATGAATAGCCAGATGGTGTCTCAAAGGGCTAGACTGGCAGTGCATGCTGGAGTGTTGGTACCAACACTTATGTATGGTAGTGAAAGTTGGGTATGGCAGAAGAATCACAAAAGTAAAATAAATGCGGTAGAGATGAGAGCGTTGAGAAGCAGGAGTGGATTAAAACTGAGTGACAGAGACTGACAAAAATGATTTATGCGTCAAGAGTGAATGCGAAAGTTGGAATGGGAAGACCAAGGCGAACGTTCCTGGGTCAAATCCGGGACATTTTAATTAAGGGCCAAGTCAAGAGTACTCTAAACCGACGAACTTGTATGAAAGGCGTAATGAGAATGAAAGAAGCGAAGGAGATATGCAAGGATCGTGGCAAGTGGAAGGATGTTGTCTCTGCCTACCCCTATGGAAATGAGGCGTGATGCTATGTATGTATTTCATAAAAAAAATTCTTAAATTCTCTTTTCTAAATTTTAAATTCAATAACAAAATTGAATTAATAATTTGTAATATTTATTACAATTCGTCGATTGAGATTTTAACAAATCATTTGTATTAACATTCGACACATTCTAATGAACATTAAATTCCAAACATATCTCCCTTTTTCCTTCGCTCTGAGTCTCAGAAATCTAAAGTTTTATTATTAATAAATATAAACAAGACTTAAAAATTTTTTGGCCAAGGAAGTTTCACTTCTGACATGTGTACTTTGTACGCACGCACTTTTAATATCGCAACTTTCTAAATAAAATCTAAGTAATACCTCTGTTATTCGAAATAATTAAATTGCTATTAACGTTTCTTGTAATTAATTGATAGTGGCGGTGTTTTTGCATCACAAGTTATTTCTCTTTTGGTTTCAATGTCACAAGAAAGACATTTCAAGTAAAAAATATGGAGTGGCATCATATTAGCATCTCCTTACTAGGACAAGGTCTTCTCGCTTATATTGTACAAGCGATATTTCAACAATACACTTGTATGCCATTAGGCTGTTCATCATTCATAAGTTATCTATAATATAAAAATGAATCGTAAAATGTATTGGTAAGCGCATAACTCAATAACGCCTGGGTCAATTTTGACAATTCTTTTTTTTTAATATTCGTTGAAGTCCAAGGATGGTTTTTACGGCGAGAAAAGTTCGAATAATTGCAGGGGAAAACCCTAAAAACAGCCCTTTTCTGTTTCCCATACAAACGTTATCTAATTAAAATGTAGAGTCAGTTTGACCTTTATTGCTATTCAATAAAGTTCATAATAAATTACAAGTACTCACTGTTGTCTAAGCAAAGTTAAATCAAATCAAATTGAATCGTCAAATTATATATTTTTTTTCCACACTCTGATTCTAATATACGTCTGATGATGATACTCAAGAACGGCTTAAAATCTAAAGTTACGAGGGTTCCTTTGCGCCCTGATCCAAGAAGAACCCACAACAAACTCAGTCGGGTATTTTTTTGTTACCATCATCATGTAGGTGTTTTCCTAACATCATAGAGTCTATTTGTACTTTATTTCTGTCACTCTGTAATAATATCATTAGTTATTGGCAACAATATGAGAAAATTACACCATTTCACGATTTAACAGGACTGTTACAAGCTCAAGTAGCCTGTAGTAGAACTAATACTATAGAATTTTTTTATTTGACTTTTTATAATAAAAATGCATTAATTTAACCTATGGTGTGTAAAAAAATTGTCACAAAAAATCTATCATCGCGTGCGCTGCGGAAACTACTGATGATATAATAAAAAAATGTTCTAAAATATTACAGAATGTATTAATATCTACAAAAAAGTCCGTAACACCATATGTCCAACCACTGTAGTTATGCCAATATAGCTGTTTTTTTACATTTTCAAAGTTAATAAAAGTGCCGACAATAATACAGACCATATTATTCATACCTCTATGTAAATCCTTATGATTTTATTATATATTAAGGACCGTTTCAATACCTGTAAAACACTTTTTAAAACATTAAAATCGGACAATCCATTCAAAAGATATAGCGAATAAAAAAATCACAATCTAAATAAGTCGTTGTGTATAGGAAAGTTCTGAGATAATAAAGTATTATAAATAAATCTTCTTTCTAATACTATAGAAGAAAGCTTGATAATAAGCAGGCTACAATTTCTGGACCGATTTAAAAAATTCTTTCAATTCCTGTAGAGTATTTTTAAATTGATTAATCTCGGACAATCTACGAATTTAAAATTGTATTAGTTAGATCCATATTCGTTGTAAAGTAACATCTGTATATTGATTAGTTTATGAATGTGTGTATCTAATTATATAAAAGGGAGTAATTGTGAACTAAGTGAAATAAAACTTTTATGTTAACAAAAATAAATCTATAGTCCGATTTAGTAGACTATCCATTCCCACGAGAACTGCGGGGCATTGTAAGTTAATGTAATATATAAAGTTGGCTCACCGACAAATTTAAGGTAATCATTATAATTGTCCGAGGTTTTGAGCTTGTAACTCTTGCCATAGTATTTCTCCATTATTTCAACAGAAAACGTATATGGTTTATTAAATGTTTTGCTAGCAAGATCTATTTTATGTCTTAACTCGGATAGAGGTTGTAGACTTATGAGGATATAATATAACATATTTAATAAGCAAAACTTTGTGTGTTAGTCGTAGATTTTTTAACGTTAGCTTATTACCCAGATTTTGAGGGGCTGAAAAAACCGTTGACTTATTATCGTAATATAAAAATGCAGCGAAACCTGAATTAATAGAATCACAACATGTGAGAAACTTCTATTATGGGCAATAAAAACATAGTCATGTTACTTTTGTATTAAAGTAACTGAGATATGATTTCTTATTTCGATGGTTTTCTTTTAAAATAAGTGTAAAGATGTATCAAGTTTAGATAAGTAATGACATGTTGGTCAGTGTTTGTATAATAAACAGCTCGAACTCTCATAGTGAGGTAATCTATAAATAAGAGAACTGTCATGTCAACCTGCTTATTTGCAATACTGGTTAAGCCTTTATAAGTAACAAAAATAAAATCCCTTCAGATTTTCGCAACGAACAATCATATTCAGCGTTCAATAATGAAATAGAATTTCTAAAAACGCTTCTTTAGTTTGATTTTGGGAGTTGGAAATGTGTGACGAGAGCGTTACGAAAATTGTGACTGAGAAAGTCGAACAGAAGATGGGAGGGAGTTATATATCTGTATAGAATTAATTATGTTTTTTATTCGTTTCTAATTACCTATAATATTATAAAATGTGTTATGAGACTCCCAAAACGAAAACAGACGATAGTACTAATGAGCTTTAATGAAAGGATGAAAGAAATCGGTCCCGCTTCAAAAAAAATCATATTTTTAAAACGTTTTATTAGCATTATCTATCTCCATCATGTAAATGAAATAATAGTTAGATAAAAACATATTGTTTTACTAAAAAAAAACCAGCAATGAAACACAAAATCAAAATCAGCTGATGTCTCAGGTTGGGTCTAACATGACTCCTGTTTTATTTAGCTAGTACTAGCATATCTACATCAATGCACTTCATTTTGTTAAAAAGTGAATTTTAAGACTAGATCAACTATGGTTCACTGCGAAATACACTTTTCGAAAAAAGAAATGCTTGACGTTCTGAATAGAATGATGTCACCAATACAAAATGTCTGACATTTCATTGAGTGTTTTCTTCGAAGTAATAAAAGTCAAGGAGTGAAAGCCAATTAACCTGTTATTATCCTTTCGAAGGATTTTGTAATGACTACATAAGAAACCAGGTGAAGACCGGTTTCTGACGGCGTTGCTGATGTAATAGGGCGAGTGCTTTTGCAGAACAGGTCCTGTATTCGATTCTCAGAAGGGAAAATTGTTGAGGGGAGGATAGACAGTTGCCATTTAACATTTTACCAACATAGATATGCCGTAAAATTTCAATTTGATAAAGTTTATAAACATTAGTAAACTTTTTTTAACAAACATTTGATCACAAAGTGAATAAATGTTTTCATGTTAGGTAATGTTACTTAACATGTCTAAACAAAATTGTTATTAAACTGCGGTTGTTATAAATGTTTCTAAACATTTCTATCAGTGTAGGAGTACTCAAAACATCTAACAATTTCTAACATTAAACAGCAGTGTGGTAGCACCAATACAATGCTGTATTGAAACCAAAAAATGTCAATTTCATCTTACCCAGGAAATCTAAATACGCTTCCATCTTAGATTGTATCATCACTTACCATCAAGTACCGCTTAAAGTAAAACTCAAATCTGTCAGCAATAAAGAAAGTCAATTCCAAGAAGACAATGACGAATTGATGTTATAGTACCTTTGTGGAATTTGATCTGTGTAATGGTGAACGTAATTTATGATCTTGGACCAATATTAAACATTCTAATAACAAGGTTTTTATAAAAAAGTATTGTAAAATCAAATTTAGATTCATCTAATACGAAATTCTTACACATATGGTATAGGAAGAAACCTTTCCGGTTTTATGTGACGCTGACAAAGTTGTTTGATGGGTATTATGCTTTTTGGTTACAAACCAATGACCATTTAGGAGTGTTGGACTTGATGATGGAGAATATCTCGCAATATGCGATAAAACCCAGCGAAAGCCTCTTCATCCGTGAGGGAGAGATACGAAAATTCTTTGATTCTACCCAGAAATTATCACACCATATAGTTATCAATATTTATCAGCAATTTTTAAAATCTTCACTGTTTTATGTAAAAACCGTCACGTGATTACAAATATATTCTCAACGTTCATGTTGTAATATCAGTTCTCAATAATTCCCAGAAATAAACCTGTTTAGAAGAATTTCAATAACAAATGAATGGACAGAATAACTGGTTATTAGCAGTTCTAATAACCAGACCGATTATCGTAATTTGTTATATGCATTTGCAATGATACAAATCGTAAGAATGTTCATAGATAGTAATAGAAAAGTTCTTTTTATCATACCTGTATGGAAAATTCGTACTTTCGACGCTATTTATAGTAACGAAAGTGCCACATTGCGTAATTTAGTGTGCATGCCTTAAATTTTCGACGCATGCTCGCTGGTTTTATATGTCAAAATAATTGGCAATTTATTTGCCGCGTCATCGAAATTTGTAATTCACTTGATTCTTCTTACGATTCATTAGCACTTGTATTCTTTAATTTATTTAAAATTTTAGGCTATAATATAGTTTGTGTTTGAAAGTTATTATAAATAAATCAGTAAACAACTTGTTGCTTCGTTAAGTAATTGAGGTATGTGAGCTATTGATTAAATACCTAGCTTTATAGCATATTATTTTAAAATTAATTATTTGTATTTTAATCAATTTTTCGATCCCGGTCTGTTGAGAAACTATACATACAACACGGGGCGAAAGTATAACATTGCCACTCGCGTTTTTATCACCGTCGCCTTTGGTTTGGGTGATAATCTACTTATACATAAACATTCTGATTTTACGCACATACACACACACACACACTCACACATCCAGATTCACTCACACATACATGCTCACTCGCGATTACACATGCATGCACGCGCATATAAACTTCATAGTATTAGGCATTAATAAATCTGACAGTAATATTGCATAGATAAATAGTTTGCGAAGATTTGCCGTTGACGACTGCAACGCAGTTTCCAACTTTTGCAGTGTCATCGTTTCCTACATTTTAAGATATAATGTTACGTAATCAATAAAATAAATTTCATTTCATTTCATTTCAATTATTGCAAGGGCGGCGATGACGAACTTTCGGCCCTGGGTGCATAATGTACTATTAAATGTGTAAATTAGAGGTCTTGTTTAGAATAAAGTTTGCTGTTTCTACAAAAGTGCTTGATTTAAACTGATGTTATGATGACTTATACTTAAATAATCAATTTGTTTTAATAGTATTTCATTGCTGTACTGTATTTGAATACAAATATTTATTATTGGTTACAATACCAATGTGTAAAATGTACTTTAGGTCTATCATTTATCTGTGTAAGAACTTAACCGATTTCAGAGAGGTTTTACTGGTAGAGAGCTGACGTTATAAGGAATCAAACATAATGCTTTTTATGCAGAAGTTTTTACGCGAATAAGATGCCTTGTTTTTACCAATAATCTTTCAAATAGCTGGACAGATTTCCAGGAAAATTTCACAGGCAGTTGCCGACATTAACACACAAAACCGAAATTTCTAGGTGTGTAATACATCTAGAAATAACATAGTAAGAAATAAAGAAGCGTGTGGCGCTCTAAGTAGTGTTTGCAACTAAATTATAAACTAGTTAAAAATAATTAACTGCGAATAATATGAAAATACGTGTTGTTATTTTAGTGGGAAGATTCACCTAATACTATCATGTTATGATTTAGACCATACAATTCCCAGAAATGCATACACTATTTATAACAGCTGGACATTTTAATAATTTTAATATGCCACCATATAGAATAATTGTTAAAATACATATCTCCTTCGCTTTTTTCATTCTCATTAAACCTTTCATACAAGTTCGTCGGTTTAGAGTACTCTTGACTTGGCCCTTATTTAAAATGTCCTGGATTTGATCCAGGAACGTTCGCCTTCCAACTTTCGCATTCACTCTTGACTCATACTCATTGCCAATGAATAATGACGATAATATAAGATAGTTTGTAACTGTTACATGTCACAGCTTTGTTGATAAATATTTTAAAATCTTCTATCATTGTCATGGCAGTCAACGTCGTAGATAACAAAATAATGGAATAAATAATCTCTGATTTCACGTGGGAACAAAATTATGATCAAAATAATCATTCAAACCAGATTATTGTGTGTTATACCTCTATGTGTATTGGTATAATTTACAGGACTGTACTAGTGTCATTAAAAGCCAGTTTTATGTTATTTTTGCGGATGCTACTAAGTAACGGCCTTGATAGCGTAACCGAGAGTTCATAGCGTTATTAACGCAATATTTCCTCACCTTTGCGCTATTTCATGCAATTACACCGGTTGTATTTAATAAACACGTGTTTGGATGTAATCAACCTGTTTAACCATTGTTACTACAACTATATGCAAGTTAAACTCACGTTCGCATGTAAATAAACATTTAACTTTGTTGAATGCTTAAAAACAACGATTGAAATGATAGCTTCTGATCTCTGAGGCTATGAAAACATTTGTATTTCTTTTCAATAAAGGATAAAATAACTAGACTATTAGAACACTGTCACTCGCCTTTTTTGCACGTACATCAACAGACCAACTATGCCCTTAATTCTATAATACCAAGTCTTTCGCTAACTTATAACCAATATTAACCACACCTTGATTTATTTTACCTACCTAAAGAATCCTTTAAAAAGGAAATTGTCAAAGGCTATAGAACTAAATCATAAACTAAATTAAATAACCAAAGCTAATACTGGAAGTATTAGCTTTGGTTATTATACACATACTCTAAAGCGCATAAACGTATACCAGCTTTTTTTTTAATAAAACCGACACTAAGTCTTTTTCCATGATTAAATTTCACCAACAAACACAAATTAAATTACAAATACACTTACACATATACTTACACACCCATTCAAATCTACATAAAAGGTAAAGGTAAGTAGCAGCTCATTAACGTCCCACTGCTGAGCACAGGCCTCCTCACTCATATGAGACAGGGTTTTTAGAGCATAGACCCAGCACGCTGCTTCACTACGGATTGGCAGGCATAGTACACAAGTGCACTCTCTATTCCTTCACTCTCATAGTCCGATGACGGTAATCCGACACAACCGGAGAGAAATCGGGCGCAGGACCGACGGCTTAACGTGCTCTCCGAGGCACGGGGGTGGATCACACCGCCAGCTTCCCAACTTAACTCAATATCGATTTCGAATTGGCCCGACCCAGGACCTCATGTCTGTAGTCGAACATGCTAACCACTAGACCTATATAGCCAAAATTTCAGTTTTTTTTTCATTGTTTCTTACTTCTTAACATCTACTTTATTATTTCAAATATTATGTAGTAATTTGTATAAGTGGCCTTATTTTAAGTATATTAAGTATTTTATGTAAAAACTTGTTAAAACGCTGTTAGATTACCAATAAAAAATATAAGCATATGTCTCTCCCTGTCTCACACACACGCATAAATGCACGCACGCACGTCAACTCGCACGCATGTCAATTCGCACGCACCTTGCTTATATGCAAATATGTAATAAGCTCAGCCAATCGTCACTGATGGTTATATATCTCTCAATATTTCCACACTGATATTGCGTTTTTTAATGTCCTATTAAGCACCTATGGATATCAACTTCTATTCTTTATTCCAGAAGGCTCAAAAAGCTCTTTTAAATCGTCTATAGTCTATACGTTGGTAACAAATCTACCACTGAGTCGGAAAGTTTATTCCGCTGAGAAGAAACTGACAGGACCCTCAACGGTTACTCCTTTAAACATTTTTGTACGTAAGCTTTCACGTGCAACTGGAATCAAGTCCAAACATCTTTGTCACTTAAATAATCTTCAATATTACAATATGCTTTTGTTAAAGGACATTTTTAACATTTCTTAAAACTATGTGGAGGCTATTTCTGAACCTTCTTCACTCTAAAACATGGCATTACAAGTTTCTTTTTATTTCTTGTATTAAAATTGTGTGTTTCGCTCCTTTTGCTGTATAAATGAATATTGTCACGGATATATAAAATGTTATTCAAAATATATTGCGAATATGTACTGTGACAATTGATATTTCTTTGAATGTTATGATATGATATATCGTATTGTTTTTTGTAATATAAAGATAGTTTCAATGTCCGCTGCCTTCCCCCATAACAGTATGCCGTAAGACACAATGCTAGGAAAATAAATAAACACGAAAAATAACCCTCTTTGTTCTTCAATAAAAGACGCAAAGTTAAAGCAATGGAAAAGTATGATCTCTATCTAAACTTACGAAAAGGTCATCCATCTCAATCAGATAGACACTGGTTCTTGTTTATAGGTATTTTTTAATTTATTATTATCAAAAGTCGTCTATTATTCGTTCAGATATTTTGTCTATAAGATAAGTTGACAATGGATTTTCTTATGATGCCCCTAAAAAATATATTTCAGATTTATTGACTAAATGCACTATATGAAAGCTTTACGTCTTCCAATAATAGAAGTTTTTTCATGATTTCTCGTAAATTTTGTTGGTTTGTAATTCGTCTTTTAGTTTATAATTATATATAAAATACGTGATTGTTTCCCTGTTACAATAAAATTCCCATTTTTAACTACTTATAATAGTTTATTATTAAACATCTTTATTATCAAAATATTTGTTGATAAAGATGAAATTACACACGTAAATTTTAAACAATATAACTTAAAAAGCTTATCAAAACAGTGTAATGGTTAAGAAACAGTTTAAATGCGCTATTATATAAAATAAATGCGGTATTCCGTGTTACTAATAGGAACTTTTACTGTATTAAAAACGTGTGAATAGATTTCAATATGCTTACCAATAAATTTCAAATATTCCTCGAAATTATCGGATGACTTCAATTTATACTTTTTACCAATAAATTTTTCCATTATTACACAAAACCTGACACACGTCAACGGCACTAAACAGTCAGTCACGGTATAAAAGCATTCAGATCTATGAGTTTCCTATATTACAATGTTACTTTAAAGGAAATTGTTATTTATGACTAGAGTGATTTTGATTACGTGTAAGACTACGGAAAGAATGTGCAGTACAAGTGTACGATACTGTATTATTGTATTATATGTTAATTATTAAATTATGTGTAATGTACGCGACATTTGTGTTTACCTTGACCTCAAAGGTTACTTATATTTACGAAATTGTAATGATTATATGTAATTTTTTATATTTACTGTTATTTCACACTCTCCCTATATTGTATACTAGCGGCCCGTCCCGGCTTCGCACGGGTAGATATAAATAGATTCCTAATACTAAAACTAAGTAGCTCTGAAAAGAACTTTTTAAGTGAAGCATAAAAATGTGTTAAAAAATCTCGAAATATTCAATATCGCTTGCGTCTACTGCGTAAGGTAACTTAGTTCATAATGGTGCACCCCCTTCTAACGCACTGCCCCTCTCTCGTCGAGTTAGTATTTTAATTTTAATTTCATGATATCTTTTGAATGGAATATCCGACTCCAATAATTCAAAAAGTAATCATCAGGTATTAAGACAGTCTTAAATATTAAATTATTTATTTGGATAAAAATTTATCAATGGTATGAATAACACGGTCTGATTTTGATCGGCATTTCTATCAATTTGTTAAATGTAAAAAAGCAGTTATAGTGACGTAACTACAATAGTTAGATATATGGTCTCGCGTAGTTTTTTGTCGGTATTAATATATTCTATAATATTGTAGAAAATTTTTTTGTCCTAATAATTAATACTCTTTACAGCGTATGCGATGAAAGACATTTTATGGCTAATTTTTTTACACCTTCGGATGGTTTTAATAGGAATTTCTAAATATTTCTATAGTAATCTAGTACTAAATATAGCCTATGTTTCTTAGTGATACTGAGCTTTCTAATGTATAAAGAAATATTAAAATCAGTCCAGTACTTTTTGAGTTTATTGGATACATAAAAAAAAACAAAACTTTCCTCTTTATAATATTAGTGTAGATATCTTACATATCTATAAACATATATAAAAATCAATTGCTGTTCGTTAGTTTCACTAAAACTCGAGAACGGCTGGATCGATTTGGCTTAGGGATGGCTTAAAAAGTAAGTAAATTAAAAACAAGTTAAGTGTGCGTACAAAGTACACAAGTCAGAACTGTAACTTCTTTCAAATTTTATATAATTTTAATAATTTTATAAAAAATAGTATATTATATTATTAACTGACGTGTGGCATATTAAAATACCACATGTTGTTTGTTAACATTAAAACTACCTAACCTTCAAACGAATTAGATAAAAAACACGCTGCTCATCTTCGTGACGCTTATCACGCGTTTCCTCCGTAGAAATTTTACCCTCATGCGCCTAAAGAAGTTGCACTTCAAAAATACTTGGAATAAAGTAAAAACAATTAGTTGCGTTAACATCTCGTCATTCAAAAATCAATGAAATTAAAAAGCCGTTCAGGTATAAAATGAAATTTGGAAGGGAATTTTTTTCACATTTTTGGTGTTTAATGTCAAACGGTGGATAACGTCGTTTATTATTTTCATGTGTTTTTGACATTTGACATTGACAACCAACAATTTCTGATCGCAACTATAATAATTTACGAACTTTGGCGGAAACCTGGGCGTGAAGGTCTATTATTTTTTCGCTGAGAAATGCTTAAGGCACGCCGTATGAAGTCAAAACTTATATCCAGGAGTGGGACATGCTGGTTGTACCAGGATACCCACTAAAACCCAGCGGAACCCTCTTTATCCAGGTGTTGGGATCCAGATGTCCGCTGACCCATTCAGCTCTGGGGCCCCGGATGAATCCGACTTAAGGGTTTAGTTTAGTTGGTTTAGTTTAGGGAGAGCAGGCGAGCAAAATTGTGACTTCTGCCCCCCCTCCCCTCCTCCGGCGAGAGGGAGTAGCGTCTGCCTTAAACTCCCTTTGCCTGTTTAGTGCCCCCTTCTGCAGGATGACAGCCTCGCAGAAGGACGTCACTGCTCTCCAACCTGACACATCGCCAATCATAGCGCCCACAAGCTGGGAAGTAAGAGGTCACTCCCAATCAGCGATGTCAAGATGTGAGGGTTAGGGAAACCCTGACAATTTGCTGCTGTGTGGTGCGCAGTGTCGACGGCCGCCCCACGTATACGGCAAGTAGTCGTCTCTTCAAAGTCTACAATCTGGTTCAGATACTTGCCGAAGCAACCATGTCCATTTAACACCTTTTTTTGTTGAGACGGGAAAAAATCCATGATAGGATACCGGGACGCCGCGGGGATGTCACCGGTTATGCCGGACTCCTACCGGCTAAAAACGACCCGCCGTCCTATGCACTGTCACAAGCGGCGACGTGAAGGGTTAACTCTAGAGAACGTCGCCAGTGACTACCCCGTGAGGGGGCACCTACCATGATCCTAAGGATCGAGCTAGCTATGGAGCAGCGCGGAGGCGCGCCGCCTGACAACGCCGTCCCAGAGGCTAGTCCTAAGGGGGAAGACGGCGGTCGTGAGCCGCGCGTCGTCGCTCCGAGCGCCTACGATGGAGGGGGGGGCGGCGGGATTCTCATCCCGACGCCGCGGCCTCCTTCAACGTCATCACCTCGTCGCTAAATGAAGCCACCACATTCCAACACGCCCATAGCTCTCACGACGGTCGACCGTAATTCAGCTACTAGGGCAGATCTCTGCTCAGTCCAGTTAACACCTGCACCAACTTGTTGGTTAGCGTACCGTGCCTAAAGTACGCGGGCGTAAAGGTCTACTTTTTTTGGTTACGATTTTTTTTATTCCGGTTAAGTTTTGAAAACATTTTTTTATCAAAGTTGGAACAACAATTATCTTTTTTTAAGATTGAGGCGTTACGAAGTTTTCCGGGTCAGCCACTATACAATACAAGAACCGTGTGAAATACATTTGTATATCGCTCTTGTTACATTTATAATATGTTGTTTGCAAGCTTAGATTTGTTTAACTGCACTTTAAAATATTTTAAGAAGCAAATATGATCCAATGTAGCAGACATTTAGTTTTTCTTTTAACATTATTTATTTCTTTTATTGGCTTATGTTTTGTCTGTTTTCTTTATAAATATGTTTACTATAACAGCATGTTTCCCAAATAAAATGAAATAAAAAAAATTGTTCTATTATATTATATATTCATTTAAATTGATTCTTTATTATTGTGTGTAGGGAAGTTCTGAGACAATAAAGTTTTACAAATAAATATCTTCTCTAATATTATAGAAGAAAGTTTTGCATTTTGAGTTTTTAAAAATTTATAATAATCAAGTTAAAAATTATGGACCTGGTCCGATTTAAAAAATTCTTTCAATACCTGTATAGTGATTTTAAGTTTACCAATGTTTGACATATTACGTAAATGATGTTACGTATGTCAATGTTAAGTAAAATCTGTATAATGTAAGTGAGCATCCAATAATGTAAAAGAAAGAAATTTAGTATAATTTTAACAACAAATTACCAAGGGAACTGGAAATTTCGTATATACCTACTTACAGCGTTGCGTTATAATATAACCTAAATGGTTGTTGACGAAATTAATTATTATTAATGAAACTTATTGGAAATGCATTATTGTGGTTATGTTTTTAAAAAACAACTATGGTTTTTTAATGAATCATTCCGACATTATGAATACAACAAATAATACAACTTGCCGAAGAACTAAAAATAGAGAGATAGATAGCGTACTTTATTAAACACCAAAAGAGATAAAAGATATAGGTATTATGTATGGATAAAAGAATACAATGACTTAACTTAAATAATTTCAGTGTAAAATGGGCGGTCTTATCGCTATTTAGCAATCTCTTCGAAACAGGCCAGCGCATTAGGAAGACCCTGAGAGAATGGCGAGAGAAGGTAGGCTTAGTTTACAAATAAATATGTGTAATATTTCAAAATAAATATAAGAACATACTTGTATCAAACGTATAATCTGTCGCCACATTGCTTTGTAAGAAGTTTATATATTAAAATTCTTAATCTAATTACATATATACCTCCGATTATATATAATTATGACTATAAATCATTGTAACTGACGATAAACGTAATAAATTAAATAGACATAAGTACTATAAGAAATGTCACTCTAATATCACAATCTTTAACTATTGCTATTAATTTATTGAAGGATAAAAATTCAAAAATATACATACATACATAGCATCACGCTTTATTCCCATAGGGGTAGGCAGAGACAACATCCTTCCACTTGCCACGATCCTTGCATATCTCCTTCGCTTCTTTCAATTTCATTAAACCTTTCATACAAATTCGTCGTTTTAAAGTACTCTTGACTTGGCCCTTGATTAAAATATCCTGGATTTGATCCAGGAACGTTCGCCTTGGTCTTCCTTTTCCAACTTTCACATTAACTCTTGACTCATAATTCCTTTTTTCAGTCTCATTTCATTCATTCTCTCTACATGCCCAAACCATCTAAGCATACCTTTCTCAATTTTAGTCACTACATCTTCTTTCAAACCACAACGTTCTCTTATCACACTATTTCTTACTCTGTCACTCAGATTTAATCCACTCATAATTCTCAACGCTCTCATCTCTACCGCATTTATTTTACTTATGTGGTTCTTCTGCCATACCCAACTTTACATAAGTGTTGGCACCAACACTCATGCATGCACAGCCAGTCTGGCCCTTTGAGACACCATCTGGCTATTAATAAAGGCGCGCAGGGCACCATTTACCATATTCTCTGCATTCACTCTTCTTTCAATATCACTTTCACATGTTCCATCTTTTGTAAATTTAGATCCCAAGTATACAAATTCTTTCACCTCTTCCACTTGTTCCCCATCTATCAAAATATTGCCATTCATCATAGATTCATCTCTTTCAAAAAGCATAACTTTCGTTTTGTTTACATTCACTTTAATTACTTTCCCTTTCAAAGCTTTATTCATATTATTTACCA
The DNA here is from genome assembly GCA_015832385.1 of Elymnias hypermnestra. Classification (NCBI taxonomy): domain Eukaryota; kingdom Metazoa; phylum Arthropoda; class Insecta; order Lepidoptera; family Nymphalidae; genus Elymnias; species Elymnias hypermnestra. The sequence continues at coordinate 2,368,795 of JACTOM010000909.1, read as the reverse complement.
TCTCCTATAGCTCATTAGCGGATGACGGAAGTATTATTTGATCATCAGCGTTAAGTAAACATTTGATGAGTAATTCATTCATTCTTAACCCATACATACTTTCTTTCAAATCTGTCAAACAGTTATCCATGAATAGGTTGAACAACCATGGTGACGCAACACATACCTGTCAAACCCCTCTTTCGACAGGAAACCACTCCGCGTGCGCCCCGTTTATTCTGACACAATCACTAGAACCCCCATAGAGAGACTTCAATGCTTGAATCAAACAACCGCTCACCCCATACGTAGATAACGTTGACCACAGCTCATTCCTCATAACTCGATCATAGGATAAATATACATATTTTAAACAATATACGACATTATACTAAATAAGATAATAAACATTTTTTTTTTAAATTTTATATTATATTAAAACAAGTCTAACACTAATGCGTGATTTTCAAGAAATATTTAAGTAAATATTTATTATGTTACCAGCTAATGTAACTTATTGCTGATGAAGTAACGAGCAAATCAAATATTATTTATTGATATTTAATTTACTCGTTATTCTGGGTAAACATTGTAAATTTACTCTTTATAAAACGAGATTTCATGCTTAATTTTTTATTTCAATCATAGAAATGTAGGAAAACAGCGTGAGTGTAGCCTGCCAACCCGTAGTGCAACGGCATGTTGGTTTTATGCCCTAAAAAACCTCTTTCCTATGATTGAGGAGGCCTGAGCACAGTAGTAGTAGTGGAGCGTAATTAGCCTGCCCGTAATCTACACTAATATTATAAAGAGGAAAGATTTGTATTTTTGTATGTAACGAATAAACTCAAAAAGTACTGGACCGATTTTAATAATTCTTTTTTCATTAGAAAGCTACATTATCACTGAGTAACATAGGCTATATTTAGTACTAGATTACTATAGAAATCTTTAGAAATTACTATTATAACCAACCGAAGGTGTAAAAAAATTTGCCATAAAATGTCTGTCATCGCATACGCTGTGAAGAGTATTAATGATAGAACAAAAAAATGTTCGACAATATTATAGAATACATCAATATCTACAAAAAACTTCACGAGACCATATGTCTAACTATTGTAGTTACTTCACTATAACTACTGTTTTACATTTAACAAATTGATAGAAATGACGATCAAAACCAGTATATCCATACCATGTATAAATTTTTATCCAAATATAAATAATTTAATATTCAAGACTGTCTTAATACCCGATGATTACTTTTTGAATTCAATTATTCCATTCAAAAGATATCATGAAATTAAAATAAAAATACATGCCGGCGGCGGCTGCGACGCAGCGCATCGAGTAACTATCTCGACGATCATCATCATCATCATTATGAACTAGGTAGCCGGTCGGCTCCTTACGCAGTGGACGCAGCGACATTGAATATTTCGTGTTTTTTAACACATTTTTATCCTTCACTTAAAACGTTCTTTTCAGAGCTACTTAGTTTTAGTATTAGGAATCACACATTTTTATAATATTTGTCAATTCATGGTCGTTTTAATTATCATGCTTATAACTTAAATATCTGTACCTATTTATGTGTAACCGTGCGAAGCCGGGACGGGCCGCTAGTACGTTAATAAATTTATTCTTTATTTATCTTTTACTTTTAAACATATTTTGCATGTAATGAAATCGCCGAATATTACGTTATTGAACCTGGCTGTAAAAAGATTTCTTCATAGATTTCCTATTTACATTGTATATAAAGATCCATATATAACGTTATATATTCTTACAACGTTTAACTAAGTATTGAGTTAAATATGTTACAATTATGTGTTGGCATCAGTAGCTAGATTATAAAATACTGTACTTCAAATTCAAATAATTCTTTATTCATTCATTCATTAAAAACTGCTGTGAATAACATGTTTATATCTTTTCCTTTTATATATTATACTATATATGTATTTATTTTATATGTAATATCTTATATAGTTAGAGTAAGTAGCAACCCATTATCGTTCCATTGCTGGGCACAGGCCTCCTCACCCCGAAGAGCGAGGGTTTTTAGAGCATAGACCCACCACGCTGCTCCACTGCGGATAGGTAGGCATAGTACACAACTGCACTCTCTATTCCTTCACTCTCATAGTCATGAAGCTCACCACCAATTTCCCAACTTCGGGCAAATATTGAGAAAATCTTAATAGAAACTCAATATCCATTTTGAATTAGCCCGGGGCTCGAACCCAGGACCTCATGTCTGTAGTAGAACATGCAAACCACTAGACCAATGAGGCAGTCCAGACCAATGAGGCAGTCCTGTTATATATATCAAATCTTATATAGTTAAAACAAAAATGTATTTTTATATATTATATTTAAGTTTTTGGCACTGTTCTGTCCTATTATTTATTTTAGTTTGCTTCTTTACATAATAAGGTTGCCTGGAAGAGATTGCTTGTAGCAATAAGACCGCCTTTGCACGCTATATTATAGTAATAAGTGTCTTAGTTTTTTATGTCTTTTGATTTTTATCTTGTGTGCAAAGTGTTTTCTTTCTTTCTTTGTAAATATAAAAGTTTTATTTCACTTAGTTTTTAATAACGTCCTTTCAGATTATTAGATACACACATCCATAATTTAATCAATATACAGATTTTACTTTACAACAAATTATTTTTAAATTCGTAACATCATTTGTGTAGAATGTCCGACATTAGCAAATTTAAAAGTACTCTATAGATATTGAAAAATTCTTGATCTCGAAGACTTAATGAAATAACTAATTTTTAGCTCGATAGAAATGAAAACAGTATAGGTATATCGGTGAGTATGGTTGGTATCCTTGGAATATGAGCTAATTCACCAGTCGCATGCCCAGTTATAAGGGTCGCTACAATTTTCTTTAGATTATCATTTTTCAATTCGTTGTATTTTTTGAACGGAATGTCCGATATAATAAAAAAAAGTAAGTAGCAGCCCATTAACGTCCCACTACTGGGCACAGGCCTCCTTACTCCTAGGAGCGAGGGTTTTCAGAGCATAGACTCTCTATTCCTTTACTCTCATAGTCCGATGTAACGAGATCCGACATGACCTTAGCTTAACGTGTTCTCGGAAGCACGGGGGTGGATCATACCGCCAACTTCTCAACTTCGTGCAAATATTGAGAAAATCCTAACAGAGAACCCAATATTGATTTTCGAATTGGCCTGACCCGGGACTCGAACCCAGGAACTCATGTCTGTAGTCTAACATGCTAACCACTAGCCCAATGAAGCAGTTTGAATACAATAGGATATGAATTAATACAGAGCTGTGAATAATATGGTTTGTTTATTCTCGGCACTATTATCAACTTTTAAAATGGAAAAAAGTAGTTATAGTGGCTAAAATACAGTAGTTGGAGATATGGTATTGCAGATTTTTTTGTAGATTAATACGTTCTATAATATTTTAGAACACTTGTTCTATCATATCTATAGTTTCCACAGCACCTGCGATGACAAATTTTTTTGTGACCAACTTTTTACACCTTGGATTACATTAATGCATTTTTATTTGGGATCCCTATATTTCTAGTCAAGGTAGTGTAGAAAGTGCAGCATCACAGAGTGCCTTCGTATCTGAGGAGACTATTGTTGACGTACCTACAGGATAGAGAGGTCCTATGGGAGAGCGAAGGTTGTCTATTTCGGCATCAGGTTCACCGCGGAGTTCCGCAGGAGTCCGTTTTGGGGCCCTTATTATGGAATGCGGGCTTTGATTGGCTTCTGCGATGCCCATTCCTCCCCGGCATGAGAATATTATGTTATGCGGATGACACCCTCATCACGGCTCGTGGGAAAAACTTTGCGAAGGCGGCCTTGCTAGCCGAAGTCGGGACGAACTTGGTGGTAGATAGAATACGAAGTCTGGGTTTGGAAGTATCCACCACCAAGACGGAAGCCATCCTCTTTCACGAACCTCGGAAAGGACCTCCACGGGGAGCAGTGCTTAACTTGAGCGGAAATAAAGGCGCAAATGAAATATCTAGGTCTAATACTAGACGGTCGATGGGGGTTCCGAGGTCATTTTGCGAGGCTCACCATCAGACTCATCAATATGGCTTGCGCATTGGAGCGGTTACTGCCCGACGTTGGAGGGCCAGCTTCGCTCTGTAGATGGTTATATTGGGGAGTAATTGCCAATAAGGCACTGTACCTGTTTGGGTCGGTGCCTTGACGTCTCATAATAAAACCCTTTTGCGAAGAGCGCAAAGGGTAAAAACGAATTAGGGCGATACGGGGGTACCGTAAAGTTTCTTGGACGGCGGCGACCCTTCTAGCGGGCGATCCCCCATGGGAGCTGCGGGCAGATGTCCTGGCGGTCATCTACCAGTACAGGGCATCTGTTAGAACTAACAGAGAATGGCCGGAGAGTGATGGGATTCATAGGATCAGGGTTCTAGCCGACAGAGTCTTGACTCAGAGATGGAAAGACGACCTTGGTGTCCCAGTATCTGGCGGGGCTATAGTGGGGGCAATCCGTCCTCACCTAGAGGAGTGGCTATGTAGGAGACGTGGGTCGCTCTCTTACAGGTTGGTGTAGGTACTTACCGGCCACGGTTGCTTTGGTAAATTCCTGCAACAAATTGTTAGGTGTGAAGAAACACCTGCCTGCCACATGGCACACCACACGGTAGCAGTATGCCCGGCCTGGTTAGTGGAACGACAGCTTTTGTTGCCAATGACGGGTGGGGATTTGTCGCTGGCGAACATCATAAAATTTATGCGCGTCAGCAATACTAACTGGAGGGAAATTGCCTTCTTCTGCGAGTCGATCATTTTGCAGAAGGAGATACTAAGCAGGGAAAGGGAGCACGCCGCGGATTCCTCTGCTCGCCGACGAAGAAGACCTGGAAGACGGGGACGGGGTTTTTCCTGCCTCCTTCCTCTATTTTAACTTTTATTGTGAAGGCAAAACGAATCCGGGGTGCCAAAGTAGAAAGTTTTCTCTGAGCCTCTGGCCCCTCACTAAAGGATCAAGAGGGTTTCGCTGGGTTTTAGTGGGTATCCTGGTTTTGTTCAATTCCTGTGTTTAGTGGGTATCCAACTGATGACTGTTCGGTTGGGGTGCGAAAGGCATTTCCCAGTGTAAAAAAAAAGCTTCTAATGGTGAAAATTTTTTTGAGTACATACATACGTACAAAACAACAAATGTTACCTCTTTAAAATATGTAAATTATATTAGATAAGTATGGAAAATTTCACAATACTCTGTACACGCAATCTCATTAAAAAGGTGTATGAAGTTTTTGCTCCATCTATTGATGCAAAGATTTCGCATTTCTACTTACTTTTTTCGTCTTGCAAAAGAATATACACGAATATATGATGCTTACAATCAACATTCAACTATGATAGTCAAGGAATAGAGAATCCATTTATGTTAGCGCTAGCATACACTCGTGTACTTTACCTGCCAACCCGCAGTGAAGAATCATGGTGGGTCTTTGCTCGAATGATCCTCTCTCCTATGAATGAGAAGGCCTGTGCCCAGCTGTGGGACATTAATGGGTCGCTACTTGCAATCAAATACTACACATAGGTACTTAAAGATTATTATTTTAATATTATTGCTATGCAATGCAAACGTATAAGTCAAAGCTATTTAGATTACGTCAGTTACACATTGGCACTGATACTGTCAATGCTCCTATCTGTTGCAATACAAGAATTATTCATCTGTCTATTTATCTCATCTAATACAAAGGTGAGTGGCATCATTATTAATTATAAAATAAATAAATAATTCAGAAACTCAAAAGTAAATGACTGCACTCGAGACAGATTAGCCATTTTTATAGACAATACTATTATATAAATTATTAAAAAAGCTAAAAAACACGCTTCTTACCATCAGCTATAAAGTATAATATAATAATGATAAAAGCTTTATTGATTCCTTACTATTAACATTTGTTAACAGTTTGCTGATTAGTAAACTATATTAATAAGTTTCTTAACCTATGTTAGTGTCGTTAGTAATATAATATAAGGACCTATGGCGATAAAGGCTTCCCCCATTTCAAGCAAAACCCTTCTATCCTCGGCTATGCGTTTCCACGTCCTTCTGGCCACTGTCGTAAGGTCATCGCACCATAATTTTAGTGGTCGGCCTTGTTTTCGTTTGGCATTCCTTGGATACCAGTAATTCAAAGCGTGTGTCCATATATCGTCTTTACTCCTTGGATGTGGCCTGTCCATTTCCATTTTTGTTTCAGCCCATTTTTATGGCGTCTTTTGCCTTCGGTTTATTCCTGAAAGTCACATTGCTTACTCTGTCTTTCAGCTTCAGGTTTAAGAAACTTCGTTCCATCCATCTTTGATATTTTTTCAGCTTATCAAGTGTTTTATTTGACATAGGCCAGATCTGGGTGACATCAGTCAAAAAAGGTGTGAGATAGACATCCATTGGTTTTGTTTTTATATTTGGTTTAAAAACTTCTTTCAAAGCACACTATTTGTTCTATGTATATTTTATTCGTCTATTTTCCTTGTCTATACAAAATTTTAAAGAAATATGGGTCCCAAGGTATAGGTAGTAGACAACGTATTCGAAAACAGTAGATTTTATAGCAATAGGTATTTGTTTACGATTTGTTAAAATTAAAGTACTGAGGAGGATATTTAATGACACTATCCAAAAAGCTTGGAGTGCTTCGTAAGACATTTTTAAACTAAATACGCATACAATTTAATAAATCTCTCTCTATTTTAGATAGATAGATAAAAAATACTTTATTATACCACGCAGGAAATATAACACAGAACCAATGTAAAACAGAAGAAAAAAGAAGCGAAATACAAAATACAAAAAGATGACTTTATCGCTGCACAACGATTTCCACCAGTCAATTTTTAGGTTAGAGATATTATTTAAATGTACTTATACTTTTAATGATTCCTTTTGATATTCTTAACAGGTTATAGAAATGAACACCTCGTCTGCGGCAGTTCATGAATATATTCGAGAGCTAACATCAAAGGTCATCGCTGAAACTGGTGTAGAAAGTGACAGATACCATGTTGGAAAAATTATTTTACATAGTTTAAAGGAAGCACCAAATCGTATATTACAGGTAACCTATAGTGTCTGCAGAAGCATTATAAAACAAAAATAAAACCTAGCAGAGGATGAAGAGGAAGACGATGAATGTTTTGGATGAGAAATAAAAAAGTGATTAACTTTCAATTTAAAAAAGATGCGATTCACACTTCTTCTGCAATTTGGTAGAAAAGTTTTATAAAATATAAGTAAAGCCAGGATACATTACTATTTAAATGCCAGCGCAGACAACTGATGGAAACTCGAAAAATTCGTATTATCAAAAGTTGACCCTATTTCAGAAATCTTGACTATTCGAGTTTATAATAGCGAATCGGGTATAGAAAATATACAATAAAAAAATGAATGCAATGGAGGCTAGAATTTTAGTAAAGAATTGATGAAAATGTTAAATTTTTGCCATGAGCGAGTCCAAAACCTGTTCATTTACGTCAAATATTGTATCCGCTCTGCTAAATGCTCCGAATATTTACAGTTAGATGGAGCAACTGGTATAGAAGAAACATTCAGATCCGGTCTCGAAAGATCTATACGATGTGCAACTGCTTTGAAGAGTTTCGGATTAAAGTATCAACATGTGATTGTCATTATGGCACCAAACCACATCGACCTGGTGATACCAATGTATGCTTCTTTGTACCTGGGAATTATTGTAGCTGCATTAGATATGACACTTGGGCCATGTAAGTATTTTAAATCTTCTCTTCATTACCTGCTTTCAGAGGTGCCATTCACTCAATTACGTTGTATTGAAGAACCAAATCAAGCCCCAACGCTGGGATTTAACAGTGGTAGAATCTAATTCTCCTTATGTTAGATTTTGTAAAGTTATAAATAGTTGTAATAGTAATATAGATTTGTTATATTGTTACATTAAAAAACCAAATCGAGTCCCAATGGTAGGTTTGAACAGCGGTAGAAGCCAGTCATTAAAAATCAATAACATTTTTTTTAATTCTTTTGTTTTTAAGGGGCTTTTGTATTATTAATAATACACGCCAGCCCCATCGTAAACTTATAAACTAACACACAATAATTTAACAATAAAAAGAAATATAATTACAAACAAAAAAGACTAACATTCTTTGAGAGAATCATTAACAAATTTATATAACTTAAAAGCCAAATAACTCAAAGGTTCACTTAAGACTGAATTAAAAACACCAATATTTATTTATTTATTTATTTATTTTACAAAATCCACAGCCCTCTTAAAAATAACATATAATCTAATTAAATTAACTTACGGATTTTACATTTATTTATTGGACTAATAAGCGCCAGAGAGATTGCGCGTGGGTGTGAGTCTGTCTATGAATGTGTGTGTGCGTGCGTGCGTGCGTGCGTGTGTTTGTGTGCGTGTGTGTGTGTATGTGCGTGTGTGTGTGGAGCTAAATACGAGCTACCTTCTCACTATTTAAATTGATTAATTTTATTTCTAAAATTTAAATTTAGTTCATGCGTTAATGTTTCTCTCAAACTTTGATTTCGAACACATGCCTTTAGCAAGTGTTCAATATCTTCCGTTACTCCACAAACTGCACAATTAGGGGAAGAACTCTTCCTCATAAGATATTTGAACTTACCCAAAGGCATGTGTCCAGACCTTACTCTAAATGCTATCACCAACTTATTTCTATTAATTTTTAAATTTACAAACCACGGTATACGGGAAGACTCCGACTGCATTGTCTTGTACTAAATCCCTTTATATAACGTCCTCTCATTAAAATATTCCCTCCAATATTTTGAAACTTATTTTTATATTTAGAAAAAAATTCCGTATAATGCGGTTTGACATTTAAAAACACACCATTCTCATGAGCCAAATTCGCTATAAGTTAGCGAATTTGGCTCATTATCATTTTGTTCATTACCCCTCAAACCAATATGGGATGGGATCCATTGAAATTTTATGTTAAATCCTTTACATTGGTACTGATGAATTATTTCAATTATAGAATATACTACAGGCACACCTTGATGTCCTTTAATGCAACCAATAATATGCTGTAGTGCACTCTTGCTATCCGTTAAAATAACTACTTTATTTTTGCCAATAGTTTCAATGTATTTTAAAGCCTCGGCTATTGCAATTAATTCCGCAGTTAAAATTGACATCTGATTATTATTTATTCTAAAAAGTTTAGAGTGCCGTTGAATAGGATCATAAAATGCAGCAACTATACCTAAATAACATTTAGAGCCATCAGTATATAACTTATAAAAATCACTATATGTATTCCGGATTTCCGAAATAATTTCTGCTAAAAGATTATTAGGTTCAAACGATATTTTTGGTTTACTCATACAATTTAAGTGAATTTTAATATTATCTTCACAATTTATGTTACTCATCCAAGTACCTAATGTGAACATCTCTAATATATCAGAAGTATTAATAATTTCCTTTTTAATTTCACTATAAGTAACATATATTAAAGGTAACTTTTTGTTAATCCAACATCTAGATTCTATGACATTCTGGATATTATTCATACAATTAGTAGTCAAAGAATTTATCTTCGTACAATATTTATATACGAGAAATTTCCTTCTTAAAACAGGGGTGGCATAGATATTTCACTTTCCATTACGTGAATCGGTGGGCTTCGTATATCAATAGGTTGTGTAAATGTTTTCAATAAAGTCGTAATCTAAATGTTTAGCAGATATGGCAGAAAAACCTGTCCTAACCTAAACCTGATGATACGAATATACGGATTCCTATACATGGGAATTATGGTAGCTGAGTCTAATATCGCCAGCTCATTTATTTAAATTTAGTTTCTCTTTACCCTTTGAGGGAAAGTTTTATTGCTTAATATACGGTCCTTAATTAGCTTATGGTGGATTGAAGTAACATATCGAGTCATAATTGTTTAGATTTAGTATAGGTAGAATCCACTCTTGAAACGTTGATATTATGAGGAACTGCTTTCAAAATCTTCACATTTAGATAACGCAGGACATCAACCTGGTAACTGGGTTATATATTGTTTTAATCCATATGAGTATATAATTTAATATTTTCTTTCGAATGGAAGTTTCAAATATTATTTAACAAATCAGTGATGGATTAGCAGTTGTTCGCATCCTGGCAATGAAACTAACGTATCTTATTGTTGTTTAAAATCTTTCATTGTTTTTCTTTTCACCAAAATCCAAATATAGAGTTTATGTAGGCTATCTCACTAATTTGCAATGCAGCAAAATCTTTATAAGAAGTATTATGAAACTGAAGATCAGCAACCCAATCATATTATGGGTAAGGAATAGAATCCTAAAATAGATTTGCATAGATTTTGCATAAACCTTCGTAGTCTATTTTACGCCCTTTAAATTGTATTTGAAGTAACAGAAAGTAGCCTATGTATGTATGCCTATGCCTCTGAGGTCTAATCTATGTTTATACTAAATGTTATCAAAATTAATCTGATATTGAGTACGTTACATTCGTATAGATTTCCTTTTGTTACTACATATTGTTATTTGACAAATAAAACTTGCTACTTGTTTACAGAATAACTGGTACAAAAATGGTCGTTCAACGTTTATAATTAGTGATATAATTTTTATTTACAGTGCATAGATACGTGTTTTACTGTTATCTTATGTTATTTAAAATGACAAAGTTGTTTTTAAAGTCGGAAACAGAAGAAGTTTGTTGAGATGGAAAATTATCGCTTATCAGGATTTACACTATTTAGTCGCCAATGTTTTTATATACAATATTAAAAAAAAAATCTATGTAGCTCGGTGATGTATTCACGTATAACTTTTCATAATTGTCACTTTTTGAACATTTGCCTATTTGAAGGAAAAGGCAATGGTAATTCAAATACGACTAATATAACTAATACGACTAAATAAATATATTACAGATGAACTCCAGAGTAGAATTAAATGCTGTGCTCCTAAAATTATCTTCTGTCAAAGTTTAAAAGTTCCGGTAGTGAAGGAGACATTAAAGCTATTAAATACATCAATTGAAATTGTAGCATTTGACGAAATTGAGGATTCTTTGAGTTTTTCGAAATTTCTTGATAAATATGCTGAAGACATTGAAGTAGAAAAATTCAAGTAAGTACCATAAGTAGTGTGAAGGGCTGTTCATAAAATTTAAACCCATATGGATATATTTACACGCGTAGAGTCCTGCAATCAAACCTATAGTTAAAACCAATAATATTTAATTTATCTTCGCTCTGAATACAAATTACAATGATCAAATGGTGTAGCGTACCATACTGTTAGTACTAAAGACTATACCTTAAAGTTAGAGACAATTTGGAGAAACCAAGAACATTTTCATGTTATTTCAGGACTATTTATAGGTGTATTTGGAGTACATTTTACTTTATAAAAAGTACGTACGTATTTATGGAATTTTAAAAAGTGACTTTCTACCACGTTATATAGGTCTAGTTTTCCCAAGTCACATTTCGTCATGTTGTATTTATGAATGGCCTTTAATTAAATATCAAGTTAAAATTACTAGGAAGTACTGTAATCAGATAATATCTATAATTGCAGACCAACTGACTTCGACCCTGAAGAATCCATTGCAATATTGTTAACCACAAGTGGCTCCGTTGGATTGCCGAAAACATCTGCGCTGACACATTTAAATATAATGGTGTCTTTCCCAAACTTACTGTAAATATAAAGTATCTTATTAATTAATGAAAGGTATTGGTAATGCATTGTGCAAATTAATTATAATGAAACTGAAAGGACTTGACAATATTCGTTATACTGAGATTTTATTATAATAACCTTTTCTTATTTAAAGGTTAAGGTGGAGTACTATTCGTTTTAACAAGTTGGCTATTTAGCATCATACACCAATAACTATCAAAATTACTGATCATATTAGATCAGCTATGGATACATGAGTGCAAAAAACAGTTTAAGATATTAATTTTGTGTTAAAAAACGCTAAACAAATAGTAAATCAACTGAATTCAAAAATTTTATTCAAGTAGGCGTATGTATCGTCAAATGTCGTTTTTTTCCCACATATTATTTCCAATATACAACTGACGATGACATTAAAAAAGGACTTAAAAGCTAAGGTTACGAGAAGAGGAGAACCAACAACAATTTCAATCGACATGTTAAAATATTTTTTTTTATGTTTCAGAATTTCACGTAAACGATTCCCTACGCCGGTTTCCAAGAGTTTAGTGATTTCTCCAGTACAATGGCTTTCATCTACATTTCAATTTATAAACGGACCCATATTCCAATATACTCGAATACAGACCTCATCACCAGTGACACCTGACCACGTTTATTATCTAATCAACAAATATCAGGTATTTATTTTATATGTAAAAACATTTATATGTATTTAATGATTTCGATATCTTTTGTCACAGTGTCATAAGGAAACAATGGAAGGAGTGCTATACTATTCTTTTGTATATAATAAACTAGCTGAACCCGCGACTTCGTCTGCGTGGAATGTTTTTTTGGTAGCATTTTCATTAACTGTAGATTTGTTAAAATACTGGTACAGACACCAAACTAATTTTGTTAAATGGGGCGACGTCGCCTCTAATGACTTTAGATTAGAATGTGGCGTTCGTCAAGGCGGTCTTACTTCTCCGGACCTTTTCAACATTTATGTGAATGATTTGATTGAACGACTTAGAAGTGCCAAGGTAGGCTGTCATATTGGTAGTACTTGCGTAAATAATATCAGCTATGCTGACGACATGGTGCTTCTAAGTCCCTCAATCAGAGGCCTTAGGCATCTGCTTAATATCTGTGAAGAGTTCGCACGGGATCACGGTCTCAAATATAATGTGGAAAAAACAAAATTCATGATATTTCGAGCGGGTAAGGGTCCGGAGAAAATACCACCTATTTTCTTAAATGGAATGTGTATTGAAAGAGTGGAAAGCTTCAAGTACTTAGGACACATTTTGACGGAGGATCTGCGGGATGACGAAGATGTTAAACGAGAAAAGAGGGCTCTGGCTGTTCGGTGCAACATGCTCGCACGTCGATTCGCCCGTTGCAGTGCTGAAGCAAAGTTGACACTGTTTAGAGCATACTGTCAGTGCTTCTACACGTGTCAACTTTGGGCCAATTGCACTAACAACTCACGTAGTGGCATCAGAGTGATGTATAATAATGCATACCGCATTTTGATGAAACTACCGAGATACTGCAGTGCTTCGGGTATGTTTGCCGACGCCAGAGTACCGGACTACTTCGCGATTATAAGATCTCGAATCGCATCATTTTGGACTCGCATTCGTGACTCTCAGAATACTATCCTCAAGATGTGTTCGGAGTGCCCGAAGAATTCCATTCTTAAGTATTGGCTTGCAGTTCATCGTGACAAAAATAAAAAATAAAAAAGTACAACATACTATAAATTTGTACAAATACGAAAATGACGAGGAAGAATTATACCCTTAGATTTATTTAGTATTTTTATTATTATTAGATTTAATTTTGATTGTATTCTAATTTAAAATTTATTTATTATTATTATTAATTTTAATTTAAGTTTTGATTTTTTCTGTATGTTTTATGTACTTGTTTTGTTTTTTTTGATACTAAACTGTAAACTGGGACAAGTGCCTTTTAATAAAGATAAATAAATAAATTAATTTAGGCAATTTGTTTTACAAATAAGAAACATAACCGCAAAGCCCTTTGAGGACGGAAATCTGACCAAGTTTTACATACACTAAAAGATATAGTTTGTAAATTTGAAGTTTGGACTTTTTAAATGTGAAAATTTGAATTGTTTAAATAAACACCCCCGCAACCCTCCTTGCGGGTGTAACTTCGCAAGATCCGTTCATAGCTGACCTCTACTCGGCAAAAGGAATATTCCTACCGAATTTCAGAATATAATAGATACCTGGATATCTCTTATATATATAGATAAAGCAGTGTTTGTTACATCATTTATAATTCAAGTAAGGCTGTACCGATTGTAATGATAACTGATCGGCTATAAAAAGATCGGGGTACACGGATATACATAATATATACTCTAATCGAAATGTAAACAAATAGCTGGAGATTAAATCAGATCGGATACATAGAATCAGCTAAAAAACACGGCTTAACTTTAGATTTTCAGGATCCACATTCGGTTACGACATCTTGGATTCAAAGGTGTCTCTTTGCTTATTATTGAATATCTCACTTATTTGCCATTTTACAAAAAAAAAGTGTAATGATCAAAATTAGTTTTCCCACAATTTCATTACGTATAATTTTTTCCCTAGGATCAATATCTTTCGATTAGGACTTGAAAAGGGAAAGCGATATTTTATTTATTCGACAATAATTAAAGCACAATATATATTTGTAAATAATTCTGTAATAATTTCTTTCAGCCGGATTATCTAATTGTGAGTCCGACATTTTTGATTACCCTTCTTAAACCCAGTGAACGAGATAAGTGTGACTTCTCGTCTTTAAGACTGATGTTAATAGGAGGCAATGCAGTATCTAAGGAGCTCATTCAAGAAATAGAGGTAGGTAATACATAAAAACTGTCTCATTGGTCTAGTGGTTACCATGTTCGACTACAGACATGAGGTCCTGGGTTCAAGCTATTTAGAAATCGATATTGAGTTTTCTATTAAGATTTTCTCGATATTTGCCTGAAGGTGGGAAAATTTGGCGGTGTGATCCTCCCTCGTGCCTCGGAGAGCACGTTAACCCGTCGGACCTGCGTGTGATCTCCCTCCAGTCGTGTCGGAATGCTGTTACATCGGACTATAAGAGTGAAGAAATAGAAAGTACACTTGTGTACTATACCTGCCATTTCGCAGTGGAGCAGCATGATGGTTCTATGCTCTAAAACACTCTGTCATATGAGTGAAGAGGCCTGTGCGCAGCAGTGGGACGTTAATGACCTGCAACTTGCCTTAATACATAAAACTAGAGGTCGAAATTGATTTAAATTGTTTGAACATTATTAATTCTCTACTGTCAAATACTATATTTGTATAATCACAGATTTCACCAAACTTGCACGGTTAATTTGGCAATTTTTTCAATCAATTTTCATGAAATTGGAATAAACAAAAACCATGTATCTTAATAGTTAATGAATAAGGCCTTGGCTGTGGCTAATGACCACCCTAACAGCAAAATCGTACCGCCAAGCAACAGATTTGTGTTCTAGTACTATGCTGTATAGACACGATATGAGACTAATTGCCTCTTACCTGAATAGCGCGCTTCCATCTTAGTCTCTATCATCAGTTACCATAAGGTGTGATCGCTGTGAAGCGTTGACCTGTCGG
Organism: Elymnias hypermnestra; assembly: GCA_015832385.1. Lineage (NCBI taxonomy): Eukaryota > Metazoa > Arthropoda > Insecta > Lepidoptera > Nymphalidae > Elymnias > Elymnias hypermnestra. The sequence goes on along the minus strand of JACTOM010000909.1, from coordinate 2,353,412 downwards.
CAATAATACTTTTTGAAATAATATTTCAATTATTATACAGTGCCTTTTGAAGAAAGCTCTCCTAAAGGTCTTTTTATGTAAAGTGTTTAAGAAATACTTACTAGATTTACTATATTTTTTTAATAATTCTAATTTTAGAATATAAACCCAAATTGTGAACTTGAAGTTGGTTACGGTATGACTGAAACTGCAGGTGTGACATTTAATCAAACTCGTGGTCCACTAGGCTCTGTTGGTACACCATTAGACATTTTACAGTATAAAGTAAGTATACAATTGAAAATTTCATAGGTAAAGTATTTAATGAGCTACAGGAGATGGTAAATATTATAAATGAAGCTTTGAAAGTGAATGTAAAAAAAACGGAAGTTATGCTTATTGAAAGAGATGAATCTATGATGAATGGCAATATATTGATAGATGGGGAACAAGTGGAAGAGGTGAAAGAATTTGTATACTTGGGATCTAAATTTACAAAAGATGGAACATGTGACAGTGATATTGAAAGGAGAGTGAATGCAGGGAATATGGTAAATGGTGCTCTGCACGCCTTTTTGACTAGCCAGATGGTGTCTCAAAGGCCAGACTGGCTGTGCATGCAGAAGTGTTGGTGCCAACACTTATGTATGGTAGTGAAAGTTGGGTATGGCAGAAGAATCACAAAAATAAAATAAATGCGGTTAACATGAGGGCGTTGAGAATAATGAATGGATTAAAACTGAGCGACAGAGTAAGAAATAGTGTGATAAGAGAACGTTGTGGTATAAAAGAAGACGTGGTGACTAAAATTGAGAAAGGTATGCTTAGATGGTTTGGGTATGTAGAGAGAATGAATGAAAGGAGACTGACAAAAAGGATTTATGAGTCAAGAGTTGACGCGAAATTTGGAAGGGCAAGACCAAGGCGAACGTTCCTGGACCAAATACAGGACATTTTAAATTATGGCCACGTCAAGAGTACTCTAAACCGACGAACTTGTATGAAAGGTTTAATGAGAATAAAAGAAGCGAAGGAGATATGCAAGGATCGTGGCAAGTTGAAGGACATTGTCTCTGCCTACCCTTATGTGATACTATGTCTGTATATATGAAAAGTATCTATTTCCAGCCCTGTTACTAGTGTCGTTCCCAAATTTTCATTGTTTCAAAATTTTCTCTGAGAAAACTCGTATCAAATCTAAACCTTTGTTAGTGGAGTCCAATCACATATAGTTCCTGGCGGTATCATCCGCGTGGTTTCCCAATCCTCAAACTATATTTTCACCTAAAGACACACAGAAATCATTAAATTCGGTCTAGCAGTACAGAAGTTCAAGACCTTATACATGTAAAAAGTTAGCTTTGAAACACTGTCTTATAAAATTACGATTTTATACTAGACTTTTTATACGATAGGACCGTCGGACTTAAGTAATAACGGATTGTTCCATATTTCCACAGGATCGAGAAGAAACAGCTAGTTACATATTATTTATTATAACTTAATTATGATTTTTTTTGTTTCTAGCTTGTTGATATCAAAACTAATGCTGTCATATGTAAACCCTATGTAAATGGTGAGCTACGAATCAAAGGACCTTCTATATTTAAGGTAAAATATAAGTTATTATACAACTAATATAAAGTAACAATATCAATAAGTATTTTGTTGTTGTGTTCTCTGCTTAAATTAAATCGGTGAATATACAAAAAATGCTTGCAGTGTGATATAGTTTGTTCACGTATGAGCCAGAAAACAATTTAACCTTTCAGCTGCCGCGCCTTAAACTTTAATACGAGCGGGACCTATCGTACTTTTTACGACAACAAATACATAATAAATTAACCTCTGTTGACATTTTATTTGCTAGTACTACCTAGGGCGAAATAAGTAGTAATATATGCAAATTTTATATAAGATATATATAAAATCACTAGCTGCGGTTAAAATGTTGTGCAACTGTACACACTGCTCTAAATGCACAAAATTCTGTCACCACCCGTCTAGCGCGCACTTACAACAACACATATTCAAAATTAGACTTCTTTCATTTATTAAAATCACAATATAAAAAAGAATTAATAAAAAAAGACCTTTGATATCTCATAGATTTGAAAAAAAGGAAAGGAAAGTTTTTTATTAAGGGTATCAAACATGTATATATACACCCATATGGTTACAGANCACACACACACACACACACACACACACACACACACACACACACACACACACACACACACACACACACACACACACACACACACACACACACACACACACCACTTACTGTACTGTAAGTTTTTACAGTCATCGCCAGCCGATTTTGAATCATTGCAATTAGTACATATTACTTATAAACCCTTCTTTGTTAGTAATAAGCACCCGAAATGGAATAGTGTCGTAAATTTTACGACATTTATAAAAGTTACACAATGTTTTCATTTGTGCTTCTTATTTGATCAAATTTTACCATTAAATATGTTGTTTTTCGTATTAAAGTCAGCGAAAAAAGATTTTTAGATTGTTTATTTGCACATCACTGCTTTGGAGTTTAATTAATATTAATAATAATTTTTATATCAATCACGAGGATCATACATGTTAGTAACAATAATATTAGTCCAATATTAGTACATAGCCTACTTAAAAGCAATTTTCCTACACAGTGATAGCCTTGATTTGTCAGTACATGCACCATACAGTAATGGTTCAAGTACCAGCAATCAAGTCTGTCAGCAACTGCCTTCAGAATACTGTTAGTGCTTAAGCGCTGCAGGGGCGAGGCACGCAGAGCATTATACTGTTTCCGAGTATGATCAATCAACAGGCTGCTCGTGTAAAAAGAGGTACAATAAGAGTCTCTTTATCCTGAATAGTACAAGCAAATTTGCGGTCGATGATGGTGATCACCTCTGACAGACAATGCCCTGCGCTCTCTCTCTATGTTTGTATCATCTTCCAGATCAGAGGAATTTAGGACACAACAGAAGTCAAAATTGTGTCTTTGGAGGATTCTTTATTTGTAGGGATATTACAATAGCCCGGAGATGACAGCTGAGGCGTTTGATGAAGATGGATGGTTTAAGACTGGTGATATGTTATACCGAGATGAAAATCATAATTATTATTTTTATGATCGTATCAAATTACTGCTGAAGTACAAAAGCCACCAGGTAAGAGTAACATATTATTATCTATCTCGATGGACCCCACGTATAAAGAATCAACTCCCATTTTAGATATGAATATCATCCCATTTATCAATCTAGGGTGTCTATATTTCAAATAAATACCTACTAGCTGTACTCGCGACTTTGTCCGCGTAGAATAATGTTCTTGGGTAGCATTTAGGCTCATTTTTTCACAAGTAAAACACATAAATATAATATTTTAGCAGTCTTTCACTGCAAAGGGTGCTTGTTGTTCGTGTACTAAATTTTATTTTAATCGGTTTAGTAGTTTTGGCGTGTAAGCACGACTGACGGAGTTATTTTCGCATTTATTATATTAAAAAGGATTGTTATTGTACAACATACATACATCACGCCTCATTCCTATAGGGGTAGGCAGAGACAACGTCCTTAAACTTGCCATGATCGTTGCATATCTCCTTCGCTTCTTTCATTCTCATTAAACCTTTCATAGAAGTTCGGTTTAGAGTACTCTTGACTTGGCCCTTATTTAAACTGTCCTGGATTTGGTCCATGAACGTTCGCCTTGGTCTTTCCCTTCCAACTTTTGCATTCACTCTTGACTCATAAATCCTTTTTGTCAATCTCCTTTCACTCATTCTCTCTACATGCCCAAACCATTTAAGCATACCTTTCTCGATATTAGTCACTGCATCTTCATTTATACCATAACGTTCTCTTATCACACTATTTCTTACTTTATCACTCAATTTCAAGCCACTCATACTTCTCAACGCTCTCATCTCTATTTTACTTTTGTGATCCTTCTGCTATTTCTAACTTTAACTACCATTCACAAGTGTCGGCACCAACACTCCTCCATGCACAGCCAGCCTGGCCCTTTGAGACACCATTCATAAAGGCGTGCAAAGCACCATTTACCATATTCCCTGCATTCACTCTCCTTTCAATATCACTTTCACATGTTCCATCTTTTGTAAATTTAGATCCCAAGTATAGAAATTTTTTCACCTCTTCTTCTTTTGTACAACGTTGAGGGTAATGACATATGAACCTTTAAATGACATGTTTAATGTCATATATCCCATCAACAGCCTAAAAATAAGTTTCAAGTTTCTACCTCTAAACATGACGATACTTCCACCCCTTACAACCCTATTTTTTAATTAAAAGTAGATTTTGCCCTTTCTCAGATCCTAGACTATCTGTGTATCAAATTTTTAACATTCGCATGCATCATAAGGGTTAACAGAAAGGGTTATACAGCGATTTATATTTAAAAGTCTTCGAAATTGGAACTTTACACTTGACTTATTATACTTTGGGAACGTCGGGTTATAAAATTAAATAAAAGTTGGACTGTCCGTTTGTATGTATTCCCTTCTCATTATGGTGTGATGATGAAATTATACAAATTACTGATATTAAACAAATAATTTATATTTTTGTCTATCTGCTAGTTCCGGTGAATCTGTGAAACCAATTTTGACGGGACTATCGCTATGAGTTAACTGACATCATAAGGAGTCGCTTAAACTACTATTATTCGAGACAAATAGTATTCCACGTAAACAAATCGAAACCAACGTAGAAAGAAAGCTCAAATCAAAGCTTTCAAAACCCCTTTTTTGTACAGAGTTAGGGATGTGCCTGCTAATTGGGCCTATATTTTTTTAATATTACTTGTTTGTATCTGATATTGTTCTAATATTTATTTTAGATGTCTCCAGTTGAAATAGAGTCTATAATAATAAAACATCCAGGTGTTTTGGATGTAGCTGTCACAGGTATACCTGACGATGAATGTGGGGATTTAGTTGTAGCTGTGGTTATTCCAAGAGACGATTATAAAGTTACTGCACAAGAAATAAAGGATTTAGTTAAAGGTATAGTTAAATATAAGCTTAAACTGTGAATAATGAGCCGTATACTTTACTAGCTACGCCGTATACTACTAGACACCGACCATAATAAATAATAGTTTTGGAAAACTCGTAATGAGTAAGTGATTAAGTTTACTGATCTAAAGCTACCTTCGCATTATTGCCTTTATAATTTATCCAAGTTTTGGCACATTGGTTGGATGTTTTCAAAGTAAAGCACATAGTTAGAAATAACTCCTGATTTTTGAAGTGAAACTTCTTTATGCGCATAAGGGTAATTTTTTTATGCTAATTCGTTTGAAGCTTAGGTAGTTTTAATATTGACAAATGACATGCGGCATTTTTATTTGGATATAATACTATTTTTTAAAAAATATAAAATATTTCATAAATTCCCTTTTATAAATAAATTCAAACATAATTAATAATTTCTAATACTTACAAAAAACACGTGACAATTTTATCGTTATTTGAAATTCCAATAAATCATTTGTATTAATTTTTGACACTTTTAATATTTTAATGACAATTAAATGCATTAAATTCCTTACATATCTTCCTTTTTCCCTTTCTATAAGTCTCGAAAATCTAAGTTTTGTGTATGTATAAATATAAACAAGACTTAAAAATTAGTTTGCCAATGAAGTTTCACTTCTGATATATTTACTTTGTGCACTTTTAATTTTTTGTAAATACTCTTTCATCTCTACATTCTCAACCGTTCTGAATCTTCTTTCATCTCTTTCACTCTCTATGTCCAGTGGTTCTAGAACTTATTTCGAATTTACACCCCTGAGAATTAAGGTGTAGATTAATTATGTACAGGTGAAAACATTTTTAATGATTTATATTTCTTTATAGAATCGTTGAATGACGCAAAACAATTACGAGGAGGTGTTATATTTGTAAAGGAATTTCCTACAACATCAACGTCGAAAATCGATCGGCAAAAATTGAAGGCCTTAGCTGCAACACTTGAACGAGAGTGACATTTGATTACGCAAATAATAGTAATAGCTGCGTCTGGTTTCCCTGCCGGGGTGTATCCTCCGCCCGTCATATTTATTTATGTATTATTTTATATCTCTATATAAGCAATTCGTCGTCGTCGTCGCTTCAACCGATGCACGTCCACTACTGGACATAGGTCTTACGTAATGATGTCCACAAGGCCCGATCTTGCGCCGCCTGGCTCCAGCGGCTACCGGCGACTCTCTTTATATCATCGGTCCACCTTGTGGGGGGTCTCCCTACAATGCGCCGCCCGGTGCGGGGTCGCCACTCCAGCACCTTCGGGCCCCAACGTCCATCGGTCCATCGGACTATGTGCCCCGCCCATTGCCACTTGAGTTTCGTGAGTCGTAGGGCTATATCGGTGACTTTGGTTCTGCTACGGATCTTCTCGTTTCTGATTTGATCACGTAGAGATATTTTATATAGATTTCGAGCATAGCCCTCTCCATCGCACGCTGAGCGACTCTGAGCTTTCGTATGAGGCCCATAGTTAAGTAATTATTATAAATCTATCTATATGTAATATAAATATTATATATGCCGGAAGGCAGGTGTCTGTGGAACGCTGGCGTCGTCTATCTATCCGCGTGGGACAGAGTCGATAGTGGCAGTCCGACAGGAGTCTCTCGGTAGTTCCCGGGTAGCGCCGGAGCGGTCGACTGTTGGAACCGTCGCGTTCCTAGCTTTTATTGTTAATGAGTTTGTGTAAATTGATATCGGCAACATTAAGTGATTGAACATTATAATCCGTGTAATAATTAATAAAGTGTTTGATTGCACCAACATTACCCACGAACGCCCACAGTATAAATTATGGATGCCATTAATGACGATGTCGGCGGAGAACCCTACGCACCTATGTTTTATGCTTCCTTTCTCTATTATTCTCAGACATATATATTTGCGTTAACGGGAGCGAGTGTAAAAGTCGAATAATAATAACTAAATAAAGATACATAATTAAAATACCCTGGACCCATAAACTAGGTAAGTCCGTGACTGAGGGGTCAGTCAACCAGCCTTCCCAGTTTTATAATATATTACACGCCTAACCTACTTATATAATAGAAAATGAAAACTTAATTTAAAACTAATCAATAATATAAGATACAAATTCAATATAAATGATTGTTTGTGTGTCTGTGTTTAAATGTAGGTGTGTGTGTGTGTGTGTGTGTGTGTGTGTGTGTGTGTGTGTGTGTGTGCGCGTAATTAAATTAAAATATTTTCTGTTGTATTATAGTCCAGATCATTAAGAAAGGTTTCTTTTTTTAGTGTGTGGTTGTATAATTTTATAATATTGTATATCAGTTGAGACATATAGATTCTGTGATTATTTGTGTTTTATGGGACCGGATTCAGAATCAAAATAAAAATATTCTTTATTCAAGTAGGCTCAAAAACACTTTTGAATCGTCAGTTGTCTGTCCGTTGGTAACAAATCTACCACCGGTTCGGAAAGTTGAATCCGCTGAGAAGAAACCGGCAAGAAACTCAACGGTTACTCTTTTAAAGATAGTTTTGTATGCTACAATGTGTAATATATTGCTTATGTGAGCAACTGGAATCAAGTCCAAACATTTCTATCGCTTAAATTATCTTCAACATTATAATATAATATATTTTGTAAAAATTTAACATCTTTTTTAAAACTATATGGAGGCAAATCTAAAACTGATTGAGGTATCTTATTAAAAAAGCGTATGCTCAACCCGACAAATGATTTTGGAACCTTTTTCACTCTAAAATATGGAATTACAAGTTCGTTTTTAATTTTTGTATTAAATCACTTTTCTTACCGTATAAATGTATATTGTCAATGATATATAAGATATTATTAAATATATATGGTGACGCTACTGTGAGAATTGATGTTTCTTTAAATTTATCTCTTAGAGAAACACGAGATCGTATTATTACGTTATCCTAACGTTATAATTTCCTGATAAATCAAAAAAGCTTTTTCTGTATCGTGTCATAATGTAAAATGACGTCGCTTCCGTTGTCTATTCACTTAGATTTTCTAAACTACTCAATGGATTTTATTGCATTTTTCAGTAACAAATAAAGTCATTCAAGTGGTATTAAAAAAGCGATAGAATTAAAAAATAGCAAAACGATGACGTAACAAACATATTTTAAACTTTACGAGATAGATCTAATTAATATATGTGAATATATGATGCTTACAATCAAAATTCAACTACTAAAGTGAAGCAATAGAGAGTGCATTTGTGTTAGCGCGAGCATACACTTGTGTACTATCCCTGCCAACTCCCAGTGGAGCAGCCTGGTGGGTCCATACTTTAAAAACCCTCTCTCTTATAAACGAGGAAGCCCCTGCTCAGCAGTGAGACATTAATGAGCTGCATCTTGCTTACAAACAACATTCACTTACCGGATGGACATATACAGGTGATTATTTTATCTGATTATTTTTAATATTATTGCTATGCAATGCAAACGCATAAGTCACAGCAATATAGATTACATCAGTTACACATTGGCAGTGATACGGCTACGCTGTCAATACACCTATCTGTTACAATAAAAGAATTATTCATCTATCTATTTATCACATCTAATACAAAGGTGAGTGGGATAATTATTAGGAATTATATATACTTGCTAAAAAGTGAAGGCATTCTTATGTTAAGGATACAAATTCATATCTTATTTTCATTGTGGTGAATGACTAATCTCGGGCCAGATTAGTAATCTTTATGGATATTATTCCAAAATTTACGTTGCCCAATTCCCAAACATTGCTATTAAATAAATTATCCTTCAAAATACTGACGAAAATATTTAATGTTACTATCTCAATAATGCTTTTAGGTAGATAATTAAAAAATACGTTATTATACATCACACGGGAAACATAAAAGAGAAGAAAAAAAGAATCATATGTACAAAAAAGGCAATTTCTACCGGGCAGCATTTTGCTTTAAAGTACTTATACTTTTGATGATTCCTTTTGATATTCTTAATAGGTTATAGAAATGAACACCTCGTCTGCGGCAGTTCATGAATATATTCAACAGCTAACATCAAAGGTCGTCGCTGAAACTGGTGTAAAAAGTGATAGATACCATGTTGGAAAAATTATTTTACACAGTTTAAAGGAAGCACCAAATCGTATACTACAGGTATATACCTATAGAGTCTATAGAAGTATCATAAAAGTGAGGGTCTGTCTAATACATGTCTAAAGGTCGCCAAACGAATTGTGATCCCAATTTGAATGAACATTTAGTTAAAAACAAACACAAGCCACTCTTTGCCACATAAATAAAACCTAGAAGAGGAGAAAGAAGAAGATGATGAATGTGCCAGAAGATAGATACAAAAAGTATTTTAGTTGATCAAAGTATTTGAAAAAGGATTCATTTTACACATTTTTATGCAAATTGGTAGTAGAGTTTTAAAAGTATTAGTAAACACATAGTAAATTACTAATAAAATGCTAGCAACTGATCAAATCTTTAAAAATTTGTATTATCCAAAGTTCATCTATTTCCAGAAATTTTGACTGTTCATGATTATAAAAGCACCTCGGGATACAATGGAGGCTAGAATTTTAATGAACAATTAATAAACGATGTTTAACTTTTGCCATGAGCGAGTCCAAAACCTGCTCATTTACAGCAAATGTTGTATGCTCCGAATTTTTTACAGATAGATGGAGCGACTGGTCTAGAAGAAACGTTCAGATCCGGTCTCGAAAGATCCATACGATGTGCAACTGCTTTGAAGAGTTTCGGATTAAAGTATCAAGATGTGATTGCCATTATGGCACCAAACCACATCGACCTGGTAATACCAATGTATGCTTCTTTGTACCTGGGAATTATTGTAGCTGCATTGGATATGACTCTTGGGCCATGTAAGTACCTTAATTCTTCTCTCCATTATCTGCTTTCAGAGGTGCCATTCACTGAATTACGTTCTATTGAAGAACCAAATCAAGCCCAAACCGCAGGGTGGTAGAATCTAATTCTTCCTATGTTAGATTTTGTAAAGTTATAAATAGTTGTAATAGTAATATAGATTTACACTTCGATACACTTGGCAAGTGTCACAGAAGAGTTCGTGAGTGTTTAGAAAAGTTATGTCAAATGTTTAACTAGATACTATATGCGTGCGGTTTTTAAGTAAATTGCTACTTTTACATAAAAAGTAAGTCATAGCATATATATTTCTTCCATGTAAGAAACTTAAGTAGTTTGTTGATGAACCTATAATAAATAAATAAGCCAGTTTTTAAGAATCGATAGGTTTCACTGGCAAGTATTATAGGAGCAATACTTACCACTGAGCAGGCCTGGAGAGCGGTTGCCTGATTTTGCGAGACTGTCATCTCGCTTATGGAGGCAAAAGGAGAAGGTGAATGCCGCCGAAACACTCCTGCCCCGAAAGGATGCAGGAAACATGAGATGGAGATTCGTACAACTCCTCCCCCTATAGAATATCTGTGAGCTGCAACCGAGGGGCCAGAGAGGAATTCGTCAAAGAACCTGTGGCTCCCCACTCATGGTTAATAGCGGTCCCGCTGGGTTTTAGTTTTAGTCCCATCCTCCTGACCCCATTAGTCGGGTTCCGTGAATGCATTTCCCAGCGACAAAAAGAAATCGATAGGTTGTGCAAATGCATCCAAAAAAAAAACTCAGAATCAAGAATGTTTAGTCAATATGGTAGAAAATCCTGTTCTATCCTAAATCTGGTGATACGAATATACGCATTCCTTCACATGAGAGTTATGATCTAATATAGCTCTTAGCTCATATATTTTATTTTTGTTTCTCTTTACCATCTTTTGAAGAAGAGTATAACTACTTATTTTACGGTCCTTAATTAGTTTACGATGTATTGAACGTTAACAAATTGAATCTTAATTGCTTAGAATTTAGTAGAGGTAGAAGACAATCTTGAAACATCGATATGACGAGGGACTGGTAATCTACGGATTAAGGTAGCACAGCACATCGACCTGGTAGCTGCGTTATATATTATTTTAGTCCGTATGAGTATTTAATTTCAAATTTACTTTTGAATGAACGTTTCAAATACTGTTTAGCAAATCAAGCCATGATGGGTCAGCAGTGGTTCGCATTTTGGAAATAAAACTCACGTGTCTAATAGTTGCTTAAAATTTTTCATTGTTTTTCATTACCAAAATTCTTTGTGATTACCGCTTTAAAATTGCATACCCTAAAAATAATTGTAGGGTTTATGTAGGCTATGTTACTAATTCGCAATGCAGCATAATCTTTGTATCAAGTATTATGAAACTGTTTTGCATAATCCTTTGTGGCCTATTTCACCCCTCCTCCCCAAAATGTATTTAAAGCAACAGAAAGTAGCCTATATCCATTTCTGAAGTCTAATCTATCTATATATTAAAAGTCATCGAATTTAATCTAATATTGAATACGTTAAATGACTATAGATTTCATTTTGATATCATGTATTATTATATGACAATTAAGACTTGCAATGGTCGTAACTTGTTTACAGAATAACTAACAGGTGTGAAAGTGAACGTAATGTATATCATAAATGATATAACATTTATTTATTATGTCTAGATAAGATCTTATGCAATTCAAAATGACAAAGATGTTTTTAAAGTCTAAAACAGAAGCAGTTTTTTGTAAGATACATTATCTCTTATCGGTATTTACACGTCTACTGCGTCGTTGATGTTTCTTAAAAAAATAAAATGTAATTCATTAAAGTTTGAGGCAAGAAAAGGTTGATGTATGCTTATTGTCTTGTGATTACCACTATTAAATGAAGATTAACGGAATTTTTATATAACTAAACTTGATAGTTATATATAGATAATGGAACTGCCGATACTAAGCATGAATCAGCATTTCAGAAATGCTGATTAACCTGTTAAGGCATAAATTGATTTCGAATTGTGGAGTACAATTATAGAATTAAATGGGAACACTTGACAGCATACGCTCTGTTAAGGTTATAGATTAAAATAAATCGTTACAAAAGATTCCAATAAAACTATTTGAGATATTGGCTAAATAGAAAAATTTGTTAATTTGGCATTAAAGTTATACCATATTTATTTTTGGAAAGTCACCTCTTCCAACATATAAAAGTAATTGTATTTCAAATTAATAAATTACAGATGAACTCCAGAGCAGAATCAAATGCTGTGCTCCTAAAATCATCTTCTGCCAAAGTTTAAAAGTTCCGATGGTAAAAGAAACATTGAAGCTATTAAATACATCAATTGAGATTGTAGCATTTGACGAAAGTGATGATTGTTTGAGCTTTTCAAAATTTCTTGATAAATATGCTGAAGACTTTGAAGTAGAAAAATTCAAGTAAGTACAACCAGTAGTATTAAGGGCTGTGCATAAAATTTAAAGCCAAACGGATATAGTTGGATTGTCAAAAAGAAAGTCCTGCAATCATACTTAAAATCAATAATTTAACTATATGAAAAAAATGTTAACATAACATTTTCTAGTAATATTCAATTTATCTTCGCTCGGATACAAATTATAATCACCAAATGACATTTTTGATCCCTTCGTTGGGATGCGTGGATTCTGAATTTCTCTTAGCTTGGTTATTTTCTCTAATCCATAATCATGCCTTTTCTGTGAAGCAAACATCGTGAGGAAACCCGGGATTACTTCTTGGATATATGTCGCCAATCCATAGTGAAGTAGCGTATTCTAGAACCCTCTGTTCTATTAGTGAGGAGGACTTTTAAAACAAAGAATACTTGGTTGTTATTTTAAGACCATTTACAGTTGTCCCTATTTTGAGTACATTTGACTGTATATAAAGCACGTTTTATATTATAAAACTATATTTAGGAATTTGAAAAAGTGACTTTCTACCACTTTTTATCGGTCTGTCTAACGAGACGTGATAGAAACTCCCAAGTCATATTTCGTCAGATAATTATGAATGGCCTTTAATTAAATAACAAATTATAATTACTAAGTAGTGCTATAATCAGATAATATCTATAATTGCAGACCAGCTGACTTCGACCCTGAGGAATCCATTGCAATATTGTTAACCACAAGTGGCTCCGTTGGTTTGCCGAAAACATCTGCACTGACACATTTAAATATAATGGTGTCTTTCCCAAATTTACTGTAAATATAAAGTACCTTAATCAGTAATTAAAGGAAGGAATTTCACATTATTCAATATACTAAGTTACGCATCATTTAGGTCATTAATTACTATTACTTTGAACGAGAATAAGTAGGAATAATTCTTCTGAATAAAAGAATCGTTAATACATACAATCTTTGTTTTGCAATAGTCAAAAACTCGTTAGAAAGAGGATTCCACTAAATATATTCATAATTTTGCATTGCTAGGGGATTTCGACAAATTCCATACATGTAGGACTTCGTTATATTGCAGCTAGTTACAATTAGGTTATTATTGCACAGTATTAACTATAATTAAGGTTTTGAGAAAAGGAACGCCTCATGTAAATGAATAATTTTTTAAGTTATTCTATTGCGATCGGTCCTTAACGAGTGTGTTGTATAATGCTTAAAGATTGAATTCAAATATTTCACTCCATAACGTGAAGCTAACATAAGCATGACAAATATTAACGTATTTTTATCCAAAAAAAACTTTTTTGCTTCACGGTCTCTGGGTTATTGATTAAAGAAAGCCGGTTTGTTTTTTTCTTGTAAATAGTTTCCAGAAATTTACCAGAAGGCACATGATTGTTATAATAAGCAATTAAGCCGTTCTCACGCTCATTTCCTGAAATATATGTTAACATGATTTATCTATCTATCTAATTTAATATTTTTAACAAAGCTTTTCGCTAAGAAATAAATTCAAGGTAGTTAAGATAATGACAGTTCACTGCGTATATATATTAGAAAACTTGTTGTATGTACATAAAAACATTGACTCTTTTAATAAAAAGAGTGAATGTACATCATATAACTTACGAAACCAAAACAAACTTGTTATAAATTCTAGTAGGCTGCATAAGATTAACAACTCATTTAAGGGTAACTGTATACGTTTCTATAATAAACTCCCACAAGACGTTTTAGAGACCTCAATTAATAAATTCAAAGTCTTTGTTAAAAGAAGGTTGATAGAAAAATCGTATTATAAGTTGCAAGATTACTTAGACGATAGAAACGCCTGGGAGTGAACGAATTGCTCTTATTTTAATTTAAATTTAGTAAACTAATATGATATTGTAATGATGATGGTAACTAAAAAAATACCCGACTGAGTTTGTTGTGGGTTCTTCTCCGCTCAAGGCGCGAAGGAACCCTCGTGACTTTAGATTTTAAGCCGTTCTTGAGTACCATCATCAGACGTATATTAAAATCAGAGAGTGGAAAAAAAATATAATTTGACGATTCAAAAGTGCTGTAATATGCCTACTTGAATGAAGATATATTTTGATTTTTTTTTTGAACGTAACAGAACAATAGAACGTATATATATATATATACAATATAATGAGGGTCTAATGCTTCTCTAAGATAAAAATTCTAAGTGATATCAATTTACTTGCCTTTACTTGATTCTAAGAAATGTGTCAATACATTTTTATTCAAACAATTATAACGTTGAATTATTTGGACTTGATTCCAGTTACACGTGGAGGATAAATAATACTCAATGTTACCTACAAACACAGTGTTTAATAGAATAACTATGGAATTTCTTACCCAGTTCTGCTAAGTGGAATCCGAACTTTCCAAACTACTGGTAGATTTGATACCAATGATGATTCAAAAGAGCTTTTTGAGCCTATTTGAATAAAGAATTTTTTAAAATCTTTTATACAATTGTTCTCACGGTAACATTACACGTTTACTAAAGTAATTGGTTAACACATACCTAATATTAATTTCAAATAAATAAATTTCTTTGCCAGGTTTTAGGAATAAAGTTCAGGAAGGTTAAAAGGAAATCTGGTTCAAAACGTGTAGCAATTCATTGAATTATAAATATTACACAAATTGCATTTAACTTATAAAGCTTTGTCTACCAGCCAATCTTTCTGTTATAAGAATAGTCGTGGGTAGTCGTAGGTAGCAATTCGATCCGATAAATAAGGGACATCCCCGGATATCCTCACAAACGTTTACTATATGAGTGATAAAGCAGTAAACGGGTAGTTTAAGATATTAGTTTTGCGATAAAAAAATGCTAAACAAAATGTAAATTAACCCAATACAAAAGTTCTGTATTCAAGTAGACTTTTTCGACACTGTTGAATATTATTTCCAATATATAACTGACGATGATAAATGATGGAAAGCTAAGGTTACGAG
Organism: Elymnias hypermnestra; assembly: GCA_015832385.1. Lineage (NCBI taxonomy): Eukaryota > Metazoa > Arthropoda > Insecta > Lepidoptera > Nymphalidae > Elymnias > Elymnias hypermnestra. The sequence continues at coordinate 2,338,064 of JACTOM010000909.1, read as the reverse complement.
AAGAGGAGAACCAACAAATAACTGCAATTATAAAATATACAATCGAGTAGAAACAGCCAGTCAAGAATATGTTGAAATTACATTTTTATCTTTCAGAACTTCAAGACGACAATTCCCTACACCGGTTTCTAAGGGTTTAGTCATTTCTCCAGTACAATGGCTTTCATGCACGTTTCAGCTTATAAACGGACCAATATTCCAATATACTCGAATACAGACCTCATCACCGGTGACACCTGACCACGTTTATTATCTAATCAACAAGTATAGGGTAACTATTTAATGGTAAAAAACATTGATATGCATGTGATCTGATCATCTTACTGTCCTTTACCATTGGGAAGACAGTTGTACAAGTCTTTTGACGTCATAGCATCCTATAAATCGATGGACTCCTTGTTACAAGCGATAAAGAGGTGCGATCGGCCTAATCGTTCGGTTCCTGATGAATTTATCTTTCGGCCGATGCCTTCGAGTAGAAGAGAGATAGTGACAGTAGACGACATTCCATTCCTTCAATTCAATTAATAAAGTATGCAGTATTATAAGATGCTAGTAGACCCGACAGACTTCGTTCTGTCAAAAAGATTTGGAATGTGGCAGATTTCAGTTTTACGAATGATTTTTGAAATGAAACAGCAGTACTAATGATGTCTCAATTTTTGTGACTATTCGAGTGGTGAGGAATGAGCTGTGGTCAACGTTATCTACGTATGGGGTGAGCGGTTGTCTGATCCAAGCATTGAAGTCTCTCTATAAGGGTTTTAGTGCTTGTGTCAGAATAAACGGAGCGTACACGGAGTGGTTTCCTGTCGAAAGAGGAGTTCAACAGGGATGTGTTGCGTCATCATGGCTGTTCAACATATTCATGGATAAATGTTTGACATATTTAAAAGAAAGTATTTATGGGTTAAGAATGAATGAATTACTCATCAAATGTTTACTCTACGCTGATGATCAAGTAATACTTGCGTCATCCGCTAATGAGCTACAGGAGATGCTAAATATTATGAATGAAGCTTTGAAAGGGAAAGGAATGAAAGTGAATGTAAACAAAACGAAAGTTATGCTTTTTGAACGAGATGAATCTATGATGAATGGCAATATTTTGATAGATGGGGAACAAGTGGAAGAGGTGAAAGAATTTGTATACTTGGGATCTAAATTTACAAAAGATGGAACATGTGAAAGTGATATCGAAAGGAGAGTGAATGCAGGGAATATGGTAAATGGTGCTCTGCATGCTTTTATGAATAGCCAGATGGTGTCTCAAAGGGCTAGACTGGCAGTGCATGCTGGAGTGTTGGTGCCAACACTTATGTATGGTAGTGAAAGTTGGGTATGGCAGAAGAATCACAAAAGTGAAATAAATGCGGTAGAGATGAGGGCGTTAAGAAGCATGAGTGGATTAAAACTGAGTGACAGAGAAAGAAATAGTGTGATAAGAGAACGGATATGATTAATATTATAAAAATGGACGGAGTGACTAAAATTGAGAAAGGTATGCTTAGATGGTTTGGACATGTAGAGAGAATGAATGAAAGGAGACTGACAAAAAGGATTTATGAGTCAAGAGTGAATGCGAAAGTTGGAAGGGGAAGACCAAGGCGAACGTTCCTGGACCAAATCCAGGACATTTTAAATAACGGCCAGGTCAAGAGTACTCTAAACCGACGAACTTGTATGAAAGGTTTAATGAGAATGAAAGAAGCGAAGGAGATATGCAAGGATCGTGGCAAGTGGAAGGATGTTGTCTCTGCCTACCCCTATGGGAATGAGGCGTGATGCTATGTATGTATGTTCAATTGATTTTGTATTTTGCGCAAAGGTAATATAGTGCAAATTGACTCTTGCTTAGACAACAGTGAGTACTTGTAATTTAATATAAACTTTATTACATAGCAATAAAGGTCAAATTGACTTAACGTCTACGTTAGAACACGTGTGTGTGGGAAACAGAAAAGGGCTGTTTTTAGGGTTTTCCCCTGCAATTATTCGAACTTTTCTCGCCGTTAAAACCATCCTTGGACTTCAACGAACAATAATAAAAAGAATTGTCAAAATTAACACAGGCGTTGTTGTGTGACGCGCTTACCAATACATTTTGCGATTCATTTTAATATTGTAGATAACCTCTTTTCCTTATGCATAACTGTTCTACAAACATTAATGTGTTATTAAACTCTCTATTTATCTATATGTATATATAAAACAAAGTCGCTTTTGTTACGCAGTTCTTATGATCAGTGTTATGTTGTATTCCTATAAGTGTAATAATAATATTAGTCAAGAAAGATATTGAAATATAGTGTTTCTGACAAGTGGGCCCTTAGAGACCCCTAAGTTATGATACAGTCCAAGACGGAAGCTCAGTTGAAATCCAGATTCAGGCAAATTAGTCAATCTTATATCTAAAACTCGGGATTTCTGCTAGTAAAGAGGATACTCGCACCACTGTGCCAGGAAGGCCGACGTTTCTTGCAAATAGATAGAGTGATTCTTGAGGTAAATTCTCGTATATAAAATATGTCGAGCTATTGAGTAAATTAAAATGTAAAGATAATTGCTGGATCTGTCGTAAATAATAACTGCCATTACATTAATAAAACATATAGGCGTAACATTCTCTACTACCTGTGCGAAACTACTCCGTATAGATATATTATTAATAATTCTCAATGATTTCTTTCAGCCGGATTTTTTAATAGTAAGTCCGACATTTTTGACAACACTACTTAACCCAAGTGAATGTGATAAGTGTGATTTCTCATCTTTAAGACTGATGTTATTAGGAGGCAGTGCAATACGTAAAGAGCTCATTCAAAAAATAGAGGTAGGTAATTGGTAAAATATATCTTACCAAGTCGTAGTGATATACCAACAATTTGCCAGGTGAGCGCATGACTGTATCTGATGGTAAGTGATAACACAGATTGAGATAGAATTGCGCTAATAGATAATTTACTATAGCATCGCATCAGAATGCAATTTTTTGCTAAGTGACACATATTTTGTTGACAGAGTGGTAATTAGCCATGTCTGAAGCTTCCTACCAGAGCAAACTTAGGCTTGAAAAGGGCCATGATTCTATTCCTGGAAAGACATATTAAGGAATATTGCATTTTCGTATTTGTCTAGATCTGGACTGGTTATATTCTTTATTGTAACAAAATTTCCATAAACCTAAGGTTGCCTGGCAGAAATCGTAACTTAGCGATAAGGCCGCCTTTTTGTACCCTATTATTAAGTTATTGTATCTATTTCATGTATTGTTTGTGGTATACAATAAAGTGTATTCTCTCTCTCTTTTTGGCCGTGGCTAGTTACCACCCTACCAACAAAAATGTGCCGCAAAGCAAGAATATTGCATTCCGATTCGATACTAAGTAGACTAGGACTGCCTCATTGGTCTATTGGTTAGCATATTCGACTACAGACATGAGGTCCTAGGTTCGAGTCCCAATCCTAGGGTCCTAGGGTCGGGCCAATTCAAAAATGGATATTGAGTTTTCTATTAACATGTTCTCAATATTGGCCCGAAGTTGTCGGTGTGATCCACACCCGTCCCTCGGAGAGCACCTTAAGCCGTCGGTCCTGCGCTCGATCTCTCTCCGGTTGTGTCTGATTAGCGTCACATCGGACTATGAGAGTGAAGGAATAGAGTGTGCACTTGTGTATACTATGCCTGCCAATGGGCAGTGGAGCAGCATGGTGGATCTATGCTCTAAAAACCCTCTCTCATATGAGTGAGGAGCCCAGCAGTGGGACGTTAATGGGGTTGCTACGTACCTTACTTTTTTTTTTGCTGACAGATTAGCGCTTGACTATGATCTCACCTGATGGTAAGTGATGATACAGTCTAAGATGGAAGCGCGCTAGTCTGTTAAGAGGCGATATACCCCTTACGGTTTCTACACAGCATCGTATCGGAACACAAATCTCTTTGTTTGGCAGTACGTTTTTGCTGGTAGGGTGGTAACTAGCCACGGCCGAAGCCTCCCACCAGTCCAGACTCAGACAAATTAGAAAATACAATTTCCTAAATTCGTCCTACCGGGGATCGAACCCGGGACCGCCGCTAGCAAAGCGAATACTCGCACCTCTGCGCCACCTTACTGAGTAGAAACCATTAAGAGGTGAAATACGTCTGTCTATATTAGAGCGTTATCGTCTTAGACTCTTACCATTTAAATCAATGTACAAGCGCTAAACTGACAGCATTTAAAAGAGAATACTTTAACTATATCTTTATTCAGTAATTTCTATTAATTCGCATTCTTTCTATATTTCTTTTTCTTTCTTTATTGCCTACAGGTTATCACTTGATTGACAATAATCTCACTTGATGGTAAATGGTGATATAATTTGTCGGGTTGAGTATATATGAACATAGATTTAAGAAATATTTTAAAAACGTCCTATTACAAAAAGCATATTATAATATTGAATAACTTTTAAATGACAAAGATGTATGGACTAGATTGCAGTTGCACACGAAAGCTAAACACAATAGACTTACAAAAATAATGTTTAAAGAAGTAACCGTTGAGTTTCTTGCCAGTTTCTTCTCAGCGGAATCAACTTTCCGAACCGGTGGTAGATTTGTTACCAACGGGCAGACTATTGACTATTTAAAAGAGCTTTTTGAAACTACTTGAGTAAAGAATATTTTGATTTGATTTTATTTGATTAAAATGGTAAGAGTTAACTTAACTTGGATCGTAACTAGCCAATGTGGAAGCAAATATTTCACACAAATTAAAGTAATTTTTAAACATGTAATCGATGATACTTGGTTGCTAATATAATGAAGAACACGCTGACGCACTGTAGAGTACTTGTTTTGCTAGCAGAGGTCCCTGGTTCGATCACCGGTAAGGCGAATTAGTGAAAACTGCATTTTTTAATTTGTTTGCCTCTAGCTTGGTGGGAGACTTCGACCATGTCTAGTTACCACCCTTACCGTAAAGACGTATCACCAAACTAACAGATTTGTATTCCGGTATGATACTGTGTAGAAACCATAAGCGTAAAATTACCTCTTACCAGATTAGCGCTCTTCCTAATACACTGTGACATCACTAACCATCAGGAGTTATCATAGGCAATATTTCATTAAATTTGTGAAAAAATTTACAGCACTCTCTCTAAGGAAATTTCGCGTAAAATGACTGAAGAGTTAAAGAAGTAAGTATTAGATTGACTTTATTAATTTTAATATAATTATTTTTAGAATATAAACCCAAATTGTGACATAGAAGCTGGTTATGGTATGACTGAAACTGCAGGTTTTGTATTCAATCATACTCGTGGTCCACTAGGCTCTGTTGGTACACCATTTGATATCCTACAATATAAAGTAAGTATACATTTAAGGATTTTACACACAAAGTACATGTTTCCAGTGCTGTCACTAGCTTAGTTCCCAAATTCGTATAATTCCTTAAAAAATATGGATAAAACTGATCAAATTAGAAATTAAGATCATTCTTAACTTACACAAAAAAATGACATCAAAATCAGCTTAAACGTGTTAATAGAGTTCTCAAGATAAATGTTCTTGGCGATGTCGCTCACGTAGTTCCCGATCCTGTGCAAATTTGATAAAATCGGGTCGAATTTTGAACCTAAACTATACCTCAATCAGCCTGAACACATAAATCAGTTCTATCACATACACACAGTTCTTGAGAATGTTATTCGCATAGTTTCCATTCCTGTGTAAATATGAAAAGTCCAGATAAAAGGTACAGAATACTTTATGTATATATTTATATGTAAAAGAACGCAGTGGTGGTAACATCATTTATAACTCAAGAACGACTGAACTGATTACGTCTGCGTCCCAAATAAGAGAATAACTATTAAAATTGTTAAGGAGTTTTCTGATAATATAACTTTGAATGCAAACCTGCATTTACTTAAACCATAAACTAACAAAGACACTAAAAGCAAAAGCACTATACTAACTACGGCTAATTTTAGACGCCAGGAGAAAAGGCATTGCAATATAATGCGATAATAAAGCAAACATTATTTTAATTGGTATTTATTACAAGCGATGTAAACTAAATACATTAAAAAAGCATCTTACCCTTGTTCTGCATTACACTTAGGTAACTTCATATTACATATATAAAATCAAATCATAAGTCATATCTCTAATATATAAAAACAATTGTATTTTTGTGTGTATGTTTCTTTGTAATGTTTTAACACAAAAACTACTAGACTGATTTCAAAATTTTTCACCATTAGAAAACTATATTTTGACTGAGCGACATAGGCTGTATTACTTTCTAAAAAAATAGGTATTCCTAATAATAATACATTATCGCAACCCAAGGTGTTGGAAAAATGGTTTAACGATTGTAAATTCGATCCTCAATGTCACAAAACACTCTGTGTCTATTTCTCTTGATATACTAGTCTGATGAGAAATATAAACATCGATTCATTGCAATAATACAATATTCTTAGTATAATATCGTACAATAAAATCTAGAAAAAAATGAGAATCGAATCGATTTGTAAAATAAAAATTAAGGTACAAATTACAGCAACTGATGTGTATATTATATAATAGCGAAATAGTAAGTGGTCTTTGTAGAATCATCACGCATTAAAATTAATCGCCCTATCAATGGCCTCTACGTATAAAGAGTCAACTGTTATGTTAGACGTTTAATAATCTTGATGATTATAATATCACTCCATTCATAAATGTAAGTCATCGCTTTTTTTTTTTTTTTTTTNTTTTTTTTTTTTTTTTTTTCAAAAATCAGATCAAAAGGCAGAACAGTAATGAATTCTCGATGAATGAATCTTTGGAGTTCTTACTTGAATCTTTATACGAAGAGGCTGTCGATATAGTTGACCTGAATTTCGTGATAAATATTCTAGCAACGAAGACATTGATAATATGCAGCACTGAGGAAAACAGCTAGTTACATACCATTTATTTAATACAAGCTGAACCCGCGACTTCGTCTGCGTTGAATGTTTTTTTCATTGGTTTGAATAGGTAGCAATTTTATTAATTTAGGCAAATTGCTTCACAAGTAAAAACCATACGCATAACTATTACAATGATTTATTTGCTATGTGTATATATATATATATATATATATATATATATATATATATATAGTCGTTTTTCAGGCCAGGAACCAAGTTTCATTTCGTTAAATCAGCTGTCCTCTACTCGGCATATTCCTACTAAATTTCAAGTTTCTTCGCCTTATGGTTCCAGAGATATTGTGATGAGTCAATAGTTAACCCCCTCGCAACCCCCCTTGCGGGTGGAATCTGTCAAAATCCGTTCTTAGCTGACCCCTACTCTGTAAAAGGAATATTCCTACCAAATTTAAAGTCTCTACGCCGTATGTGATGAGTCAATAGATAACATCCCCGTAACCTCCCTTACGGGTGGAATTTCGTAAAATCAGCTGATCTCTACTCGTCAAAAGAAATATTTCTACCAAATTTCGAGTCTCTACGCCTTATGGTTCCAGAGATATTGTGGGGAGTCAATAGTTAACACCACCGCAACCCGCCTTGAGGAAGGAATTTTGTAAAATTCGTTCCTAGCTTACCTCTACTCAGCCAAAGGAATATTCTTCCCAAATTTCAAGTCTCTACAATTTATAGTTCCAGAGATATCGTGAGTCAATTGTTCACATCCCCGCAACCCCCCTTGGGGGTGTAATTTTGTAAAATTCTTTCATGGCTGACTTCTTGTTGGCAAAAGGGATATTCCTACCAAATTTCTAGTCTCTACGCCAGAGATATCGTGATGAGTCAATAGACACCTGGATATCTCTTTTATATATATAGATAATCATGAATGTTTCTTTTATAGCTTGCTGATCCCACGACTAATGCTGTCATATATCAACCATATGTAAATGGTGAGCTACGAATCAAAGGACCTTTTGTATTTAAGGTAAGATATAACTTATTATAAAACTAATATAATAATTATTTTGATGTTACATTCTCTGCTAAAATTACAAGCACATTTATTTTGAAGTTTGTTATTAACTGCAGTTTTGGGACTCCCAAATCGATTGAGATCCAAAAGAAAAAAATGCATTCAATGTGATATAGTCTTTCCATTTATGAGCCAGAAAACAATTTGACCTTCCAACTGACGCACCCTAAACTTAAATACGAGCGGGACCCGTGACGTACTTTTTACGACGAAAAATAATTAAGAAATATTGCCTCGGTTGACGCCAACCAAAAAACGAATAGTATATGCTAATAAAATAATATACATATATACACACGCACGAACACACACATAAAATCGCCTCGCTGTGGTTTAAATACTGTGCAATTAATTAATTAATAAATGAAACATTTAAAATAGCATATTATTCCAGTTAAAATGTATACACTGCTCTAAATAAAGATTTTTTCTCAAAAATACTTCAAAAACTAGTTTATTAAAAAAAAATTAAATGTGTGTGTGTACAAAGTACACATGTCAGAAGTGAAACTTCTTTGGCAAACTAATTTTTAAGTCTTGATCATATTTAAACAAATGTAAAACTTTAGAATTCCGAGACTTAGAAGGAGGGAAAAAGGAAGATATATTAGGAATTTAATGAATCAAATTGTCATTAAAGTATTAAAAGTTTCGAAAATTGATAGAAATGATTTATTGAAATCTCAAATGATGAATTGTACATAACATGTTTTGGATTTAAAATTTAGAAAAGATAAGATATGTAATACTTTTATATTATATTTTATAACAAGTGGCAAATTAAAATGCCTCATGTTATTTGTAAATATTACTGCCTAATCCTCAGACAAATTAGCATAAAAGACGCTGCACATCTTAGTGACGCTAACCACGCGTTTTATCTGTACCCCTAATGCGCCTAAAGAAGTTTCACTTCAATAATTAGTATATTAAGAAAGTAGTTAGTGTCACCTCCATTATTTGTGTTGTGAATGGCGATTACAGGTAAAACATACCTTTGGATGGCACTGACGTTCTCTTCTTTTCAAAAGTCATTAAAACATAAATTAAAACATTTTTCGAGATTTCGCCTATTTTCAGGCCATATTAGATCTGTTTTTTTGTTGTTCAATTTCTACCAATGTATAAGTGGAGGCTCAAAATTTATTTTTCTTGGAGTAACATCAAATAACAACAAACCCGTCTTTCTTAGTCTAGTAAAAGCATGTATATGAAAACTAATTTTGTCGTAAATTCTACGACAATGCGGCTGGTCGAAGGTTATAAGTTTCTGGTTTATATTCTATTAAATATGTTGTATACTGCATTGAAGACAGCGACGAAAGAACGTTGATGTGTTTATATGCACATCGCTGCTTTGGATATATTTTGGATTTTAGTTCAAACCACATCAAAATCATTTCTTGGTATTAGCATTTATTTAACTCTTTTGTTTTATTGGTGTGGCTTAAAATAAAATAGGTTTACTGTGTCTTTTATACAGCATTATCTCATACGGTATTCTACTTTGGGGTAATGTTGCGGATATAGATGCAATATTTGTGCTGCAGAAAAGGGCCGTTCGTGCAATTTACAATATGGGTCCAAGCGAGCCGCTAAGTGACAAATTCAAGGCAGTTAACATAATGACACTTCACATATTAGAAAACTTGTTGTGTGTTCATACAAAACCTTGACTCTTTTAATAGAAAGAGTGAATGTATATCATATAACTTACGAAACCATAACAAACTTCTTATAAATTCCAGTAGTTTGCATAAAATTAACAACTCATTTAAGGGTAACTGTATACGTTTCTATAATAAACTCCCAGAACTTGTTAACTAAAAGAAAGTTGATAGAAAAATCGTATTATAAGATTACTTAGACGATAGAAATGCGTGGATTTGAACGAACTGCACTAATTTGAATTGAAATATATTAAGCTAATATGATATTGTAATAACAAAAAAAAACAAAATACCCGTCTGAGTTTGTTGTGAGCTCTTATCAGATCAGGGCGTGAAGGAATCCTTGTAACTTTAGATTTCTGGTGCTTATTGATTTTAGCAACGCTTTTAATGCGGTGGATCATGACCTTTTGCTAGCACTAATATCGCGAGTTAACGTCTCAGAATCTGTGTTACGATGGTTTGCCTCGTATCTTCGTGGTCGAAGTCAAGCAATTCGTAATGGCCTTGAATGTTCGGACTGGAAAGACCTGGAAACTGGTGTGCCACAAGGTGGCATTCTGTCCCCATTGCTGTTCTCAGTTTTCATAGACTCCATTACCGCTATACTTGATTGTAAATTTCATTTATATGCAGATGATTTACAGCTTTATAGCCAAACTAAAGTCGAGCATTTAGATGAAGTCATCCTATCCTTGAATGAGAATTTATTGCGCATTGCACAATGGTCTAAAGAGGATGGCATAAAAGTAAACCCATCTAGTAGTTCTCGTCAAATTGCTAAGGTTCGCACGCAGTCAAATGTACTTCCTTTAGTTTTTAACCATAACATTATGCCTTCCTCGGACACTGTTAAAGACCTCGGTATCTTTATCGACTCTTCTTTAACATGGTCTTTTCAGATAAAGGAAATTTCTAGATTTCATGCAACTTTGCATTCTATTATACGACTGAAAAACTTCCTTCCGGTAAAAGCTAAAACACAACTGGTAAATATGTTGCTCCTACCAATACTTGACTATGCCGATGCGGCGTATTCTGACCTAAATGAAGCATACCTCAATAAACTTGATCGTCTACTTAATACCTGCATACGCTTCATTTTTGGCCTTCGCAAATTTACCCACATATCTTCCTATCGGTCGACGCTGGGGTGGCTTCCAATCCGCGAAAGGAGATGCCTGAGAATTCTCTGTCTGCTCTTCACCATTCTCACCAATCCAGCTGCTCCCGAATACCTTCAAGGAAGGTTCAGCTTCTGCTCAAACGTGCATGAAAGAGAGCTGCGATCTGCTGGAAATCTGCTACTGACTGTACCCGCTCACCGCACAGGTTTTAAACATGACTCGTTTACAGTCAGTGCAGTTCGTCTGTGGAATGAGCTGCCGCAAGAGATAAGAAAAGCCACCTCAATACATTCATTTAAAGCCCAACTAAAAAGGCATTTTCTTAAGAAGTACATCACTGCTTGAATGACCTCAACTACAACTATTATCGCTTTTTTTTTTTTTTTCAATCAATTATGGTGTTGCTACCACTGCTGCTTATGTTATAGTTTACACCTAGCTTTAATTATTATTAATTTTCGTTTATTTTTTACTGTTTTTTTTATCTTATTTTTCTTTATTTCTGTCTATCTCTGTATTCTTTCTTTAACACTGTAATGCACATCTACCAACGATTTTTCTAACACAAGAAGGGTTGGCTGATAGATAAAGCTTTGTAGCTTTAAGCCCGCCGTTTGCACTCTGTGCAATAAAGTTTATAAATAAATAAATAAATTTTAAGTCGTTCTTGAGTACCATCATCAGATGCACATTAGAATTAGAGTGTGGAAAAGAAAAGAAATAAGATTGTGGGAAAGAAAAGAACATTATTTGACGATTCAAAAGTGCTGTAATATGCCTACTTGAATAAAGATATTTTGATTTGATTTGATTTATTATTTATCAGCGCTTGTAACGTATCTTATCTAATTATATTTGATGGCAGCTAAATATATCTAGTGTTTACAAAGATTTCTCTATTTATAGGGATATTACAATAACCCTGAAATGACAGCGGAGATGTTTGATGAAGATGGATGGCTCAAGACTGGTGATATTTTGTACCGTGATGAAAATCATCATTATTATTATTATGATCGTATCAAATTACTGCTGAAATATAAAAGTCATCAGGTAACGAATACGAATTATCTATATCGAAGGTTTTTTGTTATCGCTGGGAAATTTGACGGCCTGGTTCTGATTTTACCTTCCTACCAGCAAAAACGTACCATTAAACAAGAGATTTGCGCTCCGGTTCGATGCTGTTTAGAAACCTTAATAAGAGGTAAATTGTTTTTTCTAAACTAGTGCGTTTCCATCTTAGACGTTATCATCACTACTATCAGGTGTGATCATCTGTCTTCAATATAAAAATGCTTTTACGTCTGGAGTGTAGAAGCCTCGCAATACCCACTTAAACCTGGCGGAACTCCATTTATCTGTAAGTGAGACACCAGAGGATCAGATTGCGCAGTCCTCCTTAGTTCCCCGGATGAGTCCGAGTGAGTACCGCCTCCTTCGGCCGAGAGAGATCTCGATGGTCTCTATGTACTACGTATATTTAAAAATAAGCCAAGACCTGGAGTGATAAATAGAGTTGAAATAATCATCTAATTATTTCAACATGATGCTTAAAATCAATTTATCTTTACAAACCTGTCTTACAAAGTTAGGGGTTTATACTTGACTCTTTATACGTGAAGTCAGACTGTCTACACAAATAAATAAAATTGGATTGTCTTTTTGTAAATTCAGATTAACAGCATCTTACTCAATTTATATGATATTATATATAGTACTAGTATCAAACAATCAATTTTTAAATTTTTGTTTGTTTGTTTAGGTGCATCTCGAAAATAGGTGGACCGATTTTGACTGGACTAACACTGGCAGATAATTGAAGTTATAAGATGTAAATTAGGCTATTATATATATATAAATTTTATTAAGAAACCTCGCGTCAAAGCTTTCGAAATCTCTTTGTAGAGAGTATGAGATGTTCCTGCTAATCAGTCCTTTAACTTATTTAATACAATTGTTTTGTATTTAAAATTGTTCTAATACTTATTTTAGATGTCTCCAGTCGAAATAGAGTCTGCAATAATAAAACATCCAGGTGTTTTGGATGTTGCGGTCACAGGTATACCTGACGATGAATGTGGTGATTTAGTTGTAGCTGTGGTTATTCCAAAAGACGATTATAAAGTTACTGCACAAGAAATAAAGGATTTAGTTAAAGGTATAGTTAAATATAAAGCTAAAACTGTGAATAATGTACCATATACTTTACTAGCTCTACACCGTATAGTTCCAGATACTGTCCCGTAATTACAAATACACCTCTTTTTTGTGGTTATTGATTAAATATATAAAGTATCTATTGACTCCTCACGATATCTCTGCAACCATAAGGCGTAGAGACTTGAAATTTGGTAGGAATATTCCTTCTAGCCAGTAGAGGTCAGCTAAGAACGGATTTTACGATATTCCATCCGCAAGGGGGGTTGCAGGGGTGTTAATTAAAAATAATTTAAATTTTCATATTAAAAACAATACTTCACATTTACAAACTATATCTTTTCTTCTTCTTTAATTTATGGCTTTTATTGGTGCCAATCAGGCCCTATTATTCCGCCAACGACGTGTTTTCTGTGTTAATGTTGAAGTAATTTTCCATTGTCCTTGGAGCACTTCAATTAAAGCTCTAACATTATTTTAAAGTCTTACAAACGTTTATTAGTGTCTTAACAACTTCGCTGTATCTTCATGTTAATGAGTTATATTTTATTTTATTTTTGGCGCGTTCGCCATTTTTACTCTTCCATCTTCAAAAAAAAACTATATTGTACTCAACTATATCTTTTATGGTATTTAAAACCTGGTCAGTTTTATTTTTTTTATGTAAACTATCAAAAGTAAATTTGTAATGTTCTTATTTGTAAAACAATTTGCCTAAATTAATGAAAATGCTACACTAAACACATTCCATGCAGACGAAGTCGCGGGTTCAGCTAGTATATCTATATATTGATACGTTAAGCAAAAATTTCATACATGTTTGTGCGAAAATTACGCGAACGAAGGATTATAAAACTTATACACACGCAAATAGAGTATATATGTATATGTCAATACGACTGACAAGTACGTCAAACGACGTAAGGTTACAACAAAAAAGTTTATATTGTAAACACCACTAAGGAGGTTACATTCGAAAAGTTATTATGGTGTTAATCGTTTTCTTTCATACGAACCTTCCCCTGATTATGCACAGGACAAAAATAATATAACAAATGATGAAAAAAATTTACAAAAAAACATCGATTATTAATTAAATTATCGCAATATTTACATCAAGTTCAATAGAAGTTTCTTTTTTCGCATGGTTTTTGTATGAATAAAAATGTTAATTAGGTATTTTTTAAACTAAAATTTGATATAATTTCTTGGAAATAAATAGACAAATTTATAGTGTAGCATTGGCGATATCTGTGATTATAGAAGTTTTGTCTTTTGACAATAGAACTTTCGTAATGTTCAAACTTACTTCGACTTTTGAGCGATCACTAGTATACATTAATAAGGTAAAACTTAACACTTAATTGTGATTTGTATTTTTAATGATTATTTCTTTATAGAATCGTTGAATGACGCAAAACAATTACGAGGAGGTGTTATATTTGTAAAGGAATTACCTACAACATCAACGTCGAAAATCGATCGGCAAAAATTGAAGGACTTAGCTGCAACACTTGAACGAGAGTGACTTTTGATTACGCAAATAAAACCAGTGTTATTAATGTACTCGTAACTGTTTTTAAATTAATCTATGATACTTGTATTTTTAACCGACTTCAAAAAAGGAGTAGGTTATCAATTCGTATGTAATTTTTTTATGTTTGTTACCTCATATCTTCCGACTGGGTGAACCGATCTTGATGATTCCTTTTTTTATATGAAAAGCTTGCTTGCGGTAGCGTCTCATTTTTTTAGTCCAGTTCTGATAATGGCATCCACGAGAAAACAGTATAAGTTTCGAATTTGCATTAAGCATGTGCGCAACAAATGGACGAATAACTCAAGATCACACCAACCGACTTTGATGATTTGTTTATATTGGAAAGGATATTATTCAGGGGTTATTCGATGACAGTTTGGTTAGGTTCTGATCATGGGATCCCTGGAAAAGCGACGGAACTCTTCAAGCAGAATCTTCGGTAGACTATCCAGGTCTTTGAGTTGCCTACCGTAACTTCTATATGGTCGAGTGCTAGTCGTAGTTAAATATGAAGATCAATGGATCTCCTCAACGACTAACAGTAAGGGTCAGGCTTATGGCAGAAAATATAGCTGTTTGTAACCAAATTTCAATGAGCATACGTTTGTTGCTGCATTGCGATATTTATACGGTGTATTATGTGTAAAGCGGTGGTGGGGGGGGGGGGGGGGGNNGGGGGGGGGGGGGGGGGGGGCTTTTGCGTATTAGCTTGTGCGCGACAAATGTACGTATAACTCAAGATCACGCCAACCGACTTTGATGATTCTTTCTTTATTAGAAGGATATATATACTTCAAGGGTCGTTTAATGATAGTTTAGTTAGATTTTGATTATGAGATCTCTGGGAGAGTAACGCAACCCTTCAATTCTTAGGAGGAAATTAACGATAATCGGCAGAATCTTTTATTGACCATCCGGATATTAGAGTCATTTACCGTAATGTCGGTATGGTCAAGTGATGGTTGTAGTTTAATATGATGATCAATACAACTCCTCAACAGCCTACAGCAAGGGTGCGATTTATGGTAGAATATATAACTGTCCCTATCAAATGGCAGTGAGCGTACTTCTGCTGCTGCATTGCAATATTTATAAGGTGGATTAGGTGTGAAGCAGTGGTAGCCTAGTGTACGAGGGAGGGAAAGGTTTGAGTGATAGTGTTGTGCTCGTTTACCAAAGTCTGGTGATAGCAGGATGCCAAGTTACGGACCTATAACGTACAAGGTTGCGGTTTCAGTCCTTAGGGTGGCGGTACCAATGTAAATTTCTCTTTGTAAAATTGTTTAATCTCATCTGCCTCATATGAGCAACACGTTTTTTTTGTGTATACCCATATTCAGATATTTTTTTCAATTTACTTCAAATTCACTTAAAATCAAAACATAAATAAAAATTTTAACTAAATAAAGAACCGCCTTCAAAACAAAGTTTACAAATATATTAATATACTTAAAAAATTAAAAAGTAAATGCGTAGTCTTTTTTCGAGTTCTTCGTAGTCTTATATTTAAAGTTGGTGTCAGCCAAGGCACCTACATATATAGCTATAGGTGCGGGAGCTGCCAAGTGGACTCGCGGGACGCACCTTCATTGCCTGACGCCGACTCCAAACATAAGATATGATACGTGTTTATTGTTCAATTAAAAATTGGGGTTAAGTCAGAAAATTCATTCCAAAAATTTAAGTTAGCAAAGATACTAAAAATAGGACATAATCCAGATAATTCGCATGATAAATATAAGGTTATTATTCAATTTAGCTCTGTGTGCAGCGCACTCAGTTTTAATTAAAATGGCCTAGATTGCCAATGAGCCTATGAAATTAATGGAGTTATTAAGAATATAGATTTAGATTATTCAGAGAATGAAATACTCGAAAGTTTAAGAGGACAATTTGATGTTTTAAGAGTTAGAAATAATCTGAATTATACAAATAGTCTAATCTCTACATTTTAATTGATTACTGCGCTAGTTTCAATTAGAGTATATAAATTATCCTTTATATACTATTTAGAAAACTGCTTATAATGTTTAATTTATTTTGCGATAAACGCGTGTGAAAAATTTGCTTTTATAGTTATATAAAGATGTGTAAACATAACAACTGCGGCATTACTTATGCAATGTACCAGTTCATATTTGTCAGCAGATACGACAGATCGTGTGACGTTGTTATATATATTTTTTAATCTCCACGTAAAACTAGTGACCTTTTATCCTTTTATTAGTGAAAAAGTTCTTTAGTTTAATTCTTATTTTTGATATTAATCGGTAAGTAAAGGTTTTTTTTTATACATATCTCACTGACTAAGATCGCTTCTGAAACTCTAGACCAATTTGTTTTAGGTCATACCCCAACTTAACAGTTCTAAAATGGTTATGCCCCCCAAACATTTTTTTATTTGACTTTATTGCACACATAAAAAGACAAAGAAACATACTTACAAAAGTTAAAACAAAAACAAACAATATTTGACAATTAACGTGCAAAGGCAGTCTTATTGCTACAAACAATCTCTTCCAGACAACCTTATTTTTAACAACCTTATATGAACCAGGAGTTATTTAAAAAGAAAAGTGGGATGGTGCAAATAAAGATATTTCTGAGTACAAAAAAAAATACAAAAAAAAAGAAAATGGGGGTTGTAAAAATAAATATTTTTAGATACAATAATAAACATAAATATATATCTATATACTCGTATCATTAAGTACATTTACAAAAACTGCAATGTAGTGAAATAAAATAGAAATGCTACTGATTTAAGAAGTGTGAAGGCGTCCCAGTAATGTTTAGAGTTAATAAACTATAAAAAAATATTTGTTTTTTTTTAAGAAACATAAATGATAAGTTTTAGGAAGAAATCACTATGAAATTCAATAAAACATTGCAAGTAAAAATTCAAAACATATAATAAAAACTGAAATAATAATTCAAAATAATGGTATTCATTATTAATTCATTAATTTATTAAGGCAGCCAAAACAGGTCACAATATTTGATATAAAGATAAGGTAAGTAGCAGCCCATTAACGTCCCACTGCTGGGCACAGGCCTCCTAACTCCTAGGATAGGTTTTTTAGAGCATAGATCCACCACGCTGCTCCACTGCTCCATTGGCAGGCATAGTACACACTACTTCTTCACTCTCATACTCCGATGTGACAGGAATCCGACACGATCAGACAGGGATCAGGCGCAGGACCGACGGCTTAACGTCTCTCATAGGCACGGGGGTAGATCACACCGCCAACTCTCCAACTTCGGGCAAATATTGATCAAACCTTAATAGAAAACTCAATATCATTTTAGAATTAGCCCGACCCGGGACTCGAACCCAGGACCCCATGTCTGTAGTCGAACATACCTATATAGGTGCACAAAATTACGTTATTGTTATTAAATTACTAAGCGACAATCAAATAGTCTTATTTTTTCAAGTATTGGTATATAATCAGGCATTTTCCTAAAACTAGAATTACCAAGCTTAATGACTTTAACCAAAAAGAATTGTTAAATACATGGTTAGACGAATACGACTAAAACTTAATTAAATAACCGAATCACATTTATAAGATACATTCACCACCAAGTTCTCTCTTGTAATTACCGATTTTTGTTAAAATCACAATCATTTTATTTTCTTATATTTAACTATAGTTGAAGTGGGTACTGGTACCTAAAACGCAGATCTAGTCCAGGAGCCAGTATCTCACGTTATTTAAAAGCCAATTGTAAACAAACCATAAACAATATATATGTTAATGGAAATGTATGTAATCCGTCATTGTATACAATTCCTAGGAAATGAATGTAATTCCTAAAATGGCACGGAAACGTGTGAAATAAATTATATTATACTTACACATTTCAGAGTTTAATTCTAGTAGATCTGATAGATTTTCAGTCCCAGCCCGACGGTGATAACAAATTTATAATGGTGTATCAAGATCATTCAACAAAATTTGTTGTTTTACGAACACTTAATATCTGTGCATTCAAACAACTTTTATACATTTCCTATATAGTATCGGAATTGTACACATTTCCTAGGATTTGTATGCAATTCCTTGATTTCATACATTTCCGGTAACATATATGACGGAATGTGTACATCATACATACATAGCATCACGCCTCATTCCCATAGGGGTAGGCAGAGACAACATCCTTTCACTTGCCACGATCCTTGCATATCTCCTTCGCTTCTTTCATTTTTATTAAACCTTTCAAACAGGTACGTTGGTTTAGAGTACTCTTGACTTGGCCCTTAATTAAAATGTCCTGGATTTGATCCAGGAACGTTCGCCTTGGTCTTCCCCTTCCAACTTTCACATTCACTCTTGACTCATAAATCCTTTTTGTCAGGCCTCCTTTCATTCATTCTCTCTACATGCTCAAACCATCTAATCACACCTTTCTCAATTTTAGTCACTACACCTTCTTTTAAACCACAACGTTCTCTTATCACACTACTTCTTACTCTGTCACTCAGTTTAATCCACTCATAATTCTCAACGCTCTCATCTCTACCGCATTTATTTTACTTTTGTGATTCTTCTGCCATACCCAACTTTCAGTAACATACATAAGTGTTGGCACCAACACTCCTGCATGCACAGCCAGTCTGGCCCTTGAGACACCATATCACTTTCACATGTTCATCTTTTGTAAATTTAGATCCCAAGTATACATATTCTTTCACCTCTTCCACTTGTTCCCCATCTATCAAAATATTGCCTTTCATCATAGATTCATCTCTTTCAAAAAGCATAACATTCGTTTTGTTTACTGAATGTAAATTTTTCTTGTAAAAAAAATGTAAACTTTCATCCCTTTCCCTTTCAAAGCTTTATTCGTAATATTTACCATCTCCAGTAGTTCATTAGCGGATGACGCAAGCATTACTTGATCATCAGCGTAAAGTAAACATTTGATGAGTAATTCATCCATTCTTAACCCATACATACTTTCTTTTAAATCTGTCAAACAGTTATCCATGAATAGGTTGAACAGCTATGGTGACGCAACACATCCCTGTCGAACCCCACTTTCGACAGGAAACCACTCCGTGTACGCCCCGTTTATTCTGACACAAGCAGAACCCTCATAGAGAGACTTCAATGCTTGAATCAGATTACCCCTCACCCCATACGTTGATAACGTTGACCACAGCTCATTCTTCACCACTCGATCATAGGCCTTTTTATATACGACGGAATGGGGCTGGCGGATTATTGGTTTCTCAGCACAATGAAGTCAGCAATGCTGACGTCAATCTCTTAATTATTGTCGTAAATCTCAACAGCAACGATAAATAATAACTTGATTGCTTTTAATGGATCACTTTATTACATTTAATTGTTATAATAACAATAGTATGTAGCGCCGCTCCGTTCGACTACTCGCGCCGGAATGTCTCGAGAAACAATGTACACCCACTTTTACAGTCTAAGAGTGGGGAACCTGCCCACCGAAGTGAAGGTAGATACAACTAAAAATGATTTTAACATTAAGAAAATGATTAAGGGAATGCTTGTAATTGTAATTAATGTTGATGTAATTGCCCCGACATATATATAAATAAATTAATAATAGTTCATTGATAAGTGTTAGTTTATTAGTATGACTTTATATCGATAAACGAAAAGTTAAGATTAAGATATGTGTCGACATATATTAATTTCCATTTAATTACAAAATTTACTAAGCTTATTATAGAAAAATGATACTAGCGTTAAAATTGTCTAAATCTAGATTAGCTAACTCGTTATATGATCGACATTTAAAATAATACTTTTGTTTTTTTCCATTTGGTATTGACATTTGACATTGAGAATGAACAATTTCTGATTGCAACTATCATATTTTACGGACTTGGGCAGGAATCTAGGTGCCAAGGTCGCGTTTTTTGATTATGAATTGTTTTTGTATCAGTTAAGTTACACGTTTTTTTTACTAAACTTGATGTATTGCAATTATCATTCACTTTTTCATTTATTGAGGGTATGAAGTTTGTCGGGTCAGCTAGATCTAAATAAAGTTCTTGAGTTTATCACTGACTTATAAATACTGATATTAAATATGATTGCATAATGTTGTACGAGGTAAAATTATAGTCCGCTATTATATTCATACATACATACATAGCATCACGCCTCATTCCCATAGGGGTAAGCAGAGACAACATCCACTTGCCACGATCCTTGCATATCTCCTTCGCTTCTTTCATTTTTATTAAACCTTTCAAGCATGTTCGTTGGTTTAGAGTACTCTTGACTTGGCCCTTAATTAAAATGTCCTGGATTTGATCAAGGAACGTTCGCCTTGGTCTTCCTCATCCAACTTTCGCATTCAATCTTGACTCATAAATCCTTTTTGTCAGCCTCCTTTCATTCATTCTCTCTACGTGCCCAAACCATCTAAGCATACATTTCTCAATTTTAGTCACTACATCTTCTTTTAAACCACAACGTTCTCTTATCACACTACTTCTTACTCTGTCGCTCAGTTTTAATCCACTCATACTTCTCAACGCTCTCATCTCTACCGCATTTATTTTACTTTTGTGATTCTTCTGCCATACCCAACTTTCACTAATATACATAAGTGTTGGCACCAACACTCCTGCATGCACAGCCATTCTGGCCCTTTGAGACACCATCTGGCTAATCATAAAGGCGCGCAGGGCACCATTTACCATATTCCCTGCATTCACTCTCCTTTCAATATCACTTTCACATGTTCCGTCTTTTGTAAATTAGGATCCCAAGTATACATATTCTTTCAGCTCTTCCACTTCTTCCCCATCTATCAAAATATTGATATTCATCATAGATTCACCTCTTTCAAAAAAAATAACTTTCGTTTTGTTTACATTTACTTTCATTCCTTTCCCTTTCAAAGCTTTATTCATAATATATATTCACTTCCATCAATATTTGCACGTGGGATTAAATAATCAAACAGTAACTTTGAAACAATAAGCTACAAAATATTGTACATAAAATATGATAAAAATTTGCAGAAGAGGATCAATTTCAACAGATTCGTAAACTTTTACAATTGGTTATAAACGCCTTTTTAATATAACTACTAATATGATATAAATACAGAACAAAGTATAAAGTTGATTTTGTATATTTTTTATTGATGACGGGATAGGGCTTGACTGTGATCATACCTGTGTGTAAGAGATTATGCAGTTTAAGATGGAAGTGCGCTAATCTTGTAAAGGGCAATTCATCTCTTACAGTTTCTACACAGTGGCATATCGGAACACAAATCTCTTTTCTTGGCGGTACATCTTTGCTGGTAGGGTGATAACTAGCTAATGCCAAAACCTACGCAGACAAACCCGGAACCTCTGCTAGCAAAGCATGTACTCGCACCACTGCGCAAGCGAGGCCGCTGTATCTTTATTTATACAATGTTTAAAACCATGTAGGTTTTTCTATGTCACCAAAATACGTTTAGCATTGATTTTACTTCAATGTTAAATCCATAAAACTTCACACACACTCTCGATATCTTGTTTATGTTCATTTTTTCAAAACTTGTAGTTGAAAACACTTGATGTTAATGAAGTTTCATTAATATCAATTCAATTGTAAAAAATTGTGCAGTTTCATCTATTGAAAGCTTACGTAAAAGTTATAGGACTCTATGTAGTTTAAGAAGTTCGTTCTTAAGGTATGTTTCTTTTTTATGTGATAGAGATGAGAAGAAAGTGATTAAACCATTCAATGCATTGTCTAAAAGTGTGAGGTGCTTATCAATTGAGCATCCTGCTTTTTTTATTTATGAATCAATTAACCTATTTATCAACTAGTACTTAATATGAGTTAAACGATATGCTCGTTTCCTCTTTTTATAATATGTCTATAAAGATGCATTAGGCTCTTTTAACAGCATTGTTTTTATGACTTCAGGAATATATGAAGTGTATTATTTTTCAGTAGAAATGGCTCAATATTCATACGAGGTTCTTTGGTACATAGAAGATCTGGCATCACAAGTTGTCGCTGCAACTGGTATACCTAGTGACAGACATCACTTGGGCAAAATGTTGTTACATACTTTGAAAGCTTCACCGGATTTTATTTTACAGGTATAAAAACCCACCTGCTGTTATATTTTGTAGCTAAAAGATGCTTTAGATGCACTCTGCAGGTATGTGTTACCTGATGGTAAGTAATGACACAATCCAAGAAGTTTTTTTTCAAATCTAGAGTGTATTACAGCCTTTTGTCTAATCGTTAGCCCCATCGTAGCTTTCATTTAATGTAAGTCAAAATTCGACAGCTATTTCTGAAGTTGAACTACTCAGAATGCTCTGTAGTAGATCAACATAAAAAATAGCATGTTATAAGTGATTGTTGTTCCCTCTGATTTCTAATACCCTCTAACTCTTAGATTGCTCTGTCTCAACTCGGGCAATCAGAAATATAGGAATCTTTTTCTTTATAAGTCATAATGTGCATTATCTATTTCACTCCTCGGTAACTGTCGTAATAAAGTATGCGTAGAGATAAATCCAAATTATAGAAAAAACAAAAAATAAATAAATTTCAAAGTGACCGTTACTAACTTGTTTCGCGTTGAAGGTCGTTAAGTTTTTTTGTGGTATTTTTAAACTGTGATTGCTTATTAGTGATAAATTGTGTCTTTAATTATATAAGCGATGTGAATAACAATGAAAACCCTTGAGGTAAGTTTTAATTTTTAAAATATAAGCCTATAAATACAAGACGGATTTTTTTCACTATCGCAAAGTTTAGCGCAACATGACGCTGCACCAGAGTCTTAATTTAATAAACAAAAGATAACATTGTATAATTTAACTATTAGCAAACATAAAAATCATAACATATGGTAGTCTCTCATGAACATTTAAGTCTCATAGGCCACTTTAGTGTCATTCGACCCGCGGGGCAATCGTCGCAAAATATGGTATGGGGCCAGCGACGGTTATTTCCGTTAAAAAGCGCGGGTAAAGTACGGCGCCCAATAAAAGATGCTCCCGGACAATCTAAGAGATGTCTAATTTAACCTCCTACTAATATAAACTTTTAGTATGTAACCTCATGGCGTTTAACATAATTGTCAACGATTGACAGTTAAGCATACATACTCTTTATGCGTATCTGTCTGATACTGTGTGTAATATGTTTTTTATTTATATAATATGTTTGTAGTATTGGATGAACATGTAGAAGGTACAAGTACCCCTATTTCTTTCAGATAAATAAAAATATAGGAATAGAACTTACGTTTACCAATAAGTTCTTAAACGTGCGTCTTCTACTTCTACGTGATACTGGCGAAGTAAATTGTGCCAGTCTGGCACAGAAAAAAGCCATAACTCCAAATAATATTAAATAATGTATATGTATATATAATTTTAAATAAATATTAGCATTGCGCACTTCTTGTCTATAGAAATTATAAGTGATGGCAATTTAATACTTATTCGTAAAATGAGTTATAAAGTTTTTGCATCACGTTTTAATACATAGACGTAGAAACTACTAGACTAATTTTTTCTGTTATTTTCACAGCATTGTTCGATTTCATTATACATGTGGATACAAAAGGTCAAATTCATAAACACTATGCGTATGTGAATATTTTTGTCAGCATAACAATAAGATAAGGATTATGAACTATATTTGTATACGTGATTTGAATTTCATATTTGAAAATTTATAGACTACCGTTGTAAAATATAACAAAAGATTTTATTATCTGTATGATCTTTAATGTTATAAAATAAGGTAAGTAGCAGCCCATTAGCGTCCCACTGCTGGGAACCAGCTTCTCCTCTGTATATTTATTCTCAGAAAGATAAGAAATGTTTTATTTTTACTCTAAGGCATTGAATTACGAGACACCAAACAATTATCATTATATTTCAACTAACAAAACTTAATTATAAATGTAAACTACTAGAATTTATTTTAGATATTGTTGAAAGCCCCCATGAAAATTCGTTTAGCGATTTCTCGTGACAGTGGAAAGACTACTAAGTGATACTTTAGATTTATTTTCGTTAACACAAAAGCTTTATGTCACTTAGTTTTTAATTATTTACTAAACACTCATAATCTTATCGATATACATTTTTATATTCGTAATATCATTTACGTAGAATGTCCAACATTAGCGAATTCAAAATTACTCTACGGGTATTGAAAAATTCTTGATTTCAAGGAGGTAATGAAAGAATTTCTCCAGTAATGTTTAGCTTGATAATAATAAAAACAGTATAGGTGTATTGGTGGGTGTCATCAGTATCCTTGGAATATGAGTTAACTTACCAGTCGCAGGCCCAGTTATAGGTCGCTACAATTTTCTTTAAACTGACATTTTAAAATTCGTTATATCTTTTGAATGGAATGTCCGATTTTAATAATTTCAAAAGGTATTCAAAGGTATTGAAACGGTCTTTAATTAAGGATAATAAAGAGATATGTTTAGTGGGATAATAAATTATCAAATTAGCCTCTGTTAGGCGTGGCTCACTTCAGCTTTGCAATTCGGTAGGCTACGTCGGTGACTTTAGTTCTCCTACGGTTCTCCTCATTTCTTATTAGATCACTTAGGAAACCCCAAGCATAGACCTCTCCATTGCCCGTTGAGTGACTCTGAGTCTCCTTACGAGCTCCATAGTCAGCGGCCTTGTCTCGGAACCATACGTAATCGGTGGTGAAGTGAAAGTGATAATGGGCAGGGCACATAGTTCGCAGAACCCATGGACGTTGAGGCCCGAAGGTGCTAGAATGGCGGCTTCGCACCGGAAAAGGCAGCGTCGGCAGACCCCCCCCCCACCAAGTAGAGCGATGACATCAGGCGAGTCGCTGGCAGCCGCTGGATACAAGCGGCGCAATATCGGGTCCAGTGGAATTCATTAGGAGAGACCTGTGTCCAGCAGTGGACGTCCATCGGTTGAGACCACGAGGCGTGGATCCTACGTTGAGAAACACTGGTTTAGACTAAAATGCAAACTTTAGATATAACCATAAAAACCTTATCTTTTAAAACAATCAAGTTTCTTTATTAGGTTTTAAATATGATATACATCTTTAATATAATACTAGTCATTCGCGTAGATATCGATCTCGTGGCAGTGGAAAATCAACTAAGTCGTACTATAGATTTATGTTTGTTAGAAGTCATACTTCACTTAATTTACTTTCAGATTATTAGATACACACTTACATTAACAATCTTATCTAATCTATCTAATCTATCTAATGAACAAACAGAATGTCTGATTTTAATAATTTAAAAAGTATTCCACAGGTATTGAAACATAATAAAATATCAATTAATAGGTATACAGAAGAATGTATTCATTCTTCTATGGTTTGTTTATTGCCGGCGATTTTATTAACTTTTTAAATGTAAAAAATAAGTTATGGTGGCATAACTACAGTAATTGGATATACATATAGTATATCGGACTTTTTCATAGATATTAGTACCTTCTATAATATTGTAGAACATTTTTTTGTTCTATCATTAATAGTTTCCCCAGTGTACGCATTGACACATTTTTGTGACCAATTTTTTTACACATTGGGTTACATTAATTAAGGACCAAATGTTTCCTCTTTATAATATTAGATTAGACATAGATTAAGACCTGTTATATATTTATAGATAGATGGAGCGACTGGTGAAAAAGAAACTTTCAAATCTGGTCTTGAAAGGTCCATACGCTGTGCAACCGCTTTTAGAAATTTTGGACTGAAATACCAAGATGTCATTGTCGTCATGGCACCAAACCATATTGACCTAGTTATACCTTTGTATGCTTCTTTATATCTTGGAATTATTACAGCTGCCGTAGACATGACTTTAGGAATTAGTAAGTATCATAAAAATAGTTGTAGAGTTAAAGTAATTTAAGAAAATCTTAAGTTTGTTGGCGTATTTTTAAGTACTTTGTTGACACAATAATATCCGATTAGGCAAAATTGTTGTAAGTTTTGAAAGTTAGTTTCTATGAGAAAATGCAGATATTATTAAAATACGTTAGATCTAAGACAGTGTCATATCGTAGTATAAAGTCAAGTAAGTAAATTTAATAAAATATTCTTGTATAATAGTAAGGTATATAAGTATAAAGTGTAAAGCTTGTTGGTGTTTATTGAAGTATTTTTTCGACACCAATATCGTACTACATACTACGCTGTACTACAATGACACCTTTGATGATGAAACGAAAAATAAAACGAACTAGATTTAAAAAAAAATTAAAACCATTTCATTACAATTAATTTCGCTCCATCATGTTATTACAGCTAAATAAAACGAGAGTTTCATACAATATTTACTAAAAAAAAATCAAAAACAATGAAACACAAACAGCTAACGTTCAGGTCAACGAACGCACGGCGCACCAAGCCTGGACGGTGATCCATGTGTTAAAGTACGCGGCACGCCGGTTTCTCGCACTTCGCTCAAATTAGTCGTTTCTTCAACGGGCATATCGGCGACAGTCGCGTATCTTCCTTGACCCGAGCGTCAGCTGTTTGAGTTTCATTGTTTTTGTGGTAATGTAAATGTAGAAATGTATTTTTCTTGAAAACTCGTTTCATTTAGCTGTACTAACACGATGGAGAGTAAATAAGGCTTATAAAAAGTTTTAAAAATATGAATTTTTTAAATTAGGATCTGTTTTTTCCGTCCCATCCTCAAAGGTGTCATTATTACTTTCATGTCTTCGTTTTCGGAAGCAGTCCTCTAATACCTCTTATATCTTTACTAAGACTACCTTTGGTAAGAGGAAAAACAAACAGAAGCGGGAGGTGTAAATAAAGATATATAGATTTATTGTCTCTACATGTCAATACACGACTTAAACATTACATAATAATAAGAAAAATACATAGCTGTATGTATACATAAATATATATGAATATGAATAAAACTCACTTTCACAGTGTTTGATCACCATGGACTCCGAAAGTATTCAATTTTGATGTTTTTTTTTTCATTTTACATGATCAACATCTATTTTTCATACCCCTAAGTAATAATAAGGATTGAAACAAATTTAAGGCAGTTAACATAATGAGAGTCCACTGCGTATACGAGTATATATTATAAAACTTGTTGTATGTACATAAAAACATTGACTCTTTTAATAAAAATAGTGAATGTACATCATATAACTTACGAAACCAAAACAAACTTGTTATAAATTCTAGTAGGCTGCATAAGATTAATAACTCATTTAAGGGTAATTGTATACGTTTCTATAATAAACTCCCACAAGACGTTCCAAAGATGTCAATTAATAAATTCAAAGTCTTTGGTTAAAAGAAAGTTGATAGAAAAATCGTATTATAAGTTACAAGATAACCTAGACGATAGTAACTCCTGGGAGTGAACGAATTGCTCTAATTTTAATTAAGATATAGTAAACTAATATGATATTGTAATGATGATGGTAACAAAAAAAATACCCGACTGAGTATTTTGTGGGTCCTTCTCGGATCAGGGCGCGAAGGAACCCTCGTAACTTTAGATTTTAAGCCGTTTTTGAGTACCATCATCAGACGTATATTAGAATCAGAGTGTGGAAAAAAATATAATTTGACGATTCAAAAGTGCTGTAACATGCCTACTTGAATAAAGATATTTTTGATTGATTGATTTTGATCACCCTTAAATTTTTTTTAAATTTTTGGACGAAATTTTTTGTTTTTATTTTTATTTTTTTGTGATACAGCATACAAAAATACATACAACCCTAAATTTTCATCTTTCTATCACCAACCCCTATTTTTTAATAGCGACAATAGTAATTATAATGGCAAAACAACGTTTGCTGTGTCAGCTAGTTTTCTCATAAAAGTGTCAAAAATGTTATGAAAATATTGGTATGGATTACAAATGTTATGAGGATTATGTTGCGGACTACAATTGTTTAGAGCATATTGATGCGGACCACAAATGTTATGAGGATATAGGTGCGGATTACAAATGTTATGAGCATATTGGTGCTAGCCACAAATGTTATAAGGATAATGATACTGACTACAAATGTTTTGAGCATATTGGTGCGGGCCACAAATGTTGTGAGCATATTGTTGCGGACCTCAAATTATCAGGTTATAGGTGCTAGCCATAAACATTATGAGGATATTGGTGTGAGCCATAAATGTTATGAGGATAATGATAAAGACTACAAATACTTTGAGAATATTGGTGCGGGCCACAGTTGTAAGAGGATAATTGTTCGGGCCATAAATGTTATAAGGATAATGGTACAGACTACTAATGTTATGAAAATATTGATGCGGACTATAAATGTTATGTGGATATTGGTGCGGGCCACAGATTTAATGAGGATAATGGTGCAGACGACATATATTTTGAACATATTGGTGCGGGCTACAAATGTTATGAGGATATTGGTGCAAACCACATTTTATTATAAACACAATTTTATTAGATATAAGAAATAATTGCAATTTTAACCATATTTATTGTTATTATTTTTATTTGTATGTCTGAGGGCTGCATTGTAGTGACTTACTGTTTGTTGATGACACGTGCTCTTTATATATATTTTTTCTAAATCGATAGATCATTAAATGTGTTCTGTTGACAACTAAGTTACATACGAACTAAGTCGGTAACGCCGTACTTTAAGCCCTTTTAAGTCCCTTTTAAGTGAGCTAGTGTATATTGGAAGAATCTTGACTATAGTTGAAACTTCAACTTATGTGGAAGCAATGTTAAGATCTAATTTTACATATATTCATATTATAGATGAACTTCCCAACGTGTTCAAACGCTGTAACCCCAAGATTGTATTTTGTGAGACGTCAAACGCCAAAGTCATTGAGGAAACCCTAAACTTACTAAATATGTCATCAAAAATCATTACATTTGGTGATAGCGACGAATATGTGAGTTTCAAGAAATTCCTTGATGAATTTGGTGAACATATAAACGTGGATGATTTCAAGTAAGTATACGTTTTATAATACACTTCACAAAAAAAAAAATCTGTATAATTCTTTCTAACATTATCTTCCTTAGCTAGAGAGTCATGGTTCGATTACCGCTTCGAAATATTTTGAAAATATTGTCAGATATGCTAATCTGAATCTAGACTGGAATGTTTTTACTGGCGACAACGTTTTTCGTCTACAAATATACTTACGTCATATTTAGGACAGTCAGGCATCATATTTCAGGTTCTATACAAGTAATAAGGCTTAGTAAGTAGCAGCCCATTAACGTCCCACTGCTGAGAACAGGCCTCCTCACTCGCATGAGAGAGGGTTTTTATAGCATAGACCCACCACGCTGCTCCATTGCAGATTGACAGGCATAGTACACAAGTACACTCTCATAGTCCGGTGTGACGGGAATCCGACACGACCGGAATAGGGCATAAGGAATGTATAAACATCCTAATATATATCAAGCTATTGATGAGCTTATTTCTAATCTGGCTAGGATTAATGATTGGAGCATATCCTACGGGCTCTCAATCCTGCAAAAACCCAAGTTATTCTTTTGGGTGAACCAAAGCAACAAAAATTTATTTTAATACAATGCCCCACATTAAATTAGGAAACAATGATCTGAAGTTAACCTCGATAATCAAAAACCTAGGGCTATATATTGACTGCTCCTTGTCGTGGTCTTATCATGTAGCAAAAAACGTTCCTTTAAATAAGAGGGAGTAAGAGGGTCGTAGAGGATAGAATAAGGAAGAGTAAGAGAATGTAAATTCCAACGCTGCTGAATAGAAAGCTATTTGAGCTGAGTAGATATTCTGACATGTGGTCAAAGTAAATAAACCTGATGCATGATATAGATTATGCAGACTTCTGCTATTCTGATATGCAAAACAACAACTCGATAAACTCGAGTGCTTGCATAATCTATGTATCCGGTTTATTTATGGACTCCGTTAATTTGATCACGTATCAGAATATCGTACTCGGCTCAAATGGCTTTCTATTAAGCAGCGTTGGAATTTACATCCTTTTACTCTTCCTTATTCTATCCTCTACGGCCCTCTTACTCCCTCTTATTTAAAGGAAGTTTTTCTTTTCGTAATTATAATTGTGACTATGATCTTAATCTTCATTCCTCCAGCGATATTTTTTTACGTAACCAATTCTATCACTCTAAGCGTTACAGGAACTCCATCATTGCGAAGTCTATTAATCTTCCCCAGGACATCTCTTATTCAAACTCACTCCCAATTTTTAAAAGTCGTTTAATCAAATACTACTTAAACCAGTAGCATTTCTATTTTATTCCACTATATTTCACTTTTATGTAATAGTATATATTTATTTTTATTGTATCTAAAATATATTTTTTTTAAAAACCCCCATTTTCGTTTTCTTTCTGTATTTTTCTTTCTCCTCTCAAATCTCTTAATTTGCACCATTCTACTTTTTAAATAACTCCTGTCGACAAAGGTTGTCTGGAACAGATTGGTTATAGCAATAAGACCGCCTTTACCAATTGCGAAATATTATATTTTAATTAAATTATTATAATTTGTTTCGTTCATTGAGTATTTATGTGTGCGATACAATCAAATAATTAAATAAAAAAACATTACCGTCAATTGATCGTTGCAATAGGCACTACGTCTATTTTAATAGCATAATTGCTCAATGATTATAATTTTTTTTGCATTGCCATAAACACATTATTATAATAAAAAGTATCCTTAGTAACGTGTTTATTATTTAGTATGAAATGTTACACACAAACATACGAGTACATTGCATTCAGTACACATCTTATACGCAAATTCGTTTCTACATCACATATCATGTAGAGCCACTCAAGTGGTTCATAGCCACGAATGGGGTAAGAGCAAAATTGTCCTTTACTAGTTAATCGCCATACCATCTTAGTCTGTATCATCATTGACCATCAGATGAGATCTTAGTCTACCGTTAATTTGTCAAGTAATTCTATAAAAAGAAGTATATAAAATAAAATTGAATCATTTACATGAGCTTTTGAATTGCGATCTACACTGCTTTACTAACACGATTCTTAATTTTTAACTATACTAATATTAGTATTATAGTATATATTATTACTAGTTAATGTTAACTATAAGTTTGAGTAAAGATTTATATAGTAATAGTAGGAATTGAAAAGCAATTTTTGCATGGACGTCATTCATAACCTTAATTAAAAAAAACAGGTTTTTATGTATCCCGGTATCGTGTGAAGATCTAACTTCATAATGGGCTGAGTGATTGTCTTAGTAATTTAAATAACTACTGTATAATTACTTATAAGTTATATTATATCTTGCATAACGTTTTTCACAGTAAGATAGTTAAATACTTAGAAATGATCATTCAATAAAACAAGAAAGGTTAAAACCGTTCAAATTTCGTCCCACATGTCTTCTTATTCACATGGATTTGGAGCTTAAACCCAACATTTGTATTCCTTTAATGAAAATCTGTAAACTAAATCAAAATATTGTTTAGTTGAGTAGGCTCAATAAACTCTTTTGAGTCAGTAGTTTTTAAGAAACTGACAAATAACTTAGTAAATACTCTTTCAATCATAGTTTTTAGTAAGTTTATATGATATGTCCCTAAGCTTCCACTATCTAGAATGAAAATTAAACTGTATTATCTTTCAAATTATCTTCATAATTATAATATACTTCTTATATTGTATTTTTAACATTCTTTAAAATTTTGTAGAGATAAATCAAAAATACATCGTAGTATCTTAGTTAAAATGTACGGTGTACTCAGGTAAATGATTTCTGAACGTTGTTTTTAACTTAAAATAGGCCGTTTTTATATTACACACTTAGGGAGAAAAATAGGGCATTCTCGGCTGCGAAGTTTTGAAAAACACGGTTGAAGATGGCGTTTTTTTCTTCCATGGTGTCATGATTGTTTCTGACTGACTTTTTTCTCCTCTATATAAAGTATACCTTAATTTTTTTTGGGAAGTACCAACGATCCATCATACGCTTTAATTACTATTATGATTGTTATCAACAATTCTCACGATTACAAATCATAAAAATTTGAATAGTAATTATGTGTTCGTGCGGCAATGTTGTTTAATTATATCTTAAAGATATGTGCCAAAATGTTGAATTTAGTCCAAAAAAGTAAGGATTTTCGTGTTAGTTGCATTGTATTTAAGTATTACTGCAGTATCACCAAAAAGATACATTTAAATTGTGTAGTGTTAAAGATCGTTATAATATACATGAAATGTTTAAAGTAACTTACTTAGCTTACTACGTAATCGCTTGATGAATGTATCTGTTGTAACTTTTTTTAGAATATACTGTATTGTACTGTATAGAGATATCCTTAGTATCTATAAAGGATTAGGCATAGCTTTTCACGAACACCCCTAGACGGCTTGAAATTTTCTTCACTTCCAACAATTTTATATTTTAAATAATTAACACAAAACCTTAAAAAAATTTAAAATTATATAAATAAACCTTTCTCAAAAACCATTCTATTTATCAGATCTAGCGTAAGACTTTGTTTTATAACATGTAAGGATTATATTAGGTATGTATTATAAAACAAAGTCCTTACAGATAATAATAGCGTATATAGACGGATGTCCTTGATTGGTTAACATATTCATTAATAACATAGTGCATAATTGTGACATAACTACGCAATACAGAATTGGTAACTAAATATTAAAGGCCATTGCAATAACAGAGGAAAATAATATGCATGCACAATACAAAATATTTAATTAACAAAACAATAAAAACTTAATAGTGATGAATACAGTATGAACATGTTTAAAGTTAACTAATCCAATTTCATATTGCTGAAAATGTAGGCGTTCGACTTTAAAATCTGTAAGAAATTATTTCTTGAAAGCTACTTTTAGAGTCGCTCACTTATTTGCAGGTTAAGAAATACTATTCTCATATTCTTCATTGTTATATTACATACTGTGAATGAATTAATACACAATACTACCTTTGGTACAAACTAAGTACTGTCACTAGACGAATATTGCTTCATTCCCCTGTGCTACCCCTCTTATACTAAACGTCCCACTCAAAAATAATAAGTCCCCCAATCACAGTCGTCGTGAAAACGACCATTTCTTAAATTTGAGAATTTCCGGACTTTACACGTTTCACTGACAAAAACCACAAATAAAACAATCATGATCGCCAACACGATTTATATTTTATGTAATATTTTTATGCATTATATTTAAATATTTATTAGTATATTCTTTTAATATTTATCATACTTCTCTCTATCACATTTACGCAGTCGATTTCCAAATTTATAACCACTCTTGAAAATCTTCCTTCAGCTGTTTCTGCTGCAAATAATGATCTTGCCATAATTTCTATGTGGAGCGAATCATTCGGCCTAAAAATTAATCCCGTTAAGTCTCAGACTATCATTATTGGTAGCAGAAGTCTGATTTCAAGAGTGGACTGGCCTAATCTTTCACCAATTTCACTTAATGGTACCGTTATACCATATAGCGATGTTGTTAAAAATCTTGGTATAAGTATAGACAACACATTATCTAAGAGACATCTAAGAGATTTGAGCAGGAAAAACTTTGCAGCTATGGGATCCTTGCGATGTCCCATTCCTACCAAAATTATGCTTGCACAGTCTCTACTTATCTCTATTGTCGATTACGCTGATGCAAGCTATCCTAATTTGACCGAGGACCAATTGGATAAACTTGAGCGACTACAGAATCTCTCTATTCGGTTCATATTTGGATTACGAAAATATGACCACATATCAGAATTTCGTGCAAAGCTCAAGTGGTTGCCTATTCGTTTTCGCCGGAACTTGCATTTTGTGTCTCTTCTGTACTGTGTGCTATTCAATCCTCGTGCTCCTGCGTATTTATGTCAGAAGTTTTAGTTTCACGATTATGACGGAAGGTGTTTACGGCCCTCTCGTGAACTAAAGCTCAACGTCATACCCCATAACACCAAAATCTACGGTGACTTCGCAGTTCGAGCCATAACTTTATGGAACGAATTACCTCTGACAATAAGAGAAGCTAAATCATTGGATATATTCACGAAGCGGGTAAAGAATATTTACCTCTCTTTATGTACTTAATGACGACGATATCTATTTGTTCTACGTCTTATTTATTTAATATTATTAGATTATTATGTTTAGTATGTATCTATTTAAAATGTGTATTCAAATATTTGTACGTATTTAAAGGTGTATGTATTAGTATGTAGGAATATTTGTATGTATGTCTATATTAGGGAACACCGCCTACCCTATTTGCCTCATATAATCTTCCTAAC
The DNA here is from genome assembly GCA_015832385.1 of Elymnias hypermnestra. Lineage (NCBI taxonomy): Eukaryota > Metazoa > Arthropoda > Insecta > Lepidoptera > Nymphalidae > Elymnias > Elymnias hypermnestra. The sequence goes on along the minus strand of JACTOM010000909.1, from coordinate 2,303,251 downwards.
CCTAAGGTTGCCTGGAAGAAATCGCTAATGAGCGATAAGGTCGCCTAATTTGTACTATTTATTAAATTTGTTTCTGTGTTACTTGTTTCATGTTTGTGGTGTACAATAAAGAGTTTTCCATCTATTTATCTATCTATCATACTATCATTATGCTGTGTATACCTTTTAGGTACTCATGTGTAATTATTCACATATAAGTTTACCGTAAGTTCATCGCCTACCCTCAGTTAATAAATAATATTTCCTTTTATAATCATCGGTTGCCTGGAAGAAAATAGTTGCCCTAGCGATAAGGCCGCCGTTTATGCAAATATAAATTTGTGTAAAAAAGTGTAAAATAAATCAATAGATGTCTAGTCTTAAGTGACGGTACAGTCTTTGATGGGAAGAGTTAAAATTCCTCCCTAGTATATCAACAACTAATCATAACGCAATTTGGTCGTGTGGTAAGTGAAACCGCTCTGAATTAGATTCTTAGCGACTCTCTTGGACCTATATTATAAATAGCACGAACAGCCCTTATCTACAGTACAAATATTGCATCTATATCAACAGCATTACCCCAAAGTAAAATAGATAGAAGGGTCATCGGTTTTCAATCCTTGTAATAGTAATGTGCCTAATTGTTGTTTAAAATACACAATTATGCTTTTCGCTGAAGGAAAAAATTGTGAGGAAATCTACACAGTATTATTGAGGAGCCTGTGCCCAACAGTAGGATGTTAATAGGCTGCTACTTCCAAATTTTAACGCAATTTCAATTAAGCAAGGCTTTACGTCTACCCAGTTCCCCTTTGGGACCTACAAATCATGTTATTGTCTTTTATATTATATATGTTGTTATTCACGCGTCCCAGTGGACATTCAATAGGTTGTTAATTAGCTTAACTTATTGTAAATATCTTTACAGAGCTGCTGATTTCGATCCTTCTGAAGCAATTGCGATATTGATGTCAACCAGCGGTTCAACGGGCATCCCAAAAAATGCTGCAGTGACTCATAAGCATGTATTTAGAGGCTTTCCACTTGCATTGTAAGCATCTACAACAAAATCTATATTTCAGTTTTTTTAAGTACTTCTTAAATGCTAATATTTGCTTTTAAAAAACTAAAAAAACACGCTTATATAGCAAACCGAACTAAAAGCTAGAAAATAATTTTTAATTCAGTTATAAACAGAATCATTGAATACAAAGCATAGGTCGTAGAGTGCTTAACATATTAAAGGTTACAATCATTCTATTGGCAACTGTCTATGAAAGGCGCTTTTCCTCGCTGGCGCAGTGGTGCGAGTATTCGCTTTGCTAGCGGAGGTCCCGGGTTCGATCCCCGGTAGGACGAATTTAGGAAATTGTATTTTCTAATTTGTCTGAGTCTGGACTGGTGGGAGGCTTCGGCCGTGGCTAGTTACCACCCTACCAGCAAAAACGTACCGCCAAACAAAGAGATTTGTGTTCCGGTACGATGCTGTGTAGAAACCGTAAGGGGTATATCGCCTCTTAACAGATTAGCGCGCTTCCATCTTAGACTGTATCATCACTTACCATCAGGTGAGATCACAGTCAAGCGCTAATTTGTCAGCAATAAAAAAAAAAAAAGGAGAGTTATGGGAATTTTGTGAAATGCACCCCACGCTTTTCACTCTGAATTAAATGATTCTGTTTATAATATATTATTAAAAATATAGTTAAACTAGTTAAAATTATATCAGTGTATGGTTTTATAAAGATATCTTGTCGTATTTCATTAATCATAATTAATTTGCAGGAGTGTCCGTAAACAGTTTCCGACACCAGTACAACTGGGCCTGGTCCTGTCTCCTTTCCAATGGCTGACAGCGATCTTTCAATTTATTATGGGACCAATAATGAAGTTTAGTCGAGTACAGACCTCATCTGCTGTAACACAAGAACATGTTTACTTCTTAATCAACAAATACAGAGTAATTATTTTAATTTCATTATAGATTATAGGTTAGCTCAGTAAAATTTCGTTTCAACTTTACAGACTACAGATTTATATTATACTAGCAATGCCCAGCGGCTTCACCCGCGTATATACCGATCTCGTGACAGTGAAAAGTCTACTATGTCGGATTATAGAATTATTTTCGTTAACATAAAAGTTTTATTTCACTTAGTTTTTAATTACTTCCTTTCTTATTCTTAGATAAACACATACATAATCTAATCAATATACAGATTTTACTTTACAACGAATTTGTAACTAATACATTTTAAAATTCGTAAATTAAATTAGCAAATTTAAAAACACTCTACAGGTATTGAAAAATTCATGATTTCCAGGAGGTGATGAAAGATTTTTTAAATCACTAGTAATTTTTAACTTGATAGAAATAAAAACAGTAAAAATATATCGGTGGGTATCATTGGTATCCTTGGAATATGAGCTAATTCACCAGTCGCAGGCCCAGTTATAGGGGTCGCTACAATTTTGTTTAGATTGACATTTTTCAATTCGTTATATCTTTTGAATGCATTGTCCGATTTTAATAATATATAAAGTATTTTACAGGTATTCAAACGGTCTTTAATAAATTATTCATTAAATAGGATGAGATTTAATACAGGTATGAAGTATATGGTTTGATTATTGTCCACATCTTTATTAAGTTATAAAATGTAAAAAGTAGTTATAGTGTTGTAACTACAGTAATTGGACATATGGTATCATGTACTTCTTTGTAGATAGTAATACCTTCTAGAAATTTGTAGAACATTTTTTTGTTCCATCATTAATAGTTTTCGCAGCGCACGCGATGATAGATTTGGTCCACACCTTGGGTTACAATAATGAAATTTTCTTAGGAAACGCTCTATTTTTTGAGCAAGTATTATAGCCTAAATAGCTCAGCAAAGATGCAGCTTTCTAACGATGAAAAAAATTTTGAAATCGGTCCAGTAGTTTTTGTGTGAAAACGTAACTAATACTTTTACATACAAATATTTCCTCTTTATAATATTAGTTTAGAAATTGGAATGGCCTAAAACAAAATAAAAAGAGAATGTATCTTATTAATAAAATCAAAATCAAAGTATTCTTTATTCGAGTAGGCTCAAAAAGCACTTATGAATCCTCAGTAGTCTGTCCGTTGGAAACAAATCTTCCACCGTTTAAGAAAGTTGATTCCGCTGAGAGGAAACTGGCTAGAAGCTCAGCGGTTACTCTTTTCAATATAGTTCTATGGGTTACAACGTGTAATATTTTGCTTCCGTGTGCAACTGGAATCAAGTCCAATCATTTTTATCGCTTAAATAGTTATAGTTTTTGACATGTTTCATAAAATTTTATATAGGCAAATTGAAAACTAATTGCCGTATCTTATAGACTACAAGCCCATGGAAAAAACTAACCTGTGAGTTAAACCTACGTAAATAACGCTTAGAAGGCTGTTACTATATCATAAAATAACTTTGAGCGGTATGTTGTCATTTCTGAGTGGTACAGGTGAGTACGTGAGTAAATCAGTTTTTTTATCCCAATATTTTTATTTGTTACGTTTATAACGAACGGCTATATGGTACAACGGTAATATTTAACAACATTTTATCAAAAAGAAAGTTGCCGTACATAAATTTATGATCTAACACCAGTGATAACTTGGAAAATCCTGAAATGTAGATAATTGCTGTAAGATCATAAGTTTATATACGGCAACTTTGTTTTTGATAAAATGTTATTAAATATTAACATCGTACCTTATAGCCGTTCATTATAAATGGTAACAAATAAAAATATTCGGAAAATTATTTACTCACGTAGTCATCTGTACCGCACAGAAATGACGGCACAGCGCTCAGAGTTATTTTATGATATAGTAACAGCCCTCTAAGCGTTATTCACGTTAGTTCATTTCACAGGCTATTTTTTACCGTGGGCTCGTAATCTATTATTAATGGCATTACAAATTATAAAAATATATTACTCTTATATTAAGTGTGAGGGAGTGATTTTAATATGTCAAATGTATTGCTTATTTCAGCCTGATTTTACAATTATTAGTCCGACGTTTTTATTGACCTTGCTAAAGGAGGAAGAGCGAAAGAATTGTGATTTCTCATGCTTTCGTTATATACTACTCGGAGGTAGTTCTGTGTGGAATGAGATCTTTGACCGTATAAACGTACGTATGTTTTATTGTATTTCCATTCCATTACAGTCATGACAGATTACGTCTTTATATATCGATGAGGATGGTGGTTATATATCGATGTGGAGGGATGGTGTTTGATAAGATTTTCTCAATATTTGCCCGAAGTTGGGATCAGAGCACGTTAAGACGTCGGTCCTATCTAAAAACTCTCTCTCCTATGAAAAAGGAGGCCCTTCAGTGGAACATTAATGGGCTGCTAATTAACTTTTAATATCATTTTACATATTTTTTTAATTTCTATGATTATATCACCCCATTTATAAACCTAGGTCAACATTCTTGTAGAAAAACTTCTTTAGGCGCATGAGGGTATTTTTTACGAATGAAACGCGTGATTAGTCTCACGAAGTTGTGCAGCGTTTTTATGCGAATTCATTTGAAGGTTAGGTAGTTTCAATATTTACAAATGACATATTGCATTCTTATTTACAATTCGTCATTTGAGATTCCTATTAATTTTCGACACTCAATATTTTAATGACAATGAAATTCCTAACATTTCTTCCTTTTCCCTTCCCATTAAGTCTCGGAAATCTAAAGTTTTAGATTTGTATGAATATAAAGAAGACTTAAAAATTTGTTTGCCAAAGAAGTTTTACTTCGGACACGTGTACTTTGTAAGCACGCATTTAACTTTTTTTTTTGCTAGATAGCGTTCCCTTATATATAAACGATCATTTTATCTGAGTAAATGATAACATGAGAAAAATTAAAATATTCTACGATTTTCGAACTGCATTGCACTAGATCATAAGTTTGTAGCATCAGATTGTATGCCCCAGAAGGTTATAGCGATCAGAGCTCTACGGGGGTACTGTACAGTATCATGGACGACAGCAACACTCCTGACAGGTGATCTCATATGGGAGTTCAGGGTAGAAGTTCACATGGCTGTTTATCAGTACAGAGCAGTGGCGAGAACTAGAAGCGAATTACCATACGCTGACAAAGTAGGGTCAGGGTTCTAGCTAACAGAGCCTTGACCAAAAGCTGGAAGGAGGATCTTGGGTCCACAGTAGCGGGCGGGGTCATAGTAGGGGCGATCTGCCCTCGTCTGGACAAATGGCTCGGCAGAGAGCACGCATTGTTCTCCTGCAGGTTGGTACAGGTGCTTACCATTCATGGTTGCTTTGGCAAACACCTGTAGCAAACTGAGTAGTTTTGCGAGACTTTCATCTCAACTGTGAGCTGCAATCGAGGGGCCAGAGAAAAATGCCTCTACAAATCTCTGGCTCCCCACTCATGGTTGATGGCGGTCCCGCTTAGTTTTAGTGGGTAATGTGAATTCGTATCCTCGCGAAGTCCCACACTCCCGACCCCATTAGTCTGGGTGCGTAAATGTATTTTAAAAACAGATTGTATGAAAAATTCTCCTAAATTTTCTCTCCTACAAATCCGCAATGGAATGACTAGGTGGTTAAGTTCAAAAAGCTTCATTATTGAGGAGGCATGTAGCTCTTGTGAAGGTGGTGAAGTTTATAATCACTTAACTACAACTGTGTACTTGATAAAAAAATATTTGCAGGAGGTAATGCCAAAAGCCTACCTAAATGTATGCTATGGGTTAACGGAGGCAGCCGGTATACTTTTCAATACCGCCTATTCTCCACGTGGTTCGATTGGAGCACCATTTGGGCATGTAGAAGTCAAGGTAAGTTAATATGTTAAAAAAGGATTGTTATTTTACAATCTTGACGTATAACATTTAGAAACTTTGAATGTCAAATTTATTTATAGCGAAACAAGCCTAAAAATAAGTAACAAGCTTTTAGCTCTAACAATGACCATATTTTCCTAACTTAAAAACATTTTTTCGCATTAAAAAGTAGCCTTTGCCCTTTCTGAGGCTTTAGACTATCTGTATACCAAATTTCATTAAAATCGGTTCAATTGTTTTTGCGTGGAATCGCAAGTTTATAATGTTAGTAATGATTATGTAACACGCTTTATAATACGAACTACAATAATATAATTAAAGAATATTATATTTCATTAAAATAAGGATTATGTTTTCAGCTAGTTGATCCTATAACAAATGAAGTAATATATAAACCAAACGCTACTGGAGAGCTACGGCTTAAAGGACCTACCGTATTTAAGGTGAGTTTCAACTAGCGAGACTACGTTTTGCCTAAATGTTTTGTCCGTCATATGATTTTATTTGTTATGCCTTATTAAAGGAATATTAATTAAAAATCGTACTATAATTTGAAGGATTATTTAGACGATATTTATTTATACAGCACTAGCTGATACCACAACTTCGTCGGCGTGGAATGTTTTTGTTTAGTATTTTCATTAATTTATCCGTTATTAGCTGACCTCTACTTGGCAAAAGGAATATTCCTACCAAATTTCAAGTCTCTACGCCGTATGGTTCCAGAGATATCGTGATGAGTCAATGGTTAACAATACCGCAACCCTCGTTGCGGGTGGAATTTCGTAAAATCCGTTTTAAGCTGATCTCTACTCTGCAAAAGGAATATTCCTACGAAATTTCAAGTCTCTACGCTTTAAGGTTCCAGTGATATCGTGATGAGTCAATAGTTAAAAATCCCGCAACCCCCTTGCGGGTGGAATTTCGTAAAATCCGTTTTTAGCTGACCTCTACTCTGCAAAAGGAATATTCCTACGAAATTTCAAGTCTCTACGCCTTATGGTTCCAGAGATATCGTGATGAGTCTAAGATACCTGGATATCTCTTTATAAATAAGAATAAATAACACCCTCATGTACAAAAAAATCTTTAATTACAGGGTTATTATAATGACTCAGCGGCTACAGCTAGTGCTTTTGATGAAGACGGCTGGCTTAAGACTGGGGACTTAGTTTACAGAGATGAATGTCAAAATTATTATTATGTAGATCGTCTCAAATTTCTTCTTAAGTATAAAAGTCACCAGGTAGGAAATAATATAATTTTACAAAATATTTGTAAAAATAAAAACAGACCTACTTGTTACGTGTATATGTGAAGGATATATGCATTTTTAAAACGCATTTATTACCTTGGGCTGTATGTATGTATGTAAATATGTAACGGAATCTTTAAGCGCGATATTTAGCTATCTCCAGGAGTCTAATTAATTCGAAACTTTGCATACGTATTAGGTAACAATGACAATGCCATAATTCATAAAAAAAAGTAAGGGCTGCCAGGATTAATATGTTCCTTTGATAGATCCTCTATGACAGAGCTAGTTGGCGATCTGTCGTCTGGGATAGCCAGCAGACATTATCGATAGAGTCTTTTTGAAGGTGGTTTATTTATATAAACAAGACCGGAACTCTAATTAACTAGATATGTGGAAAAATACTAAACCGTACTTTAAAATAAATAATTGTTTAAAAAACACGCTTTTGTAATAAACGGAACTAAAAACTAGAAAATAACTTTTAATAATAAGTTATAAACAGAATCATTTAATTCAGAGTGAAAAGCGTGGGGTGCATTTCACAACATTCGCATAACTCTCCTTCAATAGACAGTTGCCAATAGAATGATTGTAACCTTTAATACTTCAAGCAACCCACCCCTTTCACTCTGAAAGTTTTTTTCTAGTTTTTCATTCGGTTTACTATAAAAGCTTGTTTTTTTTAAGGTAAGTAGCAGCCCATTAATGTCCCACTGCTGGGCACAGGCCTCCTCACTCATACGAGAAAGGGTTTTTAGAGCATAGACCCACCACGCTACTCCACTGCGGTTTGGCAGGCATAGTACACAAGTCCACTCTATTCCTTCAGTCTCATAGTCCGACGTGACGGGAATCCGACCGGAGAGAGATCAGGCGCAGGACCGACGGCGGTGGATTACACCGCCAAATTTTTCCCAACTTCGGGCAAACATTGAGAAAATCTTAATAGAAAACTCGATTTCAAATTGGCCGACCCGGGACTTGAACCCAGGACCTCATGTCTGTAGTCGAACATGCTAACCACAAGACCAATGAAGCAGTTTGTTTAAAACTATAATTTATTGGATACTAAACTTGTCTTATTTTAGACGAAAGGAAATCTTAGAGCCATGTAAGAGCAAAATATTAAAAAGAGTACACATTTGTGTTTTTTATGTATGTTTGTAACGTTTTCACACAAAAACTACTGGAATGATTTCAAAAACCTTTTAACCATTTGAAAGCTGCATTATCGCTAAACAAGATAGATTATATTACTTTCTAAAAAAAAATAGGGATCCTTAATAAAAATGCATTAATGTAAACCAAGGTGTAAAAAAATTGTAACAAAAAATCTGTCTTAGCGTCGGCTGCGAAAGTAATTGATGTTAGAACAAAAAAAATTCTACAATATCATGGAAGGTTTTGATATCTTCAAAAAAGTCCACGATACCGTATATCCAAATACTGTAGTTATTAACAGAGCCGAAAATAATCTTACCTTATCCTATTAAAGGATACGAATGATGATCACGAGGAAAAGTTTCAAACGGTATAAAATACTGAGGGAGATCCAGCATGTATGCATTGGTGATGTATGATTGATGAATGGATTCTAAAAAGTGTACCTGAAATAGTATTATTTAGAACATTAACCATCGACAAATATCGTGTAAAAATGTCTGGCGTTATAACAATTTAGTATTTACAATTGGACAATATATTTCACTAACTGAAAACTAACTTTCAGATATCACCAGTAGAAATAGAAGCACTGATAATGAAGCATCCGGGTGTCTTAGACGTTGTAGTCACCGGAATACCTGATAAGGAATGTGGGGATTTACCTGTTGCTGTTGTCATACGTCGAAATGGTCATAATGTTACTGCTGACGAAATCAAAACTCTAGTCAAAGGTATAAAAGTTTCAGTAATATTACCTATGTATTGTTACTGTCACTGTGATTTCATTATTATTTTCTTTATTTCCAGAATCACTGACCGATTCGAAACAGTTAAGAGGGGGTGTACTATTTGTGGAGAAGTTTCCAACGACATCAACATCGAAAGTCGCGCGGATGAAGCTTAAACAGTGGGTTGAAACTCAAAAGATAGAATAATCAACAAGAACAAATTAAACATCTAAACTAATATTATAAAAAGGAAACGTTTTCAGGCAAAAACTACTGAACCAATTTCATAAATACCATTAGAAAACTGCACTTTCACTCTTCCATTGAAGGATGTTTCGCCGATGTACAGCGTTATTGGTAATTCGACGTATTCCCATTTTCAACCCCACATCCATTATGCAAAAGTGAACTGCTTTTGAGCTGTTCCCAAATTACTTTTTTGTCAAAGTGATTGGTTCAAACTTTAAAATAAGATTATCACGTTGTGACTATCAAGGATACTGACATAAAGGATTTATGAGTCAATAGTGAATGGGAAAGTTGGTAGGGGAAGACCAAGGCGAACGTTCCTGGACTAAATCCAGGACATTTTAAACAAGGGCCAGATCAAGAGTACTCTAAACCGACGAATTTGTATGAATGGTTTAATGAGAATGAAGAGATATTGTGGCAAGTGGAAGGACGTGGTCTCTGCCTGCCCCTATGGGAATGAAGCGTGATGCTATGTATGTATGTAAAATTGTCACCACCTAATGGGTTAACGTTGAATTGCTTGTATATAAGTCATAGAAGGCCAGTGTTAATTACGCTGCGACGCTATTACATTATTAACGGAAATCCAAATTTAATTTTGCATAGGCCCAACACTGCACTTAAACCCAGTACCTCATGATCTTAACCTAAACAAGCTCGCTAATAGACCAGTTAAGCAGACACGTAATGATTCTTGATAGCTGTTACATGGAAAGAGATTTATTTTATTTTTATATAAATTTGGGGGTAGAAAAGTTATTTTTCAATGACAGGTTAGCAATTATAACAGTATTCGGACGTGGTGATAGCGGTATTAATAAATAATTAATTCTACACCATAATCTATCTTGTTTTATTTTCATCGCCATCACAATTTAGAAAAAAATATAAGTGCGTGCCTACAAAGTGCACATGGCAGAAGTGAAACTTCTTTGGCAAACTAATTTTTAAGTCTTGTTTATATTTGTGAAAATCTAATACTTTAGATTTACGAGACTTAGAGGGAAGGAAAAAGGAAGATATCTTAGGAATTTAAAAGTCATTAAAATATTCAGTGTCGAAAATTAACAATCACTAATTATATTTTGAATATTTTAAATATATTTCTTCGATAATTAGAATAAATTATTAAAAATAAAAAAAAAACGAATATTCAAAAGCAAACCTGTCTTCTATACTATTAGAGAAGAGAAGTATTTATAATACTTTATTGTCTCGGAACTTCCCTATACATAACATTTGACACTCCGGACTTCGACACGGGATACATTATTTTCCTTAGATTGAGATTTTTTGATTTGTTATGTAATTTGAAAGGAATGTCCGGTTTTAATAAGTTTTCTGCAGAAAAAGGCCGTTCGTACGATTTACAATATGGGTCCAAGAGAGTGCTAAGAAACAAATTCAAGGCAGTTAACATAATGACGGTTCACTGCGTATACATATTAGAAAACTTGTTGTACATACATAAAAACATTGACTCTTTTAATAAAAAGTGAATGTACGTCATATAACTTACGAAACCAAAACAAACTTGTTATAAATTCCAATAGGCTGCATAAGATTAACAACTCATTTAAGGGTAACTGTATACGTTTCTATAATAAACTCCCATAAGTTCTAGATATGTCAATTAATAAATTCAAACTCTTTGTTAAAAGAAAGTTGATATAAAAATCGGTATTATAAGTTGCAAGATTAGACGATTTGAATTAAAATATATTAAACTAATATGATATTACAATGATGGTAACAAAACAAAAATACAAAATACCTAACTGAGTTTGTTGTGTTTTTCTCGGATCAGGGCGCGAAGGAACCCTCGTAACTTTAGATTTTAAGTTGTTCTGAGTACCATCATCAGACGTATATTAGAATCAGAGTGTGGAAAAAAATATAATTTGACGGTTCAAAAGTGCTGTAATATGCCTATTTGAATAAAGATATTTTGATTTGATTTGACTTAATCATGCTGCCATAGAACCCGATTCCGGTACGGGGAAATACGTAGAAAATGACCGTCTACTTTACGAAAGGAGTCATTTTGTTAAATTTCAAATCGAAAGTTGGAAGACGTTGTAAAGATAAATTAATCTTTATCGTATTAAAAATTTTCCATACAGTAAAAAAAAAATTAAATATGTTAACATAATAGCTGCTACTACTTGGCAAGATCACCAGTTCATATGTGACAGTAAATGAGATAGATCGTGCGACTGCGTTATATATATATTTTTAAGACCAGTGTACTTATATCCATGTATTTGTGAAAAAGTGAAGAAGTTTATAAACATATCTTTACATTAGTAAGTAAATATTTTTATATATATACAATAGTAGCCAGTATGTAGTGTTCTCATTTTTTATATAATAGTTTAATATATTTTCTTAACCCGTATTTAGAATGAGTATCATATATGTTTTTTTTAATTTAAAAAATTAAAAAGTTTTTAAATATGTAGCATCGGTAAGTAAAAATTTTCTATATATACTCGTTTTCAATAGTAGCAATATACTGGCTTCGTTATATGAAATATGTTGTTTAATAAACTTTAATTTTATTTAAAAATCGATAAAATAAACCTTTAATGCTGTTTTTTTTTAACTGAAACTATTTTTTCTAAATTTCTTTCTCTTGTTCTCGCAGCTTATGTTTCAACAAAGGCCTTTTTTTTCTTGACAGGGGGGGGGGGGGAAATGTTCAAAAACATACCTGAGATCTGGGTAAAAGATATCGGGTTATGTGCGATTTTTACCCACTAAAACCCCCTCGATACATCGTATGCCTGCTGGGGGGTGGTACTGGCTACTCGGGCAGAACATACCAGCGCCACCCTTGCACAAAAATGCGACGGTCATCTTGGAGCAGACAGTGTCCCCACACTGACAGTTCACGACCTCGCAGCCCTCGCAGGCATAGCGGCAGTTCGGTTACCACGGCGGGCCCGATGTGCAACTGTGCGAGCGGGATCATCCCTCTAACGGGTTCTTTCGGCAGTCTCCTTTTTGCGAAGAACATCTTCCCAGAAGGAGACTGGCTCTTTGAGCATCGCTGCTACTACGGTTTTAGCCGAAAGATCACACCCTATCTTGTCGATCAAAATGCGTTGTTCGGAGTACCACCCGGGGCACTCTTCAACCGTGTGCTGGGCGTCGTCTTATTCTGCCTCACAGTGATAACATCCAGGGGTTTCCTTCCTTGCAATTCGGAACTTATACTCACCAAAAGAACCGTGCCCAGTGAGCATCTGCGTCAATCTGAAAGTGACGTTACCATGACTCCTTTCAATCCAGGCCTCAAACTTTGGCAAAATTGCCTGCACGATTCGTTGGTGAATTGCACGTTTCTCTTCTAGGCGCACCCGCCACTCTGCATGTATTTGGTAATATGCCCACTTTTTTAACAAGCAAAGCTCTGTCTCAAGTGTATCTCCCCCCTCTGACGAATGGCGCAGGTTTGGCTTTAAAGTTTAGCAGCCATATCCGCCAGAATGTAACAATGGCCTAAGGCTTTCTATTTGTTCCGATCCTTTGCTGTACTTAATCCCGCTGCTTTCTTCAGGTATGCTTACCCTCGTTTCATTTCTCTTTCATTGCTTTTGTTACATTTCCTGGAGCATCCATTTTTCTCAATAAGATCTATTCCCATTTTCATCCCATCCCTATCTTACTTCTACTCCTTACTCCCATTACACTTCTCCCTATTGTATTCTGTAAGTTAATTTTATTTATTACAGTATAAATATCAAAATCGACGTAACTTTGATACATTAAATACAGAGTCATGAGAGCAAAATCTACCACTTCAAAATTTTGGGTATTTACATAATTAAATAAAATTTAAAACGTAGAAACAACTTTGAACAATTGTTGTTAAGAAAATAATTAAAATATAAACTAGCTATAAAATGCAATACATATTGTGAAATAATTACATGCTTAACTTCAACTAAGCTGAGGCACTTGTTTTTGTTATTCGTTGGATATTTATTAATAAAACTGACATCCTTTAGATTGTAATATCATTTATCGTAATATGAGATAATAATGACGGGGTAATCCGCCAGCAATAAAAATACATTTTTTTATTGCAGATGAAATGTTAAAAATACGATAAAAATGTGCAGCACATGATGACAAATTGCAACTGATACCTTATCTAAATGCAATTTTTACAACGAAATACTTAAATTTAATCAGATGTCAAAAAGTAATGATATATATCCAGTATAACGTATAAAGTTATTTAATTATTCTTTATTTATATGATGTTAAAAGCTGAATAAATTTTTCTGTTAGTAAAATTAGAAAATGTAGAGATAGCTTAAAAGAAGATATTACTACATACTCGTAATCGATATTAGTGAAATGCTTCCGATAGCAGCTTTATCATTTTTTGTGTGTATATAAAATGAGAGCCCATTCGTCAGCTCACATTACGAAGATTACCGGTTCAGGATCGAAATAAAAGGAGGAAGTGAGAAATAAAAGAAGAATAAAACGAGGATATGCTCTATTGCGATCGAACTGTTGTTAAGCAGGAACGTTTACGCCGAATTGACTTTCTATTGTGTGATGTTTGCGACTGGCAAACGTGCACTACTATGACAAGTAAACGACGTTGGTTGTTTCTTTATCCGTAAATAAAGGCATCCTCTGATTAGCGTTCTATTATTTGCCAATCATAGGATGCCTTTACATTAACTGCACAAACAACTTTATTCTTGGAAATTAAAATAATACAAATATATACATGCTATAGTCAACAAAACATTCCTTATTCGATTTTACTAATTTACATATATTGATTCTAAGTTTAAACAATACTACACGAGACAAAAAAATTGTAAACAATAATAACTTTAAATTAGACATAAATATACTATTTCTAAATTAAGGAGAAAAGTCGCGAACATAAAACGTTTATAAAAAACATATCATTTAGTCGTACACTTCAAAAAGTCAAAAAAGTTTAAATATTATAGTCGTCGTCGCTTCAGCCGATGGAGGTCCACAGCTGGACATAGGTCTCACGAAATGATACCCACAAGGCCCGATCTTGTGCCGCCCGGCTCCAGCGGCTACCGGCGACACTCCTTAAATCGTCGCTCTGTGGTTTTGCTAATAATCACCACGCTTGGCAGGCTGGTTGGTGATCGCAGTAATGACCCTCTCGCACCGATAACTCTGCTGCCCGTTATCGGTCTGTAACATTTAGGTCAGCGGGGAATGGATATAACGCCATTTATCGGTATGGGACTCAGATAGGAGAGCTTGGTATATGGGATTAGGAGAGTTTTGGATAAGGTATAAGACATTAATGCCGCAGATAAGGGATTGAAGAGCGGTAGTAATCGCTTGAGGCACCCGAGATATTTACCTAAGAATATTGGATTATATAAATACCATAAATAGACTAGAATTTATATTGTGAAATACATATAAAATTATCCCGCTCGCCTCATGAGACTGCCACATGGGACACATCTTGTTGCAGGCAGCTAACACAACTACGTCGCTTGAAACCATGATCCGGTCACATTTGTTTCTCGGTGAAATGAATTCGCATTACTACCCATATAATTTTCGACGTAATAATTATAATAGTGTCTCCTTTATCCTAAACAACCAGCATACCTTAGTTGTCTTCCAAAATCCTTCAGTACAAACCTTTTGACTTCAAATTAAAGTGAAAGTGCCTTACTGGTGTAATATTTATTCATCTTATTCAACCATCGCACTTCTCATCATAGTCATGAATAGTCTCTTTTTTCGAAGTGGCTTTTGTATATTGCTCCACCTATCTGTACTGGCATTTTTATGTATTGTATAAAGGAGCACTTTCTGGACGTTTTGATGATGTCTGACCATCTTATGGGTCGCGAGAACATTGCCGCTCTATCTTTCACAATCGTTTCACAGTCGACGGAAGTCTTTATTTTATATTTAGCTCCTTTAAGACTGAAACGGTACGGCGACCAGTCCATTGTATTCTCAGCATACCCCTCCAGCACCACATTTCCAGTGCATCTGAACATATTATACATTTTCGGCAGTAATACACACATGAGGCATATATAAAATGAAAATTTTTGTTTTTATTAATTGGTGAAATAGTATTGAACCAAACGGAAGTGTTTTTGTTTCACTGGGAAATATAATTACATATTCCGAATGAATTTACTCCTCTGATAGTGTGGGACCAGTTGGATACCAGAATACCCACTAAAATCTGACGAAACCTCTACATAATATAGAGGGCGAGAAAATAGCACACCGAGCATTGGACCGCGATGCCAGATGCATCATACCATAAGGTCCATGACCATAAGGTCATTTAAGGCAGAGGGGAAAAAGCGGTTAGACGTACGGTTCCACCATTCTCTTCCCTTCTCTTCCCTTCTGTGGTGGGAAGGAGGAATATTAGCTAATGCTCCTGCTCCCACGTCATTGCTTCTTTCAGCAAGAATATCTCGCAGAAATAGGCAGCTGCCTTACATCCCGTTTTTTATCAATCTTTGCGGCAATTATACTTGATCGAACGACATGAAAAGATACAATTGGGGTACCCCAAACATAACTTGGGCCCTTTCCATAAAAATGTATTTCTAAGTTTCATACAATTTTAGTAGCATAGAAAGTATGGTTTATAGTAAAATATTCACGATCGTGGCAATAATTGGAGTGAATTATTTTTCAGCAGAAATGACTCAACACTCGCACGAGGTTCATTGGTACATGGAAGAGTTGGCGTCACAAGTAGTCGCTACAACTGGTATACCTAGTGACAGATATCATTTGGGCAAAATATTGTTAAAAACTTTAAAAGATTCGCCGGATTTTATATTGCAGGTAGTGATAACTTATTGATAGTCGATGTAAACGTGTATTTGTTTCTTTTTATTGCTGACAAGTAAACACTTGACTGTAATCTGATCTAATAGTAAGTGATAACGAAATCTAAGAGCGCGATGATCTGGTAGAAGGTAATAAAACTCTTGAGGTTCTGAGGGGAGTCAAATAAAAAATCAGTTTCAAGTAATTGGGTCCAGGCCTTCAACTAATGCGAGTATTTTTTATATATGTAGATATAGATATATGTTATGTTTATTTATAGATAGATGGAGGGACTGGTGAAAAAGAAACTTTCAAATCTGGACTTAAAAGAACCATACGCTGTGCAAGCGCTTTCAGAAATTTTGGACTGAAATACCAAGATGTCATTGTCGTCATGGCACCAAATCATATTAACCTGGTTATACCTTTATATGCTTCTTTATACCTTGGAATTATTACTGCCGCCGTAGACATGACTCTTGGAGTTAGTAAGTATCATAAAAATGCTTGTAGCGTTAAAGTAAATTAAGAGTATGTAAAGTTTGTTGACATTTTGAAGACACACTCTTTTAGTGTGTCTTCAAAATGCCCTTCAGGCAAAGTTGTTGTTAAAATAATTTTAAAGTTAAAATTTCAATGAGAAAATGCTGATATTATAAGGATACGTTAGGTCTAACACAGTCTCAACAAAGAGACTCAAGATCTCCAATAAACTGGTAGTCAATGTAAATAGTTTCTTTTATAATAATATAGATTACATAATAAAGCGAAAAACATGTTTTCTCGTAGTATGAAGTCAATAGTGAATTATCCTTTAGTCAAACGTGAAGATTAGATAAAAGAAAATAACAAAAATATTTTCACTGTTTAGTAAGTCAAAAGTAATTTTAACCAAGTAAGCTTATAAGTTTCAATTTATTATCGTCTATAAGTAATACATGACTGGTGATAACAATGTAAAAGGATTTAAAATCCAAAATAACATTATAAAGGTTCCTTTGCTCACGGTTCTAAAGAGAAACCACAACGAACTTGTCGGGCAATGTTTTATCAACATTTCAATCTTGGCACAAAATACTCAATCGGGTTTTGTTAGAAAGATTCATTATAAAGATTAGCTGATAGCGCAACAACTGTTGTTATTAGTAAGTAAAGTAAGTAGTAGCCCATTAACGTCCCACGGCACAGGCCTCCTCACTCCGAGGAGCGAGGGTTTTTAAAACATAGACCCACCACGCTGCTCCACTGCGGATTGGCAAGCATAGTACACGAGTGCACTCTCTATTCCTTCTCTCTCATAGTCCGATGTGACGGGAATCCAACACCACCGGAGAGAGATCAGGCGCAGGACGGACGGCCTAACGTGCTCTTCGAGGCACGGGGGTGAATCACACCGCCTATTTCCCAACTTCGGGCAAATATTGAGAAAATCATAATAGAAAACTTAATATTGATTTTTGAATTGGCCCGACCCGGGACTCGAACCCAGGACCTCATGTCTGTAGTCGAACATGCTAAACGCTAGACCAATGAGGCAGTTCTGTTTTTATTGCTGGGAAAATATTTACGCAACCCAAATATAGGGTTAGCAAGGGAGGAGACCTCGTTGGCCCGTTGATTAATGGGAATCCGAGGGTTAATCGCAAATTCCTCTCTGATATACTGGATGAGTCCGACTGAAAATTCATGAAGGCAGAGGCACGGTACCCGATACCCCACCTTCTACGACGGTAAGAGAAATCCAAAGCAGTTGTCTCCTTAACACAACTATGTTACTGGGTCGATATAATGACAAATTATATCATATTGCCTTCGTGGTATGCATTTTAAATGTTAAATTACATATACCTTCATATTACAGACGAAGGTTCCAACGTGTTCAAACGATGCGTCCCCAAGATTGTATTTTGTGAGACATCAAATGCCAAAGTAATTGAAAAATCCCTAAACTTACTAAATATGTCATCAAAAATAATAACATTTGGTGAAAGCGACGAATATGTGAGTTTCAAGAAATTTCTTGATGAATTTGGTGAAAATATAAACATGGATGATTTCAAGTAAGTATACACTGCTTTGTCGTAATTGTCATCGTCGTCGTTTTTTTGGGAAATGTAATCCATGTTATTTGTCATGACGCGTAAATTACCCACTTTCAGAGAGATAAGAGGTAATCCCGATAAGATTTTAAACAAATTAATGTCATGTCATCAAAACTTGACAAGTTTGTATAAATTCAAACCAATCCAGCTTTTAAAAGTGGTCAGAAGTCAACTTCTGTTACATGTTCCATCTTTTTTTCGCTTGGAAATGTTTTTACACACTCCAGTTAAATATTATACCAGGAGTGTCGGACTAGCTGAAGAACAAAATACTCATTAAAATCCATCAGGATCATCCGCGTCCTAAACAGGAGCACTAGAGTTTCAATTGGAATGGCCTTAGCTCCAGATTCCCTCTTCCTCTCTGATGCGTCCTTCTGTGTGACGACCTTTTTACAGAAGGAAGATACTGCCCGCCATACATTTGTACGCCGCTTATCAGTAGTGGAGCAGCGAGGTAGATCTAAGCTCAAAAGCTCTCTCTCTTACAAATGAAGAATCGTGTGCTGTGGGTCACAAATTAACCTTCCATAGCTGGGCATAGACTAGTTATCTTATTGTAAAAAATGTCCTTACTGAGCTGCTGATTTCAATCCCGCTGAAGCGAATGCGATGTTATTATCAACCAGCGGTTCAACAGGCATACAAAAAAATGCTGCAATAACGCATAAGCACATACTTATGAGCTTTCCACCTACAATGTAAATATCTCCAACATAACATTGGTCACCACAATAATTTACTTTAGCTATATAATAGTAAAATTATGTTTTTAATTGTTGGTCACAGGTTAGAACTAGAATTTATGGTGGTAAGTGACGATACAGTCTAAGTTGGAAGCACGCTAACCTGATAAAAGTTATTTTCTTCTTATATAACATATATATCGACTTAAGCAATCGTATTTTCTGTAAGTCGCAAAATTCGAACTTTTATCAGAGCCAAAAGCTTCTGTAAAATCGATGGCGAAAAAAATAATTTTAATTGGAAAAGCTTTTTTATTTCGGCTGTATATAAAATTTAAATTAATTTTTTCGTCTAATAATAGAAGAAAAATATCATATGAATTACAAAATAACAAGAAATTCTCATTTATATCCACATATTTTCTGCGGGAGCAACTTTTTTCCTCAACTGTATATTACATATATTACTATTATTACCGTTATGTATTACTAGGTATTACATTAATTTTAGTTATTGTTTTCTTTTCAAAATTATTATGGGAACTATAATATGAAAGATGCTTAAAAGAAGCGATTTCGTTTTCGCTCTTCGCGATGGGGTAATATCAACCTACACAAAAATATTTTTGGATAATATTTATAAAAGTTCTTCTACCGCTGGCCTAAAGGGAAAAGCAATTGGTTTTAACTTGCACAAATGTCTTATAAAACTGAATATAGTAGCTTTATCTTGCCACTGGCTTCGCACGGGTAGACATAAATAGGTACATTTAAGTTATATAAGTTACATAGATATTTAAGTTATAAACATGATAAATAAAACGACAAATATTATGAAAAAGTGTGATTCCTAATACTAAAACTAAGTAGCTCTGAAAAAAACGTTTTAAGTGAAGCATAAAAATGTGTTAAAAAAAACTCGAAGTATTCAATGTCGCTTGCGTCCACTAAGTACGGAGCCGACCGGCTATCTAGTTCATAATGATACCCCCCACTGCACCTCTCTCGTCGAGTTAGTACTCGATGCGCTGCGTGACGGCCGCCGCCGGCATGTATTTTTATTTTAATTTCATGATATCTTTTGAATGAAATACCCGATTTCAATAAGTAATCATTAGTTATTGAGACAGTCTTGTATATTAAATTATTTATTTGGATAAAAATTTATAAATGGTATGGATAACACGGTCTGATTTTGATCGGCATTGCTATCAATTTGTTAAATGTAAAAAAGTAGTGACATAACTACAATAGTTAGATTTATGGTCTCGTGAAGTTTTTTGTAGATATAGATAGATAGGAGTTATATTAAAAGTATTAAAATAATTAATTCAAGAATTTTTGTCTTATAAACGTTCTTCTTATTTTGTTAAATGGTTACACTACAATATCGGTACAAATTTTACAGCTTTTTATCGTATTTCATTATAAATATTACAGTTATCTTAGTTAACAGTTTGCAACATAAGTATAAGTGATTCCAACGTATTAATATATAAAGTAATTTACTGTTAAAATCATTTCTGATTGAAGTGTTGCCTTATAAATATTCTTCTACTTTTGTTAAATGTCCATCATATAATTCAACAAATTTTTGGAGTATTTACAGTAATTACTTAATAGTTTGCAAACTACGTTTTCTTAAGAAATTAATACGAGTTATAGTAATTGTTTTAAAATATCTATTTCACTATTTCAAGAACTGTTGCCTTATTCTACTGCTTTTATAAAATGGTTACCTTATAAATTCATAGATGTGTCTTGTCATATTTCATTAATTATAATTTTCAGGTGTTTCCGTAAACAGTATCCGACACCAGTACAACTGGGCCTGGTCCTGTCTCCTTGCCAATGGGTGACAGCAATCTTTCAATTTATTATGGGACCAATAATGAAATTTAGTCGAGTACAGAGCTCATCTGCTGTAACACAAGAGCATGTTTACTTCTTAATCAACAAATTCCGAGTAATTATAAACATTTTTTGTGTGATATCCAGCACATATAGATTTTTTATTGTGTACAGTGCAAATATTGGGGCATCGTATGTGTATGTGTTAGATAAAAATTCAAAAGTCAGTCATAAATGAAATATTTATCATTATATTTTTCAAAAACTGAGATTACCTTGGAATGGAATTATCTTAAACTCAAAGACTCAGCTCCATTTAATATAACTTGAAATGATGTAACATGTATTACTATACTAGCAGACCCGACAGACTCGGTCTGTCAAAAGGATTTGAAATGTGGTCGATTTTTGTGACTATTCAATTCGGTCGGGTTGTGACTATTCAATTGATTTTGAACTTTGTGCAGCGGCAATAAAGTGTAAATTGACTCTTTGACGTTAGGAATACACCTACATTGCTTAGACAACAGTGAGTACTTGTAATATACTATGAACTTTATTGAATAGTATTAAGGTCAAATTGACTGTACATTTTAGTTAGAAAACAGAAAAGGGCTGTTTTTAAGGTTTCCCCGGCAATTATTCGAACTTTTCTCCTTGGACATCAACAAACATAAAAAAAAGAATTGGCAAAATTTCCGGTATGTTTCCCAATCCCGTAGGAATATGGAATCTAATATTGCTATAGGGTTTATTTTCATGACCAGTTTACAAAAAATCCTGGCAGATATTCTTATTACTTCTCCATAAAATATATAAAAATAATAGATTAAGCATTCATAACGTAATCACCAAAAGAATTCCGATTAGCTTAAAATACATAGTTACTTGAGCTGCAATGTAATCGCTCGCTAAGAACGGGTAATTCATATTCCCATCAGAGTTATAAACACAAAACGATTATTTATTTCGAGATCGTCGAAAATATTCGCCCGATTGACTTTTAATTGGCATACAAATGGAAATTCCTCTATTTCCGGGGTTTCCCCTATCCACTGTAGCGAAGATTATGTGAGTAACGCCACCGGGAACAGCTATTATAAATACATCAAGAGCAAGGGTATGTTTTTAATATTTAACATTGTTTATTTCAGTCTGACTTTACAATTATTAATCCACCTTTTCTAATGACTTTGCTAAAGGCTGATGATTGCAAAAATTGTGATTTCTCATGCTTTCGTTATTTAATGCTTGGAGGAAGTTCTGTATGGAATGAGCTCATTGATCTATTAAATGTACGTATATTATTGTAGTCATAAGACTGCAAACCAGCATACCAGCAGTTTGTTTAGTCCAACGCGCTAATTTCAGAACCGATTTTAAAAATGATTTCATTGTTAGATTGCCAATTTATTGAGGAATATTATAGGCAATATATCATCATATATGATGGGAGCGGTATAATAATGAAGAATGTTTCAAAATCTGCAATTTTTTCCTTTTAAGAACGTTAAAGTTTCGCAAAAATCATGTACGGCAGAATTGTTCCTCTTTAAGAGTTCTAAAAGGAAGTTGACGATAGCATATTTCGGTCTTTTAAGATTGGCTTCTGACTTTTTGAGGTGCAGAAAAAATAAAACCAACTCTTACGCTATCTAGAGCAAACTTCATGAAATCATTACATAGGAAGAACCATTTAAATCCTTTACGTAATTTTACTACCTCACTGGTGCGAATTCTTGCTTTGTGCAGACGTCCCGTCTTTACTTCCCTACAGGGATAAAGGAGCTTGCATTGTATTACTCAGGACTGCAAGCAGGCAAGTCCTTGTATCAGATTGTTTGTCAGAAGGAACGCCCGCCTACCATGAGTGTGATGCACCTGTGGATTCAAACTCTGGCAGAATGCCCGTTGTTATGACCCCATCGGCATCTATTGACGTCGTTGGTGGGAGGAAACCTCTCGCTATGCTCACCGGTGGTAGGGAGTGGAGGGCAGTAACATCCTTTTGTGAAACTTTTCTTTCGCTGAAGCAGACACATTTTACTTTACTACGGCTTGGGAAAAAGGAGGCGTAGATTTGCGCTTCTCCTTCCTCCTTCTTAAGTTTGCTAAAGGAATCTTCCGGGGTGCCAGGATAGATTTCGTCTACCGATCCGTTGCGTTTTTTTTATCAAGGAGGAAAATCTTTATAAGATACCAGATCATTTGGGGGAATAGATCGGTTTATGTGAGATTCTTCCACTAAAACCACCTCTGTTGCTTTACTCTAAATATGCTATACGTAGAGGAAGGCACTGGAATCTTCGGAGAATCTTCGATAAGTCGTTCCTTGAGCTTACATTGGCGGCAAAGGGAATTACCACTACAGGTTAAGACCACATTAATCTGTTGTCTACCCGGAGTAATGCTAGTGTTTCGACTGTGACTAACACCGGACGACCAAAGACTCGTAGCCAAGCATAAAAATTGTGTAGAAACAATAAGAGGGAATTCACATCTTACCAGGTTAGTGCGCAACCATCTTAGTATCTGTATTATCCTCAGATAAAGTTACATTCAAGCGCCACACATGCCCGAACAAAAAATTATTCTGGTGTATGTCCCGCTTAAACTTCTTGCTCTTCCAAAGCTGATGATGTTCATGAGATAATACTTTTTAAATTATCAAAATCGGACATTCGATTGAAAAGATATAAAGAATTTTAAAATGTTCATCTAAAGGAAACAATTTATCCCGAGTCAAGCTCCAGACTGGCAAATGTTCTTTAAAAGGAAATTCTGAGACAATGAAGTTCTACAAATACATCTCTTCTGTAACAATATAGAAGACACGTTTGCATTTTGATATAATTTATAACAATCAAGCTAAAAGCTACAATCTCGATTTAAAAAATTCTTTCATTACCTTTTTTAAATTGATTAATGTCGACCATTCTACGTATATGATGTTACGAATTTAAAAATTTATTAGTTAGATATACGTTCGTTGTAAAGTAAAATCTGTATATTGATTAGATTATGAATGTAAGTAACAATTTGAAAGAAAGTAATTAAAAATTAAGTGAAAAAGAACTTTTAGGTTTATCGGTCTTCAAATAAGGTGACAACACCTTATTGAAGAACTATAGACCTATTGCACTGCTGAGTCATGTCTATAAACTGTTCTCGAGGGTAATTACGAATCGTCGCACTCGCAAGTTTGACGACTTCCAGCCCCCTGAACAAGCCGGCTTCCGAAAAGGCTTTAGTACTATAGACCACATCTTTACCCTGCGGCAGATTATACAGAATACCGAGGAGTATTATCAGCGACTTTGCTTAGCATTCGTGGACTATGAGAAAGCCTTCTATTCGGTGGGAACATGGGCCGTGTTGAGATCTTTGCAGAGATGCCAAATCGACCAGCGTTATATAGACGTGTTGAAGTGCTTGTGCGAAAACGCCACTATGTCAGTCCGGATATAGGACCAAAACTCAGGAGCTATCCAACTGCCGTGTGGAGGGCGACAGGGAGACGTTATCTCCCAGAAGCTCTTCACCGCGGCGTAAGAAGACCTCTTTAAGCTAATGGATTGGAACGAACTGGGCATCAACATAAACGGCGAGTACATCACTCATTATGCCGACTATGTGGTCATTATGGCAAAAACTCTGGAAGATCTTAATACTATGCTCGATCATCTCAACAGAGCTTCTCGACAGGTGGGCCTAAAATAAACATGGATAAGACGAAAGTTATGTCCAATATTCATGTTCCGCTCCACCCAGTTATCGTTGGGAACCCTGCACTCGAAATTGTTGACTAGTATACATACCTGGGACATATAGTCCAGCTAGGCAGGTCCAATTTCGAGAAAACGGTCAACCGCCGGTTCCAACTCGGTTGGGCAGCGTTCGGAAAGTTACGTAAGATCTTTACCTACAATATCCCTCAGTGTCAGAAGACCAAAGTCTTCGAACAATGCGTGTTGCCAGTGATCACCTACGGATCGGAAACGTGGTCGCTGACTATGAGCCTCATTCGAAAGCTCAAAGTCACACAGCGCGCTATGGAAAGGGCTATGCTTGGAGTTCCTCTGTGCGATCAAATCAGAAATGAGCTGATCCCTAAAAGAACCAAAGTCGCCGACATAGCCCCAAGAATCAAAAAGCTGAAGTGGCAATGGGTGGGGCACATAGTCCGACGAACCGATGGACCTTGTGGTTCAAAGGTGCTGGAATGGTGACCCTGCACCGGAAGGCGTAGTATAGGCAAACCCCTCTCAAGGTGGCCCGACGACATAAGGAGGGCTGCCGGTAGCCATTGGAGCTAGGCGGCACAAGATCGGGCACAATGGGGATCATTAGGTGAGACCTATGTCCAGCAGTGAACGTCCATCGGTTGAAATGAGTGAGTGAGAGTGAGAGAACTTTTATGTTATTAAATAGTTCGACTTAGTAGACTCTCCACTATCTCAGATCGGTATCTACTTGGGTAAAACCGCCGGGCATTGCGATCATGAATATAAATGGACACTGCCTGCATAAACTAATTTTCCCACGGCAATCTCTCATCATAAGATAATTGCTACTATCAAAGTGTAAGGCGTTTATTAAATATTTTTTCTTTTAAAATCATCTAACTCGTTTTATAAATAGTTAAAGAATATAACATTTTATTCAAATAAAGATTATGTTTTCAGCTAGTCGATCTTATAACTAATGAGGTAGTATGTAAACCAAACACTACTGGGGAGCTACGGCTTAAAGGACCTACCGTATTTAAGGTGAGTTTATTATATCCTACTGTTGATCATTGTCGATCGTAGAACCGTATGAGCTTGATACGTCAAATATGTAGATTAGATTTCAATGTTATATAGTATTCAAATTATTTGAATTATCTTTAAGTATCCTATTCTATATACAAATATAAGAGATATATAAGTATCTATTGACTCATCACGATATCTTTGAATAGGCGTAGAGACTTGAATTAGGAATAGGGATTAGGAAGGCAGAAATATTCCTTTTGCCGAGTAGAGGTCAGCTAAGAACAGATTTTACGGAGTCCCACCTGCAAGGGGGGTTGCGGGGGCGTTATATATGTTTCTTATTTGTAAAACAATTTGCCTTAGATAAATAAAAACGGTACCCAAAGAACATTCCACGCAGACGAAGTCGAGGGTTCAGCTAGTATTATATATTATAAAACCAACAAACAAATTGAGAAAAAAGAAAAGAGACTGACAAAAAGGATTTATGTATCAAGAGTGAATGAAGAAAGTTGGAAGGGGAAGACCAAGGCGAACGTTCCTGGACTATATCCAGGACATTTTAAATAAGGGCCAGGTCAAGAGTACTCTAAACCGACGAACTTGTATGAAAGAAGTGAAAGGACGTGGTCTCTGCCTACCCCTATGGGAATGAGGCATGATGCTATGTATGTATAAAGAAACCAAAATATTTATTTATATATAATATAAGATTCTCAAATGGAGTGTATGGCGCAAAAAATGTAATATGCGTGAAATGATCAAAACAACTGATTTCTTTACGTTGATTACAATAATAACGTATCCGTCTGATAAACTTTTCAATAATTGCAATGCACATGATCGTTTTTCAGAAGATAAAATATAAACGGGATCTTTTTTTGTAGATTAATTAAAGGCGAATTGTTCTATCTTATGCGGTCTTGTTATATCTCTAAGGAATTGGATAGCTTTTTCGATGCCCGCTCTCGGGTAACTTTACTTCATGTTACAGTACAAACAATTATCGTAATTTACATAAAACCGTTACTATTAAAAAAAAATACAAAATGAGCCTTATTTCTTTCTGAGCGTGTCGGATTCTCGTCACATCGGATTATGAGAGTGAAGAAATATAGTACTTGTGTACTGTGCCTGCCAACCCGCAATGGAGCAGTCTGGTAGGTTTATGTTCTAATAACCCTCTCTCCTATCTATGAGTGTGGAAGCCTGTGCCCTGTAGTGGGACGTTAATTGGCTGCTACTTACCTTTATCTTACTAAATACGAGTATATACATAAACCTACAATAATCCATATATATTTTTTTTTATATTTATGGTAATTTATAAAAGTTAATTAGAGTTAGTAAAAAGTTGTGAAGAAGAATCTGAACTTACCATATTACCCAAATCTGTAGTCCGGTGAGCTTTTTGTCTAAATGTCTTGCATCTGTTCTTTCAATATTCTGTTGACAAACAGCTGATTTTCGGTAAGCATTACCTAATACTGGTTGGCTAGCCAACCCCTGCTCCTTACTATATTGAATTCGTAATATAGACTCACGTTTGATGTTCCCAATTGTCTCGCAAAGTCCGTGACCTTTGCTCTAGAAAATATAGTAACGTCTGTGTTTTCATAATAAGCATCAAAGCGCGCGCCAACATTTCGACGCTAGGCAAAATAGACACACACTCCAATATTGACTCAGCAGCATTGACACCAAATCTTCTTCGAATATTATGTATAAAATTTGTCAAGTTGATATAGACAGATTTGAAGCACGAAATTACACTTCACGCAATCACGCTTATAAAATAGTCACAAAGAAGCATTGATCTTCTCTTCATTGATCTTATATCACATCTTAGCAAATAGTCATAAGACGTTAAATCGCCTTCTATCAGATAGATGAATGTGTCATCGACCATCTCTTCATTAAAAATTTTATCTTCTAAACAAATCGTCTTTGCTGTGCTTTCTCAAGAATCGTTCTATATATCGGTGAAAACCGAATGTAAACGCGTTTAGTAGTTATTTTGATTTTTTGATTCGACAGAAAGGCGGTGGAGGGCTTAGTTTTAAGATATATAAGGAAGGCTATTAAACACCTATATGTTAAGCTAAAAATGATTTATTACAGGGTTATTATAACGACTCAGAGGCGACAACGAGTGCCTACTGCCGTTGATGAAGACGGTTGGCTTAAAACTGGAGACTTAGTTTATAGAGATGAATGTCAAAATTATTATTATGTAGATCGTCTCAAATTTCAGCTGAAATATAAGAATCACCAAGTGAATTATAATATAATTAATAATAGATATAAATAACCAAACTGTTTGCATGAAATCTATGTGATAAGCTGTTGTTTATATATATTAACGACACTTCCGTTGCTTTAGGCTTAAGGAATACAATTGGACGCTACTTTGTGTCTGACACGTTAAAGCGATATATTATCTAAGAGCAATGCTCTTAAACAATTGTTACTAAAAAATCGAGCCCAATTATAAATATGTCTGTGTTATGGACACAGCCGTTTGTTGAACGTCGATACGTCTTGTGTAAGAACGGGTAATATTACGTAGCGTTATAAATTCTTTGATCCTTTAGCTATCAAGTTGTGGAGTTGAATTTCGGATGCAGTTAATAGATAAGAGTATGTCGCTACAACACCACGATTTTGTAATCATTCCTTTTTTGATCACCCTCCTATGGATGTGATTTTAAATACTTATTCACGTCAGAAATAGACTTTAACGTTACGCAATGTGTTATAAAACTATCTTCTCTAAAGTGGGAAAAAGCTACTAATCTATGTCAGTATTTATGTTTTAAACGTAATCAAAGATACCTAAGTAACTTTCTTATTGAACCGTCAGGTCTCCAAGACTAGTTCAGTGGAAGGAACTAGTGAGTGAGGTCTTATTGCACCTAACCAAGATTTTTACATGTGATAAGCTCTCACTTGAATTCAACGCTGGAAACATATATTGGCAAAGTGTTCCGCAGTTTTATTGTACTGATAAGGGAATAAATTTCGAAACATCTGGAATGAACAACAGGGGAGACGAATAACAAGTGGAAGATGTAAAAGAATTTGTGTACTTGAGATTAAATTTACAAAAGATGGAACATGTGAAATGATATTGAAAGGAGAGTGAATGCAGGGAATATAGTAAATGGTGCTTTGCACGTCTTTATGCATAGCCAGATGGTGTTTCAAAGGGCCAGAATGCAGGAGTGTTGGTTGCAACACTTATGTATGGTAGTGAAAGTTGAGTATGGCAGAAGAAGCTTAAAAGTAAAATAAATGCGGTAGAGATAAGTGCGTTAAGAAGTATGAGTCTATTGAAACTGATCGACAAAGTAAGAAATATTGTGATAAGAAAACGTTGTGGTATAA
This sequence comes from Elymnias hypermnestra, assembly GCA_015832385.1. Classification (NCBI taxonomy): domain Eukaryota; kingdom Metazoa; phylum Arthropoda; class Insecta; order Lepidoptera; family Nymphalidae; genus Elymnias; species Elymnias hypermnestra. The sequence continues at coordinate 2,274,398 of JACTOM010000909.1, read as the reverse complement.
AAGAAGATGTAGTGACTAAAATTGAGAAAGTTATGCTGACAAAAAGGATTTATGAGTCAAGACCAAATCCAGGACATTTTAAATAAAGGCCTTGTCAAGTGTATTTGTGTCAAGTGTGTTAAGTGTGTATACACGCCTCATTCCCATTGGGGTAGGCAGAGACCACATCCTTCTACTTGCCACGATCCTTGCATATATTCTTCGCTTCTTTCATTTTCATTAAACCTTTCACACAATACAAATTCGTCGTTTTAAAGTACTCTTGTCTTGGCCCTTGTTTAAAATGTCCTGGATTTGATCCAGGAACGTTCGCCTTGGTCTTTCCTATCCAACTTTCGCATTCACTCTTGACTCATAAATCCTTTTTGTCAGTCTCCTTTCATTCATTCACTCTACGTGCCCAAACCATCTAAGCATACCTTCTTTAATACCACTACGTTATCTTATCACACTATTTATAACTTTGTCGCTTAGTTTCAATCCACTCATACTTTTCAACGCTCTCATCTCTACCGCATTTATTTTACTTATGTGACAATAAAAAAATACAATATAATTTGTTTCTAGAATCACTGACTGATACGAAACAGTTAAGAGGGGGCGTATTATTTGTGGAGAAGTTTCCAACAACAACAACGTCCAAAGTTGCCCGAATGAAGCTCAAACAGTGGGTAGAAACACAAAGGAGAGAATAAGTAGGGAAAAAGAAACAAGGCTTTTGCTTGTTTCCCATAACATTTTTGTCCCATAATTAAGTTATATTAGTGGAAAAAATTAGTGAAACCGTAAAGTATTAGCTTCAGTAGTTTTTTCTGTCATTCATTGACAGATAGATAAATTATTTTATTTATTTAGAGAAAGATACACCACCAATTAACAACAGAGATTCGTTCAGTATCACTCACCATTACAGGTGTATACAGCACTATTGAATATAAAATTAAATTAAATTAAGTGTGATGTAAACAAAAAGAAAAAATAAATGCAACTTGTTCTAAAATTAAATCTTAATACGGAGAACGTGCGTAATAATATCGACAAATTTTAAATAATTATCACAACCGAGAATGTCAATATCACCTTTACGTGAGACTATGTTGTATGTTTCCATGAGTCTGTTCAAAGGAGCATAACTTCCAACAATTTTCTCATTAATATATTTTACGACGTGATTCTAAAGAACTCAATTTAAAATAAGATAATCTAGAATGATAATTTGAACGGTAGGGACAGTTTTTGTCCATAAGAGCGAGAAACCTGTTAAACCTTGCACGCGTTCAATTCTATCGCTGTGGGTTTTATAGAAAGGGTTCCAAATGGGGGACGCATACTCAAGACCACTTCTAATATGAGATTTATACAAAACTAGAACAGACTAAGGGTTTTTGAAGTCTTTAAATATCATTTTTATAAATCCACTTAACTTACAAGCGTGTCATTCTGTCAATATGTTCTATAAAAGTCAACTTCAAGACGACGCCCAAATCTTTTACTGATAATGATGTAACGAGTAATATTGTTTATTAAGTAACTTGTAAGTAAGTGGTATGGTGTTTCTTATTTTATTGCTGCCTGTGGTGCTTTTTCTTTATTGTAGACAGACCAGCAGTTAACTGTGATCTCGCTAGCAAGTGATGCCACATTGTAAGATGGAGTCGCGTTAAGCGGGTAAGAGGTAATATACCTTTTATAGTTCCTACCTGGTATTGGGACGTAAAATATTTACTTGGCGCCACGTCTTTGCTGATGAAGACAAATTTGAAAATGCATTTTTTTAGATTTAGTTCGAATCCAGGAGCTCTGCTAGAGAAGCGTGCTTACATAGTGTTAATGAGGCCTCAAAATTACCCCCTTAGTCATTAATCTCGAGGGAATATAGGGCAGTCCATTATTAGTGGGAGTTTATATGTAAAAAATATTTACTTTGGTAAATTTTCAGGCAATCAAGAATAGTTTTAGTACAATTTCTCTTATATATATTGTACTAGAAGTTCTGTCAATGGTTGTATACTCTCAAGAAGCCAAATTGTTTTTTTTTTATTTTTATTTTTATATAGACTAGAGGTTGGCCAAGGATCGAAATTCAACCATAAATAAATGATTTTGTGAATTTGAAAATTATTAAAGTTTTATTGTCAAATTCAAATATAAAATAATTCGGAAAATGTCTTCAAATAATTTTTATTGAAACAAAAACCATGCGAGATAATATACTGTCCATTCAACTTGATATACATATTTCGATAATTAATATATTTTTGTAAAACACTTTCATCGTTTAAAAAGAATAATCTTTTTATGTTGTATTTATTCAGAAGAAGGTTCGTATGAAAGAAAAAAATAAGAAAATTACTTAGAACATCTGTAATATGAGGAAAAGTTAACCACGACACTAACTTTTCTAATTTAATCTAACCTTCGATAATATAAACTCTTTTGATGTACGTTTGACATAATTGTCAGTGATTGACAAATATCCATGTATATTCTATGTGCGTGTGTATATTATGTTTTTCTTACTGATTTCATGTATTTTATATGCTGCCTCATTGGTCTGATGGTTAGCTTAGGTTATCTTCGACTACAGACGTGAGGTCCTGGGTTCGAGTCCCGGGTCAGGCCAATTCATAATTCGATATTGAGTTTTCCATTAAGATTTTCTCAATATTTCCCCGAAGTTGGGAAGTTGGCGGTGTCATCCACCTCCGTGGCTCGGAGAGCACGTTAAGCTGACGGTCCTGCGCCTGATCTCTCTCTGGTCGTGTCAGATTATCGTCACGTCGGACTATGAGAGTGAAGGAATAGAGAGTACACTTGTGTACTATGCCTGCCAATCCACAGTGGAGGAGCGTAGTGGATCTCCGCTCTAAAAACCTTCTCTCGTATGAGTGAGGAGGCCCGTACCCAGCAATGAGACGTTCATGGGCTACTTACTTACTTTTTTTATATGCACAATTAAAAAATCGTCAATTACGCAAATAACGCCGAAAATTTATCTTCGCCGGCTTCGGCTTAGTTCCTAAAAATGCGGGAGCAATGCCATACTTTCGTCCCGTGGTGTGTATACAAATTTTACATCGAAATCTCGATAAAAATGTAAATAATAAAGTCTAAAATAATATGAAATAAAGTTAGGTATTGAATCAATAGCTCGCATTCAACTACGTAACTAAACAACCATTTGTTTACTCATTTATATATGACAAATTTCAAACACATACTATATTATAACCTAAAAATAAGTTTAGGTATGCCTAAAACATTTTTAGTCGTATTTGACACATAAAACAAGCGCGCATGCGTCGAGCATGCGCGAAATATTGAGCCATGTGCAATAAATTACACATTTATTTCACCGGAAGGCAATATGGCAAACTGAACTGTGGAAAGTATGAGCTTTCGATACAACATATAATAATTCTCTAAGATAAAGAAAAAATATAATAATTCTCCACTCGTTCACTATAAATGTGGGTAATTTAATTCAACTCCGTCCTCGCAATCTTCGTAAAAACATGTATGAAAATTTCCTTCACGTATTAAAGTATTCTACTTAAATAGAAATTTATTTCAGATACGGGTTGAATAATATGTTACGGTGTCTGTAATTAATTGCTTTAGGCATGCTGTGATAAAGTAAATAGGCGTCATATTTCACTTCAATGAATTAATATAGCATTTAGGGTATGGTGTTAGCGATATGTACGAATAAATGTTTATACATATAAGAAACTCAGTCTGGTTTTATTTTTACCACCATAACAATATCATCGTCCTAAAACCAACTTCATATTACATCTTTTGGAGGGTTTTAACATCTAAAATGGATATACGTATTTACGTCTGTGATACTTACAAATAAGTATATTGCAATAGATAACTTCCGTCAACATATCATCATACGTATAAATATAACAAAGCATGAGATATGCTTCAAAACAATTGTGATTTATTGTTTTATTTCGTACGCAACACTGTAAATATTTTATCACGTATATTTGTATCCCATAATCTCCTCACCAGCAATGATATGAGGAATGTGAAAACAACATTGCGTTGGAACTGAGATGTTTTTTTGTGAAACATTTATAGCAGTGCGTGAAAGACCGGAGTTCTTCACAATCAAGAGTTGTGGGGTACGGACCTTGAGGCAGTGCCTCATTATCAATGCACGGTATTCTATCAAACTGGTACCCCCAGCCAACTCCTGTGAGACTATCCAGGACAGTCAGAGTGTTGGTCAAATCCGAGTTCTGCATTAACGTTGTGTCGTGAACGCCGTCATCTTCCTCTACACCAGGTGGTGGTGACAGCAGGAGCTCACGAGGCAGGGGATGTCCACGTTAAAAGACATCTTTCATCTGTTCCGGGTACCATAGGAGTAGGCTGCAGATCCAGCAGAACAAATGCCACCGTATAATAGTAGGAGCTTCGAGGTACGTCAGAAATTACGTCATCCACCGTGGGGTGTTCGTCCGGAACTTGGCGAGGAATATGTTCTGCCACGCGGACAACTTCCCACACACACCTCCACGGCATTCCCAGCCAGCACCCAAGAGCAACAAACAATAGGCGTCCCCGGCCTCGTTAGCTTCTGCTGTCACCGCCTTCTAACGTAGGCGATGAGGACGCCGAAGACGACGGAATAGCAGTGGCGATACCCGGATTGGATCACTAAATGAATTGACATGGATGAACCCGTTAGCGTAGGAGGCGGGGACCAGTCGTAATGACGTAATTTCTGACTTATCTCGGAGCTCCTATTATCAGGCGTATGCATCTGCTAGGTCTGCAGCCTCCTCCTCTGGTGTGCGTAAGATCGACGCTTGCAGTGGTGAAGCGTCGTCACGTCACCTGTACTCCCATTCGGTTAGGCTTCGGTTAGATCTGCCATTTCTCTTGCCGCACTTACCTTTAGTGTATAAAGTGATTTGATGACTACGATACACGTAACATATGTCTTAATAATTAATATAGATGTTTCACATCTTTATTACAAATCTCGTAAGTTGCTATTTGATTATATGCCCATCTGATAATGAGTGATGATTCAGTCTAAGTGTGATAACTTGGTAAGAGGTGATTTATCTCTTGCACGTACATCGCGCCCGCCGATCGCTGCCCACCAGGACAAAACGTACGACTTCCTAGCCGCTGTGCCACCGCTACTTAAAACTCTGATATCTTCTAAAATATTCATTATAATGGAATTATGTCAAGCAGAGTTTTAATGTACATAAGACAACGATAAACCATATACATAATACAACGATTGTAATATATTTCATTGGATTCTGTTAATAAAATAACACATTTTTTTTTTGTAATATGTAAAAGATAGAAATGGTTAGTGTGGGCTATCTTTTAGAGAAAAATGTATACCAACGTGAACCTTTCTATCAATCTTGTTATATATACCTTCTATAGCACATTAATTACATGTATTTCGTAAGGTTTAGACAGCGACATCACATTACAAATCTCTCAATTTTTCGAATTGTCTTTACTATAATATATATATCGGAGAATAAGAGAGAAAGAGAGAAGCATAAATCATGGGCATAGGGTTCTCCGCCGACATCATTGTTAGTGACATCCATAATTCACATCCATCCATGTCCATACTTTAGGCTTTGGTGGGTAATGTTGGTGCAATCAAACACTTAGTAATTAACTCAGATTATAATGTCCAATCATTTAATGTTCCCGATAACAATTTACACAAACTCTTTAATTATAATAGCTAGGAACGCGACAGTTTCAAAAGTCGACCGCACAGGCGGGCCGTCACCCTAGAACTGCCCAGAGACGGGCGCTGGATTATCACTTATTGATTTTGTCCCGTGCCGATAGACCATTGGTGCCAGTGTTCCACAGACTGTTACAATCCGACATATAAAAAATTATACCCATATTAACCTTCATCTTGAGTCTATCTATTGCTGAAAAGTGGAATAAAATCCGCTAGATAGTTTAAATGATCTTAACGAACAGACAGCGGATGAGATTTCATTTAATACTATGTGAAGATAGCCTCTTTATGATAAGAAGGTTTTTATTTTGAAATAAAGTACACTTTATTAAGATTATTATTTACATATACTTTGAGTATATGCCCTTGTTAACTGGCTTAGGACCAGTGAACGCCATTAAAATATTTGATTATTCAAATAAAAGATGATATGAGTAAATTATTCATATCTTTCACATGGGTTTACATATTTTTATATACTTACATACAGTGTTGTAAACAATCATATAGTTATATCAAAGTAGAATAAATAATGTCAAGGGAAAAACTTTTGGTTCGATATACGAATTAGAAAGAAATATTGCAATATATTGATTGTTTTTATACAGGTTAACGCTTGCCTGTGATCACACTTGATGGTAAATGATGATACAGTCTAAGATGGAAGCGCGCCGATCAGGTAAGAGGCAATTTACCTGTTCTAGTTTTTACACAGCATTGTACCGGAACATATCTATCTCCTTGGATGTAGGTCTTTGCTGGTACGGTGGTAATTAGCCAAAGCCAAAACATCCCACCAGTCCAGACTCAGACAGATTAAAAAATACGATTTCCTTAATTCGAAACGAACCCGAGGCCTCTGCTAGCAAAGCGAGTACTCACATCACTGTGCCGGCGTATTAACAATCCGAATAAAATACATATTAAAGTGAAACTTCTTTAGGCGCAAAATGTTTACGAATGGAACGCGTGATTAGCGTCACGAAGATATGCAGCACTTTTGAAGCTAATATTTTCGTTAGGTTAGGTTAGTTTTAATTATTACAAATAACGTGGCTCTTTAATTTGCCACTCGTCGTTGAATAAGTTAATATACCATTTTTCATAAAATATAAAGTAAAAATATATCATAAATTCTCTTTTCTAAATTTTAAATTCAAAAACAAAATTGAATTAATAATTTCTAATATTGACAAAAAACACGTGGCATTTTATTTACAATTCGTCATATGAGATTTCAATAAAATATTTGAATTAATTTTCGACACATTTAATATTTATTGAAAATTCCTAATATATCCGCCTTTTTTCCTTCTTCTAAGTCTCAGAAATCTAAAGTTTTAGATTTTTATAAATAAACACAAGACTTAAATAATAGTTTGCCGAAGAAATTTCACTTCTGACATGTGTACTTTGTACACGAACACTTTTAATTATTTAAAATTGTACACAATTTTGTATAAGTGTACAATGAAATGTTTATGTAAATAAATAACTACACGATAAAGCAATATAAATGCTTGACATATAGGATAAAATTTACATAATTACGTCTCCGTTCTACATCTAACGGATATATTTATCCATAATACCTTAAAGTGAAATAACACACGTTTTCGACAAATTTGATTATACATGTCGCACAATTATTTAATTACACTTCATTCAAAATAACTTTTTTGCTTTCCACAAAACATTTTAAAATTGCGTACGACAATGTCATTAGGTTTCTTTACAAATAAATACAATGGGAGTATCTGATTGTAATTTGTAATGAAAAGCTTTGTATTGTACTTATTCAAAAATAACATAAAAGTAAAAAGTAAGTAGCAGNTCTCATAGTCCGATGTGACAGGAATCCAACACGACTGGAGAGAGATCAGGCGCAGGACCGACGGCTTAACGTGCTCTCCGAGGCACGGGGGTGGATCACACCGCCAACTTCCCAACTTCGGGCAAATCTTATAAAATCTTATAAACTAGTGTTAGTATTATATAAATTAACATAAACTTCACATCTAAATATAATTCGAACACAATGTTTATACAATTATGTATTCATTTTGTCCGATAATGTTTTCAGAATGCTGTTGTTGTTGCTGTTAGAACATATTCTGTCTAGCAGTGCCGTTACCCTTTTTCTTCTTAGACAAGTAAAGGGACTGGCAGTGAGCCTTAAATAGTATAATTTTAACTTCTTTACTGCATCGAGCAAATTTGTGCACTAGCATATTGCATCGCAACTCCAGGGCTCTACGCTCTCGTTCAAAGTCTCTATTATCTTTAAGGTCCTCGGTAAGAACATGACCTAGGTATTTAAATCGTCAACTTTTTTCAGCTTTTCGACTTTCAGTTTAATTGTCGAGGTAAGGTCACATTTCTTCCCAGGGGCCTTAAAGATCATGTACACACTTTTCTTGACATTATATATAATCTTCACTGTATTTGAGTAGCTCTCTAATCGATCCTGCCGAGGGACCCTATAGCACCATATCATCGGCGTAGCTAACACTGTTCACACTGACATTGTCCACCCAGCAGCCCGTACCCATTTTACTTAACCCCGCAATTAAGTGATTAATGTAGAGGTTAAACAGTTTAGGCGATGTCAGTCCACCCTGCCTTACCCCACACTCCAATTTGAACGGCAAAGACTGTGTGTTTTCCCAGCGGATGGTATTAATCTAATTGGCATACCAGTACCGCATTATGGAGATTATTTCTGATGGTATGTATATGTATGTATATATATATATATATATACTCGTATATATATGTCGGAGTGCAAGAATCTGGGGATCGCTGGTTCGTGTGTCATACTCTGTGGAATGCTGGCGCCATCTGTGTATGGGCGTGGGGGCAGAGTCAATAAGTGGCAGTCCGGCCCGTCTCTCGGCAGTTCTCGAGCGGCGGTCGGCCGGAGTGATCAACTATTGAAACTGTAGCGTTCCTAGCTATTATTGTTAATGAGTTTGTGTAAATTGATATCGGGAACATTAAGTGATTGGACATTATAATTCGAGTTAATCAATAAAGTGTTTGATTGCACCGGTATTACCCACGAACGCCCACAGTATAAGAAATTAATAACGATGTCGGCGGAGAACCCTACGCCCCAGTGCTTTATGCTTCTCCGTTTCTCTCATATTCCCCGACATATATACAATATATATGCAATTTACTACTCACTAAATCATCCCGAAATATATAAACTATTAGCAGACCTGACCACTCGTTTCTGTGGCTAAGGTTTTTGTTTAAGGTTTCTAATAGACAAATTATTTGCAATAAAATAATATTGCAACTATAAATTAAGATGTAAGCTAGGTTAAGTAGCTTAGGAGTCCATCGCGGACAAACAACGTGCCACGTTATTTATAAATATAAACTATAGATCCAGTTGACAAAAAATTTATTATAGTTATTACTGTAGGAAGTCAAGGTTAACCAAGAATGGGTTTTCCCATATTTCTACAGGAGCCAGAACTACGCAGGCCAAACTGCTGGGAGCAATTTGTATGTAATGTTAGCGTTTTGTTTTACTAGCTCTACCAATTTACACAGATAGAAAATAACCTACATATTACTACGTATTTTATCACAATGTCTTAGTGAAAACACTCGTAAAACTCCTTTTTCTATTCAAAAACATATGATAACCCTATATTTTTGACCTCGAATAGAATCATTCAGTGTGGTGATAAAAAACTGTGTATAAAACGTTTCGAATTCACAAACCACCTTTACATTATTAAGTTACATTCTATAAGAAATACTTTTATACACAAAGTATAGTATTTTATATGGACTAAATCTATAGCGTATACAATAAGGTATAAATAATTCATTAATTAGTTTACTCATTCGAATTGGTCTTTTTTATAGATTTCATTTTAAATATTTATTTTTTAATTAAGCTGTGTTTTAAGTGGGCCAAATCGATAGCATATTCTGTGAAATTGAAATATATAAAAGGGTCCCATATAAAGAAATACTTTAATATCATTTTTGAATCTTTAAAATTACCCCCATTAGTGGAGTAGGCGTGTAAATTTTATTTGAATATTACACATATATTTAAATAAAGAGAGTCCCAACAATGCTTGATTACTCATTACTTTAATCAGGTTATAATGTTGTTGTTTTGTTTATGTATTACAGATGGTAATAAAAAATAAAAACGGACAAACGTCGAAATGGCGTCACACAACACACGCAGTACATTGGTACATGCAGGAAATCTCTTCGAGGGTAGTTGCACAATCAGGCATACCATCTGATAGACATCACCTTGGAAAGTTAACTCTCCAAGGCCTTAAAGATGCACCTGAGTTTATCCTACAGGTAATATCTTTAAATTTCTCATAACTCAACAACGCCTAGGTCAATTTTGACAATTTTTTTTTTTAAATGTTCGTTGAAGTCCAATGATAGTTTTTACGGCGAGAAAAGTTCGAATAATTGCAGGGGAAAACCCTAAAGCAACCCTTTTCTGTTTCCCATAAAAACGTTTTCTAACTTAAATTTAAATTCAATTTGACCTCTACTGCTATACAATAAAGTTCATAATAAATTACAAGTACTCACTGTTGTCTAAGCAATGGAGGTGTGTTCCTAACGTCCAAGAGTCAATTTGCACTTTAAAGTCGCCGCACAAAATCAATTGAATAGTCACAACCCCACCAAATTGAATAGTCACAAAGTGTAAGAGCCATATTTAGTACTGCTGTAATTTCATTTCGACAATCATTCCTAAAACTGAAATCTGCCACCTGCTAAATCTTTTTGACAAAACGAAGTCTGTCGGGTCTGCTAGTATTAAAATATTTTTGAAAATTCATTTATTGTTCGCGTAACGACTGTTTGTCGTTAGTTGAACGGTTGGGTAACCGGTAAGTGATTTTCAAATATTGACAGCAGGCCACAGACGTTGAATCACTTAAAAACATATACAAATCTTCTATATGTTCTTTTATGTGTACTGAAGTTGATGAAATATTTTGTACTTGTTTAAGAATAATTAAGATGTAATTAACTTTTGACGGCCTCGCTGGCGCAGTGGTGCGAGTATTCGCTTTGCTAGCGGAGGTCCCTGGTTCGATCCCCGGTAGGACGAGTTTAGGAAATTGTATTTTCTAATTTGTCTGAGTCTGGACTGGTGGGAGGCTTCGGCCGTGGCTAGTTACCACCCTACCAGACAAATAAATTTTCGCGCCAAACAAAGAAATTTGTGTTCCGGTACGATGCTGTGTAGAAACCGTAAGGGGTATATCGCCTCTTAACATATTAGCGCGCTTCCATCTTAGACTGTATCATCACTTACCATCAGGTGAGATCACAGTCAAGCGCTAATCTGTCAGCAATAAAAATAAAAAAACTCGTACATACGTATGAACGCCATCACACTTATAGATATGACAATTTTTAAAGATGTGTTACTTTTTTTGCTGCGGTAGTTTTTCCAGCGCCAAAAAGGCTAACCCAACTTTAAGCTTAATTTAAAAAAGAAGATATTTCCATCACTTCCAAGCCTTTTTTTGCATGAAATATTAGCCTATGTCTTTTGTCGGGCTCCAGACTATCTGTGTACCACATTTCATGTAAATCGGTTCAGTAGTTTTGGCATAACACCGCGACAGACTGAGACTGCTATTTTAAAGCCTTAAGGGTAAAACGTTTACAAACTTCGAAAGTCATATTTATTTATATCGAATCAACAGCCTAAGAAATATGTTATAAGCTTCTTGCTCTAAAAATGGCGCGACTTTCATTCCTGACATTCCTTTTTACCGACTTCAAAAAAAGAGTATATCAATTCGTCTGTATTTTTTATTTATGTTCGTTACCTCATACCTTCCGACTAGGAGAACCGGTCTTGATGACTCTTTTTTTATATGAAAAGTAGTCCAGTTCTGATGATGGCAACCATGAGAAAGCCGTATAAGTCTTAAATTTGCATTAAGCATGTGCGCGACAAATGGACGGATAACTCAAGAACACGCCATCCGATTTCGATGATTCGTTTTTTATTGGAAAGGATATACTTTATGAATTGTTTCATAATAGTAAGGTTAGGTTTTGATCATAGGATTCATGAAAAAGTAATGGAACTCTTTAATTCTTTGGAGCGAATTAACGATATTCGGCAGAATCTTTAATAGCTTATCGGGATATCAGAGTTACCTACTGTAACGTCAGTACTGTCAATGTGATTGACGTAATTACATATGATGATCAATGGAACTTCTCAACAGCTTACAGTAAAGGCGTGATTTGTGACAGAATATATAAGTGTCTGTAATCAAATAGCAATTAGCTTACATTTGTTGCTGCATGGGAATATTTATTCGCATTAAAATGTAGCATATGACCTTTCCCAGGCTCCTGTGTACCAAATTTCATTTAAATTGGTTCAGCAGTTTTAGTTTGATAGCGCGAGAAACAGACAGTGTTACTTATTAGTAAGGATATAGGAAACTATGAAAATATATTATGTAATGGATTCAGATTGACGGAGCGACTGGTGAATTTGAAGATTTTAAATCAGCACTAAGAAGGTCGGTTCAATGTGCTAATGCCTTCAGGAAACTCTGTTTGAAACATGGAGATGTAATCATACTGATGGCACCGAACCATATACATCTAGCAATACCAATGTATGCATCTTTTTATCTAGGCATAGGTGTTGCTGCTATTGACATGGCTTTAGGAATTAGTAAGTGATACAATTCTATATATTAACTAGTAATTCCCCGTAGTTTCACCTGCGTAGATACCAATCTGATCTTGCAAATTACATTTTTTTTGTAAACCAAAGATCTATTGAGAAAGAGTTCTGCTGTCAACTATCTTACATAAAACTGAGGATGGGATTTTAATATTCGTTATATCTTTTGAATAGAATGTCCGATTTTAAAAATTTAAAAAGTATTATACAGGTATTGAGACGGTCTTTAATTTTATTTAATAAAATAAGGATTAATAGATTAATTATGGTTTGATTGTTGTCGGCACTTTATTAACTTTTAAAATGTAAAAGTAGTTATAGTGTCATAACTAAAGTAGATCTTTGTAAGCAATTTTTCACATCTTGGGTTACATTCATGAATTTCATTGAGGATATCTATCTCTTTTGAGAAAGCAATATAGCGTATGTCACTCACTGAAAATGCTGCTTTCTAATAGTGAAAAAATTTTTGAAATCCGTCCAGTAGTTTTTGTGTGAAAACATACAAAAAAATGTTCGACAATATTATAAAATATATCAATATCTACAAAAAACTGCCGTGTTATCCATACCATATATATAAATTTTTATCCATATAAATAATTTAATATTTAAAACTGTCTCAATACCTGATGATTACTTATTGAATTATTGAAATCGGACATTCCATTCAAAAGATATCATGAAATCAAAATAAAAATACATGCTGGTTGCGGCCGGCACGCAGCACATCGAGTAACTAACTAACTCGACGAGAGAGGGGCAGTGCGGGAGAAGGGGGTGCACCATTATTAACTAGGTGGCCGGTCAGCTCCTTACGCAGTGGACGCAAGCGACATTGAATATTTCGAGTTTTTTTTAAAACATTGTTATTCTCCACTTAAAAGGTTCTTTTCAGAGCTGCTTAGTTTTAATATTAGGAATCACACTTTTTTATAATGAGTGTCAATTCATGGTCGTGTAAAAGCAAAGCCATACTTGTCTCTATACAATTATTTATTCCTTCTTTATCCGATTTTCCTTAGTTGGTAACAGTTTTACAGCCATTCAATCTTCCATACGAAGTCGTAATTCAAACATAAATCACTTTCTTCTAATTTTCAATACGGAACATAATTCCAGCTTTGCTTGCCAGTTGCCAGTACCAACGCGCCGACCACTGAACTAAGCATAAATCCTCTTTGGCATACCGTCTGCCAACTTGTCCGTCCATATAATATAATAGCTATCGCACTCCGCTGCTAAAACTGCGCGTAACAGTCGTTTTAGTTATCATGCTTATAACTTATACATCTGTACCTATTTATGTTAATAAATAAAGCGTGATCTAATAGTAGGAAATAAATGGACTGGAAAATTTATGTTTACGTGATAGTATTATTTTACTTTAGCTTATCGTCATGTCGCTGATATCAACAATGGATAAGAAGATATACCCGTGCAGTGACACTGTTGCTAAGGCACACATTAAAATATTTGATATTTGTTTATTAGCAATATATTATCGTATCAAATATTATCAAATGGTCTTTGTCTAATTGGGATTTTACAGCACTTTTGAATTGTTAGTTTCAATGTACATGACATAATGATGATGTCAAAATGCGACAAAAATATATAAAGTTAAGTGGGTTTCTTTGAGCTGCATTATGAGAAGCACACACGATAAAATAGTCGAATGTCCTTTTATCATTTCATTCCCACGTCCTTTTATCGTCAAAGTAATCCTTCAAATTGTAGAAGGATATTAAACGTCTCTTACTCCTCATATAATATAACAAGCTGAACCCGCGACTTCGTCTGCGTTGAATGTTTTTTCATTGGTTAGAATGGGTAGCATTTTCATTAATTTAGGAAAATTGCTTTACAAATAAAAAATACATACGTATAAATACTTCAATGAGTTATTTGCTGTGTATTACTGCAAAGAGCTTATAGTTCTTTTTCAGGCTCTAGATTATCGATGTACCGAATTTCAATCAATTTCTTAAAATCCGTTCTTAGCTGACCTCTACTCGGCAAAAGGAAAATTCCTACCAAATCTCAAAACTCTACGCCTTATGTGATGCGTCAATATTGAAAACCCCCGCAACCCCCCTTGCGGGTGGAATTTCGTAAATTCCGTTCTTAGCTGACCTCTACTCGGCAAAAGGAATAATTCTACCCAATTTAGAGTCTGTACGCCTTATGGTTCCAGGAATATGGTGATGAATCAATAGTTAACACCCCCGCAAATCTCCTTGCGGGTAGAATTTCGTAAAATCCGTTCTTAGCTTACCTCTACTCGTCAAAAGGAATAATCCTATCAAATTTGAAGTTTCTACGCTAGAGATATCGTGACGAGTCTATAGATACTGGATATCTCTTTTATATATATAGATAAGTCTTGCTCTATTATATGCCTTATTTTGTGTTCTGTTAACTATAAATAAATAAGACTTTCTCTACGTGATCAAATCAGAAATGAGGAGATCCGTAGCAGAACCAAAGTCATCGACATAGCCCTACGAATCGCGAACCTGGAGTGGTTCGCGAAGGTGCTGGAGTGGCGACCCCGCACCGGGCGGCGCAGTGTAGGGAGACCCCCCACAAGGTGGACCGACGACATAAAGAGGGTCGCCGGTAGCCGCTGGAGCCAGGCGGCGCAAGATCGGGCCTTGTGGACATCATTACGTGAGACCTATGTCCAGCAGTGGACGTCCATCGATTGAAGCGACGACGACGACGACGAAATAAGACTTCAATCAGATTACATTTAATAAAGGCTTTGAATTTCTAAGATTATAGTTCCAGAACGTCTTCTGAAAGTTTATAAGGGAATTTACAGTTACTTTTAAATGAATGGTTAATTTTATGAATGCTAGAATTTGTGAATACATTTGAAGCGATAAGCGTCATGAAGATGTGCAACGTTTCTTAAGCCTATTTCGTTTGAAGGCTAGGTAGTTTTAATAGTTACAAATAGCATGTGGCTGTCATTTCATAATTTACTATACTATTTTTGATAAAATAAAAAATAAAAATGTTACATAACTTCTCTTTTCAAAAATTTTATTTCAAAAATGAAATTTAATTATCAATTTCTAATATTAACAAGAAACACGTGGCGTTTTTATTTACAATGCGTCATTAATATTTTAATTACAATTACATTCATTAAATTCCTAACATGTCTACCTTTATCCCTCCCACTAAATCTCGGAAATCTAAAGTTTTAGATTTGTATAAATATAAATCAATTGTTTGTCAGATTTAAAAGAAAGTATGTATGGGTTAAGAATGAATGAATTACTCATCAAAAGTTTACTCTACGCTGATGATCAAGTAATACTTGCGTCATCCGCTAATGAGCTACAGGAGATGGTAAATATTATGAATGAAGCTTTGAAAGGGAAAGGAATGAAAGTGAATGTAAACAAAACGAAAGTTATGCTTTTTGAACGAGATGAATCTATGATGAATGGCAATATTTTGATAGATGGGGAACAAGTGGAAGAGGTGAAAGAATTTGTATACTTGGGATCTAAATTTACAAAAGATGGAACATGTGAAAGTGATATCGAAAGGAGAGTGAATGCAGGGAATATGGTAAATGGTGCTCTGCATGCTTTTATGAATAGCCAGATGGTGTCTCAAAGGGCTAGACTGGCAGTGCATGCTGGAGTGTTGGTGCCAACACTTATGTATGGTAGTGAAAGTTGGGTATGGCAGAAGAATCACAAATGTAAAATAAATGCGGTAGAGATGAGAGCGTTGAGAAGTATGTGTGGATTTAAACTGAATGACAGAGTGAGAAATACTGCGATAAGAGATCGTTGTGGTATAAAAGAAGACGTAGGGACTCAAATCGAGAAAGGTATGCTTAGATGGTTTGCGCCTGTAGAGAGAATGAGTTAAAGGAGACTGACAAAGAGGATTTATGAGTCAAGAGTGAATGCGAAAGTTGGAACGGGAAGACCAAACGTTCCTGGACCAAATCCAGGACATTTTAAATAAGGGCCAGGCCAAGAGTACTCTTAACCGACGAACTTGTATGAAAGGTTTAATGAGAATGAAAGAAGCGAACGAGTTATGCAAGGATCGTTGCAAGTAGAAGGACGTTGTCTCTGCCTACCCCCATGGGAATGAGGCGTGATGCTATGTATGTATGTATGTATAAACAAGACTTAAATATCAGTTTGCCAAAGAAATTTCACTTTTGACATGTGTACTTTGTATACAAACACTTTTTACTTCCTTTTTTATACGAGATGCGTGATAAAAATGTTTTTGATTGAAAGTAACAATATTTTTATTTATTTGTACGTACAACAAGTTTTCAAATATAATTGTATGTATACGGTAAGAATAATAAATATTACCATTGCTCTCTCCAAATTTTACAATACTGTGGTTATCGCGGAATCTGTTCATTAAATTTATATCTGCTATATAAAAATTTCCATTTCAGACGAACTCAGAGACACGTTCACATTCAATAAACCAAAAGCAATACTATGTCAAAGCGAGAGAAGTAGAGATGTCGCTCTAGCAATAGAAGGACTTGATATTAAACCGAAAATTATAACATTCGATGACGGCAACGAGTTTATAAGTTTTTGCGAGCTTTTAGAAGAGCATGGCAATGACACAACTGTGGATGATTTCAAGTATGTTTAACATTTTATCTTATAAACTTTACATATTTTAAGGGTAACTAAATTGGAACCCTGGAAAAAGTACCTCAGTATTATATAAACAAGGCTGTACATTCTCGCGCGAGTGGTCTTGCATTGTCTCGTAAAGAGATATCGCGCGACAATTTGAGAGACAAGAGCGACCCTGTACACTACTGTTTCCCGACGTTTTTAAAACCATTCCCATTTCTAAAATTCCTCATCTTTAAAAATTGATTCGAACTTTTAAGAAATATAAATCATACGTTTTACGAAGAAATCACTTTAGAATTGTTATCAAAACATCGTAAGTAAAAATCCAAAACATTTATTCATTTGCAAAAACTTACACTACCATTACAGGGATTCCCAATTTGATAGAGTAAATATGACTTATAAATTATTCGCTATTTTGAAAAAACTAATGATACATATAATGAAAACCTGAAATTGAAATTAATAATGATTTTTATGTCGATTTTTCTATACCAATTTGGTGCGACCCTTGATCCCGATTTTGAATTAACTATCAAAGTTTTTTCGTGTGGGGCGTGGGCTCCACGTTGGGAAAATCTGCTGTACGTTTACGCATTACAAATTATGGCTGATATAGCCCTATGCGCTACTACGATTAAGTGCACATAAAGCATTAAAATTGCGTTAACGCAGATTGTGGATGCATCATTATAATTGCTACTTCTTAAATCTTTAAACCTAGTTTCTGATTATGATATATATGAATTCATTTTCAATTAGATGCATCTCACCAAAATACTTGATGCGTATATCAAAGTTATAAAATATCAGTTACACGTATCATATATTATCAAATTGGTCTTTATATAAATGGGATTTTACAGCACCTTTGAATTGTGTAAATGACATAATGATGATGTTGTCAAAATGCGGCAAAAATATATAAAGTTACGAGGGTTTCTTTTCTGCATTATGAAAAGAACACACAATAAACTCAGTCGAATGTCCTTTTATCATTTCACTCCTACGCCTTTTTATCGTTTAAGTAATCCTTCAAATTATAGTAATATATTAAACATCTTTTATTCCTCATAAAATATAATAACTCTTGCTCTATTTTATGCCTTCTTTTGTGATATATTAATACAGAATATAAATAAATAAATAGGACTTCAATACTTTACGTTTAATAAAGGCTTTGAATTTCTAAGATTATATCTCCAGAACGTCTTCTGGAAGTTTATAAAGGAATTTATAGTTACTTTTAAATGAACGGTTAGGTAGTTTTAATAGTTACAAATAGTATATATGTTGGTTCTTTTTTAAATGAATTTTATATCAAATATTTATGGCTTAACATACGAATTTCCGATAATTTCTGTCAAATTAATAAACTTGTCAACTGTATTGTGAAAGTATCAATATTGTTATACATGTACAATTTCAAATATGAATACAAAAACAATAATGATTGTTATCATTGCTCTGTCCATATTTTACAAAACTGTGGTTATTACAGGATCTGTTCATCAAATTTATATCCTTATCTGTCCCATGATCTGTCACGTGAGAGATTTCGACGAAACATCGCGAGAGCATTCGCGCAAGAGTGTGCACCTTTCATAAAGTATTCGTTTAGGTATTATTGCATTTAAATTTGAAAGATTAAATCAATCCAGATACGTTTGCCAATTATTTAAAATTTTTCAGTGAAAAATTAAGCGACTATCCTATATTGTTAATGTTAAACATGGAATTGTATTTCAGAGTTGCCGACTTCGATACCAATAAAACTATCGCACTTTTAATAGCAACTAGCGGTTCAACAGGATTGCCTAAATCAGCTGCAGCGACGCATAAAAATCTTGCTGTAGCTGTACCTTATACGTGGTATGTTTTCATTTACTTAGTCCAAATACTAAAGTTACTACTAATTAGAGTTTTTTCTTTTATAATGTTCCTAAACTGCGAACTAATGAATTTAGATTTAAATGTAGTTGCTAATGTCTAAGCGCCCCAATAGACTTACATTTCACTTCATAAAGAAACGGCGGAGGATGTTTCCAAATATCACCATATCTTTGGACCTCAAATCAACAATTAGGACCACTGTTACTCCGATTAAAAAAGGGATAGAAGTATGCCTGCTAGAGATTGAGTTTATAAGCAAGAAAGATTTTTATTACAAAAAGACCTCTACATTATTTACGTGACATCTGTAATCAATATTTCATAGTTTGAGTTTTAAAAAACACAGATGTAGTAGTTGTATATACAACAGGTTTTAATATCATCTTCATAATATGTGAACAATACGATATTGAATTGAAGCTAGAAGTCTCATACAGGTCCAATAAAGGGACAGAAAAATAGTGCAAATAAAAGAGATACGAGTATATACATATATGTATATTAACCAACCTGAAATTACATTGAAACCTATAACAGACAACTATAAGTTTAGGAAAGATACTTTTAAACGTCAACATTATCTTACTGGACGGTAAGTAATGGTAATGGTAAACGATGGTAATGTGTTAACCTGTCCAAAGGTAATTTACCTCTTAATGGTTGCTGTGGAATGTCATTAAAGACAGCAATTTTGTGAGATTACAATTAAGTGCTAAGCCATGAAAATTGTATAATATCATTTTATTTAACGTAGTGGTTTTATAAGTTTCAAGAACTTATTTCAACAACCTACCCTAAGCTTTATGAGTTCTCTAAGTACAATAAACGGCCAGTTAAGGGGATTGTTTCAATAGATAATGATCTCCTAACGATGTGATGCTTTAGGGAATGGTGGTGAAATTTGCTATCAGTAAAGTAAAAACAGACACATACATATAATGCGTAAAGCGCAAAGTGTAACGCATTTTGACGTGAATACGTCTCTCAAATCGCATCTAAAGGACAATTGAAAAATAACAAAATCGGGGGATACAGTTCGGTGTTGTAGAGAGAGAGAATACACTTTATTGTACACCAAAAACACTACATACAATAACTTAATTATAGGGTACAAAAAGGCGGCCTTATCGCAAAGTAGCGATTTCTGCCAGGCAACCTTAGGTTTAGAGAACTTTTGTTACGAAAATGGGTTGGTGGTGTCTAAAAGGTGTTATTAGTATATACACACAAATATATATAGTAATACATCGTCGTCGTCGTCGTCGTCGTCGTCGTCGTCGTCGTCGTCGTCGTCGTCGCTTCAACTGATGGACATAGGTTGCACGTAATGACGTCCACAAGGCCCGATCTTGCGCCGCCTGGCTTCAGCGGCTACCGGCGACCCTCTTTATATCATCGGTCCATCTTGTGGGGGATCTGCCTCCACTGCGCCGTCCCGTGCGGGGTCGCCACTCCAGCACCATCAGCACCCAATTACCCCGCCCATTGTCACTTCAGGTTTGCGATTCGTAGTTATCGGTGATTTTGGTTCTTCATTTCTGATTCGATCACGTAGAGAATATCCGAGCATAACCCTCAACATCGCACGCTGAGTGACTCTGAGCTTCCACATGAGTCTCTACATACTAATACATACTACTATAGATAGTCGTTTAAGTGCACAGCGAGAGGTAATGAACCTGAGCCTTGACGAGGTTATTAAATATATTCATAGAATTAGCCTCTCTGATCGTCTGAGGTATCTCGTTCCATAACTCAATCCCCTGTACCCCAAGTGATTGCCCAAAGAACATAGTTTTATGGAGAATAATATTTAGTTTATGACTCCGGATTAGCCTTAAATATCTTCTTCCCGAATCATTAAAAATAAAAAGCTCTTCGAAATAAGCTGGAGCACCAGCATTAAAAAACACACAGTACAGAAGGGAAAATATGCAAATTCCGGCGAAAACGGTAAGAAATTGTGATATAAGGTTATAAATGCGTAAGGTAGATTCTGTAATCGCTCAAGCTCGTTCAATTGGTTCTCGGTCAGATTAGAATAGCTTGCATCAGCGTAATCAAGAACGGAAAGAAGTAGAGACTGTGCAAGAATAATTTTGGAAGGAATGGGAAGTACTTTTTAACAGAGTTCAAAAAAAGGAGGAGCTTATCAATTCGTCTGTATTTTTTTTATTTTTGTTACCTCATAACTTTCGACTAGGTGGACTGATTTTGATGATTTTTTTATATAGGTCGTAGGGTCCCATTTTTAAAATCCAGTTCTGATGATGGCATCCATGAGAAAACCGGATAAGTCTTAAAATTTCATTAAGTATGTGCTCTACAAATGGACGAATAACTCAAGATCACTTCAACCGATTTCGATGATTCTTTCTTTATTGGAAAGGATACTTCAAGGGTTGTCTTGTGATAGTTTGGCTAGGTTCTGATGATGGAATCCATGACAAATTAACGGAACTCTTCAATTCTTATAGGCAAATTAACGATACTTGGCAACATCTTTTATAAGATCTCTGGATATTTGAGTCACCTACCGTTACTTCGGTATGGTCTAGTGGTTGCCGTAGTCAATGGAACTCCTCAACGGCTTACAGTAAGGGTGCAATTTTTGGCAGAATATCTAACTGTCTGTAATCAAATAGCAATGAGCTGCATATTTATAAGGTATATTATGTATAAAGCAGTACTAGCACACATATTGACATAAAAACAAACAAACACTTACAAATATATTAATATGCTCTAAAAAGAAAAACATAATTGCGTATTCTTTTATTTGGAGTGGGTGTCAGCCAAGGTACCTATAAGTGGAAGTGGCACCGGAGCTGCCAAGTGGGCACGCGGGGCACACCTACCTTCGCTGACGCCGACTCCGAATATAAGAATACGAAGAACTCTAAAAAATGAATACGCAATTATTTTTTACTATTTAAAGCATATTCATATATTTGTTTTGAAGGCGGTTCTTTTTTTGTTAAATTTTTTATTTATTTATCTTTATGTTGACATAAGAAATTTCTCTTCAAATATTATTTTTTTTATATTGTTAAAGGGAAATATTCGATACCTTCCCGACGCCGACACGACTGCCTGTTATTCTTTCGCCTATCCAGTGGTACTCAGCACTATATCAGTTCGTGTCATCACCAATTTTGAGATACACACGTCTACAATCCTCAAAAACTACCACTCAAGAGCATGCATATTATATTATTAATAAATATAGGGTAAGTATTACTAAATATATAATAAATATAGAGTAGCATACTATATACAATCGAACCTGAAGAGAGAGTTTAAGGGATTGCAATATCTTCCTCACTCATAGAGGTCATTCAAAATCCACGAAATTTTAGAAAACATAAACACTTACTCATAAATGCAATGCAAATAAAAACCTCATAATTAATCTGTGAAGAGCGAGTTCTTATTATACAGATTTTCTTTTAAACTTACAAGAAAGTCTATAGATTTTTTTTTATTCTATCTTCAATAGTTTTAGCAGTGCACGCGAAAACAAATTTTTTGTTTCAAACCTTGGGTTACCTTACTAAGTTTTGCTGATTTTCGATGTTTATAAAATATGTGTAAGATATAGAATTTATTACATTGCATTGAGTGATAATAAATTGTGTTGTTGATATACGTGAGCATTCTTATGGTTATTTAATCGGTCTTTGTCTTCGTGTGTATGTGCGTGAGTAAACAAAGATTGCACGTCACTCTAATATGGTAGTATTACGTATATATGGCCGACACTATGGCGACACTATGGCCTCGCGGGCACAGCATTAGACCTGATGAGTTCTTATTTAACCAATAGAACGCAAAAGGTCTGTGTCAATGGCAAGCTTTCTGCGGGGTCGGTGACAAAAATGGGAGTCCCACAGGGTTCCATATTAGGACCATTTCTGTTCCTCATTTATATCAGTGACGTTCCTTACTTTGTTAAGGGTGATCATGAGATTGTTCTGTTTGCTGATGATACTTCGCTATTGTTTAAGATAAATAGGCGACAAACAAATTATGACGACGTAAACAACTCTCTCAATAAAGTGGTACAATGGTTTGAAGCTAATAGTGTATTGCTCGACGCAAATAAAACAATATGTGTTAAGTTTAGTCTGCCTAATGTTAAACAAATGCAAACCATTGTTAAACTTAATAATTTTCTTAGGCATTACGTTAGATAGCAGATTACAGTGGGAGCCCCATATAAGTGGTCTATCAAACAGGCTCAGCTCTGCAGCTTACGCGGTTAAAAGAATTCGTCGTCTGACAGATGTTGATACTGCCAGACTGGTATATTTCAGCTATTTTCACAGCATTATGTCATACGGTATTCTACTTTGGGGTAATGCTGCTGATATAGATGCAATATTTGTGCTGCAGAAAAGGGCCGTTCGTGCGATTTACAATATGGGTCCAAGAGAGTCGCTAAGAAACAAATTCAAGGCAGTTAACATAATGACAGTTCACTGCGTATATATATTAGAAAACTTGTTGTATGTACATAAAAACATTGACTCTTTTAATAAAAAGAGTGAATGTACATCATATAACTTACGAAACCAAAACAAACTTGTTATAAATTCTAGTAGGCTGCATAAGATTAACAACTCATTTAAGGGTAACTGTATACGTTTCTATAATAAACTCCCACAAGACGTTCTAAAGATGTCAATTAATAAATTCAAAGTCTTTGTTAAAAGAAAGTTGATAGAAAAATCGTATTATAAGTTGCAAGATTACTTAGACGATAGAAACGCCTGGGAGTGAACGAATTGCTCTAATTGTAATTAAAATATAGTAAACTAATATGTTATTGTAATGATAGTGGTAACAAAAAAAAAATACCTGACGGAGTTTGTTGTGGGTTCTTCTCGGATCAAGGCGCGAAGGAACCCTCGTAACTTTAGATTTTAAGCCGTTCTTGAGTACCATCATCAGACGTACTTTAGAATCAGAGTGTGGAAAAAAATATAATTTGACGATTCATAAGTGCTGTAATATGCCTACTTGAATAAAGATATTTTTGATTTTGATATAACTCGGTAAATATTTCCACTAATTGGAAGAGTGTTTATCATACAATATGAATTTTCCTTTGACAAGATTCGAGACTCGAACTAGAATATGAGCATGTATTCTGAAGCTGAACTATCAAATTACTGTGACAATGAGACCGTACAAAGATTGAACTTATTCTAAAGGAATTCTCATAGCTTTAGGTTATCGCTCGTTCTCTTTTAGTATTCATATATATTGTATACTAACTGTGCCCACAATTCCTCCGCGTGGAATACTAGTTTTACGTAACATTTTTATTCATTTAGGCTAATTATTTTACAAATAAGATACATATTTTGCAATTTGCAGTAAAACTTTGAATACCACATTTATTTATGTCGAATAGCCTAAAGAATAGGTTTTTATTTTAAAAATGACGATTTTTTCACCCCTTAAAATCATTTTCCCTTTAAAATATTTTTGCATTAAAAAGTAGCCTACGTCTTTTTTAGGCTCTAGACTATATGTGTACCAAATTTCATTTCAATCGGATTAGTAGTTTCAGTGTGTAAGGGCGACAAACAGACAGCGTTACTTTCGCATTTATTTTATTAGTAAGGATAAAGTATCCTGTATCACTTATTGTCAATAGTTCGACCACAGATGTTATTAGTTTAGTGTCACAGGTTGAGTCACTTAAAAATTGGAACTTTATTAACTTCTGTCCTGCGCCTGCTTTCACTATTTATGAGTGTCGCATTCTCCGTCCTGTTGGACAATGTGAGTGAGGCAGAGAGTGTCCGCGTACATTGGTATATCTCGTACACAAATAATCTCTGCATTAGATTTGCCGATGAAGTTGAACTTCACAGACATAGCTTTAGACATGATGAGTTCCTAGTCAGCCAATAGAATACAAATGGTAGGTGTTTAATGAAAGCTTTCAGACGGGTATGTAACGAAACTAGGTGTCCCACAGGGTGCCATATAAGGACCCTTTCTGTTGCTCATTTACATTAATGACCTTCCTTACTTAATGGCAAAAATGGTGATGAGAAAATAAGTACAACCGACTGTTCGTTTGTTCGTTCGTTATGAGCTCTTCTCAGAACAGCGCGCGAAGGAACCATCGTAACTTTAGATTGTAAGTCGTCCATCGTTGAAATAATATATGAAAAAAAAAACTATATTTGACGATTCTAAAGTTCTATATAGACCTAATTGAATAAAGATAATTGTTTTTATAGAAAAAATATAAACTAAATTTGTTTGTAACATTTTAAAACTGTTATAAAAGTCTGCTGATGTGTTTAAGTTTTTTTATTATTATTTCGTATATTTAAGCCATCATTCCTGTTCACGAGTCCAAGTATGTGGACGACACTTTTGAAGGCTGGTGACCGTGATAAATGTGACTTCACAAGCTTTGAAGTAGTATATAGTGGAGGAAGCGGCGTGCATCCAAATTTCTTTAAGGATATGGAGGTAATCATTTAATAAGTATCTTCTCTTCTTAAGATGCCATTTACTATCGGAAGTCGGCTATCATAACAGCAATTTGAACTTTCCAAACTGAACAAGGATTTGGTACTTAGATTAAACCACGTCGGGAGATTTATGAGACACGAGGTCCTCCTTCTTTAATCTTCCCCTGTGTTATTTGGTACTTTTTAATAAGTATAAACATAATAAAAAATAATAATTCGCTATCTACCTTGAAGTTCATAAACTCCAGAAGAAATCTTCTATGAGAGCTTTTCATTACAATGTCCAATTTCTTGCTAATACGCTTATTAACTGATAAAATTGAATATCGGATAAATATTATATATATATATGTATATGTATATATATTAAAGTCTTACACTGCAAGTTTAAAGAAATACATATATTTTGAACTTGATCAAAGAAAAATTTTAATATTAATTTATATCATTAAAATATATTTCAGTATATGGATTTTAAACACCTGGAGGAGTCAATTGAGGTTTCTTTTTATTAATAGTATAGCTGACCGAGCAAACTTCCACCTCAGAATTAATTAATAAGATTCTGAATGACAATCGCAGAATGTTTTAGTAAAAAATTGGTCAAAATTTAACCGGAAATAAGACAGAATTCGTTATCAAAAAACGCGACCTTCGCGCCCAGATTTCCGTCAAAGCCCATAAATATTATAGTTGTGTTCAGAAATTGTTGGTTGTCAAATATCAAAAATAAACGAAAGAAAAACAAAAGTTTTCTAATAAATTTAAATTTGGTTTCTAAAGGACGGGACAAGCTTCAAATGTTTAAAATTTATGAATAGCTTCGAAATTGTTGTTTTTACTTTATTGCCAGCATGTTTTTCATATCTACTCACATTTTAAATCTTCCCTGGACTTTCACAAACAATTCAACAGAAATCAAAATTAGGCAAGGCGTTCTTGAATTTTAAAAATACTAAGGAATAGCAATTGATTTTTATATATACGAGTATAAGCATATGAATTAGTGTTACACTGTTATTTATTCTATTTCTATATTTTAGGTCTCGAAGCATTTGACTATAATTCATAATAAACTGAAAACTGTTGTAAAATTAATAAATATAAATATTTTAACAACATTTGCTTTTTTAAAAAGCTAAAATTTCAAGTAGTTTAACATGCATATGTACGTAAGGCCAAAGGGAATTAATAAATATATAGTATGTCCCACTGCTATGTTCAAGCCTCCTTACTCATTTGAGAGAGGGTTTTTAAAGCATAGACCCACCACGCTGCTCCACAGGCAGGCGTAGTACACAAGTACACTATCTATTGCTTTACTCCCATAGTCCGGGACCATGTGACGGGAATCCGACAAGTATGGTGAGAGAACAGGCGCAGGACCGACGGCTTAACGTGCTCTCCGAGGCACGGGGGTGGATCACACCGCCAACTTCCCAACTTCGGGAAAATATTGAGAAAATCTTAATAGAAAACTCAATATCGATTTCGAATTGGCCCGACTCGGGACTCGAACCCAGGACCTCATGTCTGTAGTCGAACATGCTAACCAATAGACCAATGAGGCTTTTCAAGTCTACTTAGTATCTTCCTTGGCGGCACTTAATATTAGGGTACAAGAAGGCGGCCTTATCGCTAAGTAACGATTTCTGCCAGGCAACCTTAGGGTAATAAAAATTTTGTTACAATAAAGAATATAACCAGTCCAGATCTAGACAAATAAGAAAATTCAATTTTCCTTAATATGTCTTTCTAGGAATAGAATCACGGACCTTTATAAGCCTAAGTTTGGTCTGGTAGGAAGCTTCAGACATGACTAATTACCACCCTGTCAGCAAAATGTGTGTCACTAAGCAAAATATGTTTCACCTGTTAATGGTTTTTCTCAGTAAGGTTAGGTAAGAAGCAACCCATTAACGTCGCACTGCTTTGTTCAAGCCTTCTCACTCATATGAGAGAGGCTTTTTTAGAGCATAGACCCACCACGCTGATCCACTGCGGATTGACACGCATAGTACACAAGTGCACTCTTTATTCCTTCACTCTCATAGTCCGATGTGACGCTAATCCGACACAACCGGAGAAAGATCGGGCGCAGGACCGACGGCTTAACGTGTTTTCCGAAGCACGGAGGTGGATCACACCGCCAACATCCCAACTTTAGGCAAATATTGAGAAAATCTTAATAGAAAACTCAATACCGATTTTTGATAAGCCCGACCCGGGACTCGAACCCAGGACCTCATGTCTGTAATCGAATATGCTCACCACTAGACCAATGAGGCAGTTAATAAATACGTAATAAGGTTTTATTTCACTTTTTTAATCGTATTTAAATATAATTACATGCAATTAAAATCTGAAACAATGTATAATAAGTTAATTATGTGTAATTTTAACAAGTCCAATACAGGAAAAGCGTAATATTTTAATTAAAAACAGTGTATAATATTTGCATCTTTGTGTGGACAAAAAACCTATATTTTTGTTTTTTTTAATGATATTAAAAAGACTGACGCAAAATGGACCTTGCGTAGCAGTTAAATTAAATATAATCAGTTTTATCCAATTACGATTTGGCATTACTTAGCTTAATATTAATTATTCACATGCATTTTATAGATACAAAAGCAAATTTTGACGTATATTTTGTTCGTCTATTACCTAAAGCATCTGTAAACTTATCTTAAATAAGGGCCACAAATGTTCTAAGAATATTTTGGCAGGCCACATATGTTATCAGAATATTTTGGTCGGCCATAAATGCCATGAGAAAATTTGGTTGTGAGATTATTTTAGTGGGTAACAAATGTTATGAGCATATTTTGGTGCGAAAGAAATGTTATGAGTTAATTTTAATGGGTAACAAATGTTATGAGACTATTTTGGTGCGTAACAAATGTTATGAGTTAATTTTAGTGGGTAACAAATGGTATGAGCGTATTTATGCGGGCCACAAACTTATGAGAATATTTTGGTGCGTCATAATGCAACGAGACAATTTTGTTGGATCGCAAATATTATGATAATATTTTTCAGGCCCCAAATGTCATGAGATTATTTTGATGCGCCACAAATTTTATGAGAATATTTTGATGAGCCACAAATTTTATGAGATTATTTTGCGGGCCACAAATGTTATAGAGATATTTGTGCGGGCCATTAAGGTTACGAGAATATTTTTTTAGGTCACAAATATTATAACATTATTGTTGCGGGTTACCATTGTTCTAAGAATATTTTGGCAGGTCACAATTGTTATTAAAATATTTTACTTCGGATCACAAATATTATGAGAATATGTAAATGGGCCACATGTCAGCCATTAAACACTACTTTTCAGATAAAACGAATTCTTTTTATACATATTTATCCTTTATGTGCTAAAATCACTATCAAAATTACATACAAACAAGAGTAATAATACACAATTAGATAATTGACTTGACTGCCTCATTGGTCTAGTGGTTAGCATGTTCGACTACAGACATGAGGTCCTAATTTCGAGTCCCGTTTCGGGCCAATTCAAAAATCAATGTTGAGTCTATTAACACATCTCCCCCGTGCCTCGGAGAGCACGTTAAGCTGTCGGTCTTGCGCCTGATCTCTCTACGGTCATATGGGATTCCCGTCACATCAGACTATTAGAGTGAAGGAATAGAGAGTGTACTTGTGTACTACGCCTGCCAATCCGCAGTGGAAGAGCGTGCTGGGTCTATGCTCTAAAAACCCTCGCTCCTCTGAGTGAGGAGGCCTCTGTCCAGCAGTGGGACATTAAAGAGCTGCTACTTACTTACTCACTTACTAGATACTTGATAAAGAAGTTTTGTTTTGACGGTTGTAACTTATAATGGTTTTCATTTATATTTCAGATTGTAAGTCCTAATACGCATGCAGTTGTCATTTATGGGATGAGTGAGTTATGCGGTATAGCAATGACATTTGATGGGTGCTTACCAAATTCCCTCGGAAGACCAAATCACA
The DNA here is from genome assembly GCA_015832385.1 of Elymnias hypermnestra. NCBI lineage: Eukaryota > Metazoa > Arthropoda > Insecta > Lepidoptera > Nymphalidae > Elymnias > Elymnias hypermnestra. The sequence goes on along the minus strand of JACTOM010000909.1, from coordinate 2,244,890 downwards.
ATTCGAATGTCAAAGTAAGTTTAATATTACAAAGAATTTAATTTTATTGCCAACAAATTAAGGCTTAACTATGAAGTGACCTGATAGTAAGCGACAATACAGAGTTGTCTTAATAAATTTAAAAACTTTATTTAAAAAAAGCTTATTGAAAAATCATACTATTATTAATACATAGAAGAATTAGTTGGACGATAAAAAAGCGTGGGGGCGAATCGTTTGCTGTAATTATAATTGGCAAAAACCTCAAAACTTTAGATTGTAAGTCGCTCTTTAATATCAACATCAGTGGTATATTTAAAATTATATGTCGGAGAATAAGAGAGAAGGAAGCATAAAGCACAGGGTCGTAGGGTTCTCCGCCGACATCGTCATTAATGGCATCCATAATTTCCATACTGTGGGCGTTGGTGGGTAATGTTGGTGCATTGAAACACTTTACTATTTAACGCAGTTTATAATGTCCAATCACATAATGTTCCCGATAACAATTTTCGCAAAACATTAACAATAATATCTAGGAACGCGATAGTTTCAATAGTCAACCACACCGGCGGGCCATCACTCGAGAACTAACGAGAAACGCGCGCCGGGCTGCTACTATTAACTCTGTCCCACGCCGATAAACAGAAGGCGCCAGCGCTCTATAGACTACCGCATCCCGACAAATTTATAAAAATAACGTGAATAAGTGCTATAAAGGAATAAAGAATATTTAAATCTGACTAAAAACCTAAAGTTACAAGGTTATTATTATTAATATTTCGCGGTGGGGTCCACTGAGGCAGTAGATGCACTTCGACCCTTATGGATCTTTTGTACGCACCCCATTCTTTAGTCTCCTCTAAATGTGCTCAAAGACCCATTTCAAAAGTCTGAGAGTAAGCTTTAAGTTGGAGCCGTTAAGATTTGGTTGAGGATAGGCCACTCCCAGTATACTCATTTGTATCCTGGGTAAGCCATTGCATTCGCACAGTAGGTGCCTTATTATTTCTTCTTCCTTACTGCAGGTTTTCCGCAATTCTCATGGTTTTTAACATAGCCTTTGTACTGTAGTAGTCCGTTGCAATTGCAGTTCCTTACCTGTCTTCTACTTAAGTTTTTGAATCCTTTCGCGAAGCCTGGTTTTACTGCATCCAAGAACGTTTTGGAATGCTTTAGACCCCTGTAATTAGCCCATTCCCATTCCAAGTTACAAGGTCATTTCGTACTGCGTTTTGAAGAAACCAGTAAAAAAACTTAGAGGGGTACCTTATCAATTTGTACTCATAACTACCCTGTAAGTTGGTAATAATGTCAACTCTATGTACCATTTCTTTTGTTATATACTAGTATATTTTCATCATACCTGCCACGAAAGTTCAGACTTTCGGCGCTATTTTAATAAAGATTTGAATTGATTTGAATGCCCCTTAAACTAAAGGGGAAAATTTATAAGACGATCGTGAGACCTGTCATCCTGTATCGATCAGAGTGCTGGTCTACCAAAGGGGAGAAAGTTGAGATGGATGTGTGTAGTGCAGGGCTGGGAGAGGACGACCCAAAAAAAGGGGGGAATGAACTGTGTGAAAAAGGATATGCGTGTAAGGGGTGTCAATGTAGAAATGACAGCGGAAAGAGTGAAGTGGCGAAAGGAAACATGCTGTGCCGAACCCACTTAGTGGGATAAGGGCAAGCAAATGATGATGAACCGATATTTAAGAAAGCTAATTTTTCATTTTAATAATCGTCTCTAAAATACACACACTCTTATTTCTATTCATGTTACAGCTTGTTGATCCTGACACTCTAATGGAAGTAACAAAATCGTACGAAAATGGAGAGCTTTGGGTACAAGGACCTGGTGTTTTTCTGGTGATTATATTATTATGAATAATAGAATGTTTGCTATAGGGTCCCCGACAACCGTAAAATGACATGGCTTCTCTCTTTACGGTAGCTGGTGTACAGTATTTATTTGACCAAAAAGTAAATCCATTTTATATGTCACTATAAATGTCAAAAAGTTATTTAATAATAAAGTTTATATTAAAATACTAGCTGACCCTCAGAAGTCTTAGAATCAATAAATGAAATAAGCTAAATGATAATTGCAGAATGAATCAACTATAGAAAAAAATGTGGTCGAAACTTGGCCAGATCAAACCGAATTCGTAATAAAAAAATCGCGATCTTTACGTCCAAATTACGTAAAATATAGTTGCGATCAGAATTTAATGGATGTCACTTTCGTTTGACATTCAAAGTCAAATGAATGAAAAAACTTTTAAATTTAATTTGTTTTCTGAATGACTTTTAAATTTAATTTATTTCTAAACGAACCGACGAACGTTAAGTGTTTGACAGGACTACTTCTAAGGGAAAACGAAATTGTTATGTTTAATATTCAACCATTATTTTTATATTTACTCATCTTTTAAGCTTTCCCTGGACTCGCCTGGATTCTTGAGTTTTAGCGAGACTAATGAAGAGCAATAATTTTTGTATATATAGATTTCCAACACCAAAATTATATTGTGTTTTCACTGAAAAAGTCACTGGCGTAAACGTTTATTTTTCTGTCCTGTCACTCTTTTTGTGTATTCGGAACAAAAATGCCTCGTTTTCTCCCGGTAACTTCGCAAACACTTCGTAAAACAAATAACATCCCAGAGTTTATCATCCTCACCTTCGATTCGGGTGTCAAAACTTTGCGGACGAGAATTCGTTATTCTTCTCCTTAGGTGCCTAATATAATATACGTCAAATTCATAATAATACAAGTATTTTAAGTGCCTATTTGTTTTATTTAGGGGTATTACAATAACCCTGAGGTGACAGCTCAAACGCTTACACAAGACGGCTGGCTTCGAACCGGTGACATCTTGTACAGAGACGACACCCACAATTACTACTTCGTGGACCGTCTAAAGCTATTATTGAAATATAGAAATCAGGTAATTCAGCATTTTATGTAAATACTGGCTAACTTTACTAGTGTTGAAGTAATATACATATATCTTTACATAGTATTAAATGAAGTCGCTTCCGTTATCAGTTCGCTTAGATATTTTAAATTGTACTTCTGACTTAAATGTAGTTTTTGGCAATAGATAGAGTGATTCAATGGGAAGCTTTATGTGTATAATACAGACATATTTTAATACAATGAATCCTAAAAATTCATATATTTGTAATGTGATAACAAACATAATTTTTTGTGTACTGGCTAAATTTTTTGAGATAGATCAAATTAACGTACTATAGAGATGTATATTATATGTATGTGTCTCATTCGTAAAATAATTAGCCTAAATTATTAAATATTTTACCCGAAAACATTAAAACTCGCGAACGTATTTGCAGGCACAGCTGGTAAGAAATAAGGCGATCAAATGATTTATCCCAAAGCTCAGCTTAGCTTATACTAGAAATAAAAACAAACTCGAAATCCCATATTTTAGAATGAGGAGTTGAGCATACGCATTTTCACTGCAATCAGTTTTAGATTTGCCTCCGAATAATTTTAAGAAATATATCAACAACATTCACAACACTAAAGGCATAATATAAATATTGAAGATTATTTAAACGATAAAAATGTTTGGACTTGGTTCCAGTTTCACTCATAATCAAAATATTACACTTTGTAACCTATAAAATTATATTTAAAAGAGTGACCGCAGAGTTTCTTGCCAGTTTCTTCTCAATGGTAGATTTGTTGCCAACGGACAAGGTACTGACGACTCAAAAGTGCTTTTTGAGCCCACTTGAATAAAGACTTTTGTTATTTTAATTTTGCTGCTCACATTGTCAGACTAGCTGTTCCGGTTAAAGCATATTTTGATCTTTTAAACATGTTTTTCATTTAGATATCTCCAGTAGAACTTGAAAATATAATAATGAAATATCCAGGAGTGTTTGAAGCAGCTGTAACAGGTATAAAGCACGAAGAACACGGAGACTTGCCTGTCGCTTGCATAGTACCTCAAGAAGGTTTTAATATAACTGCACAAGAAATAAAGGATTTAATTAAAGGTGAATTTAAAGTTTTTATCCTGGCCTATTATAAAAGATCCTTGATGTTCAACTTCGACTCAGTTTATAACTAATAAATTTATATTTTATGTTACTAATAATGTTTAATAAATATATACAGGGTTATTGGTAATTCTACTATTTGCGATAATTCAAACTCAAACTCCCTCCACATTCTTTATGTAAAAGTAAACCAGTTTGAACTTTTATTAACATAAATCGAATTTGCGGTTTTAAAAGTATATTACAGCAAAAGTGTCAATTAAAATCTCATTTTCTATTCTGGTTTATATAAACGATTTAACACTGGTAATTCGACAATATTAAGACATTAATTATCGGTCTACATTTTAAAATGCCAGACTAAAAACAATATGATCCTATATTTCTTTGAAATTACTTTACTAAAATACCTTAAAATAAAAAATAGCCGTTTTGTTAACCTTCCAACAATGTATACTATATAAAAATAAGCCAAAATTCATTTAAACTAAATTTAGGATCATTTGTTAAAAATTCCTTGAATGTTAATAAAACAACACCCAATGTAAATAAAAATAATTCAAACTTAAAATAATGTTGGACCAAGTAACAACAGGAAGGAAAGCTAAATAAAAAAGACATATTTTTAAATATGTCTAGATCTCCTATCTTATCAACAATTATTTGCCGTTATGATAATGTGTAGACATCGTTTAATAATATATTATCTCTTATCACGTATGGGAGATACTATCTTAGACTGTATCAATGTTTATGATCAAGTCAGATTGTGGTCAAGCAATATAAACGACAAATAAAAAAAACTTGATGTCTCCATAAGACCACACGACAGAAGTGCAAATCTTCATCTAACAGTAATTAATACGATGTATAACTATTGTTATACTAGTAATATAAAATATATTCGTAAATAAATTAAAAACAATAAGTTCATTAACAATAACATCATATTAAATGATGAACAAAAAGAAAGCATTTACGCATTGACTATAACTTTTGACTCTACCCACAAAATATAGTTTAAGAAAATATTGATTTCGAATCTTTTTGTAAACATATATATGTCCGAGGGCAGGTGTCTGTATTGGCGCCATCTATCGGCGTGGGACAGAGTCAATGGTGGCAGTCCGGCGGGAGTCTCTCGGCAGTTGTCGAGTGGCGCACGACCGGACCGGTCTATTATTGAAACTTTCGCGTTCCTAGCTATTATTGTTAATGAGTTTGCGTAAATTGCTATCGGGAACATTGAAGTGATTGAACATTATAATCAGAGTTAATTAATAAAGTGTTTGATTGCACCAACATTACCCACGAACGGCCACAGCATAAGAAATTAAATTTTGGATCCCATTAATAACGATGTCGGCAGAGAACCCTACGCCCCCGTCCTTTATGCTTCTCTGTTTTCTCTTATTCTCCGACATATATTTGTCTTTCAGATTCCCTTGCAGATTCAAAACAATTAAGAGGTGGTGTGATATTTTTAAAAGAATTGCCATTGACATCCACATCCAAGATTGACCGACCCAAGTTGGCGAAATTGGCGAATTCAATGCAACGAGAATAATTACAACTAGTTAATATACATTATCTTAAAACGAAATTAATTAAATGCAATAAAAATAAATTCTGTTTATCACAAGTATGAAATCATTTAAAACCTTATCATATGTTATCCGACCGCACAGAACATATAAATGAAACGCGTACATGTACAAATATAGTCACTTTAATCCATAGTATTTTAACTTATCAACACCAGTTATGTCACACTATATACTTTATTACAATTTACTATACGAAAAATTTACTGATTTACTACACACAATAAACACTTTACTGAGCCACTGATACAACTCTAATGCCTCTCCGTTGTGACGCGATCTCACACGAAGACTATTCGGCGGCAAACCCTTGCCGCTGTTTATTTCGTGATCAATGCTGCCACCAGTTTCCGCCGGAAGGCATGCGACAACACTTATATTATTTATACGTATAGCGCAGCTAAATAGTATTTAATTTCAGTTTGATTAGGACATAATATACAAATTCGGCTTTGTATTTGACCCCAAAATAGATAAATAGGACTAAAAACAGTTTAGTCGCTCCTGTACTGTCGTCGGAAATGGTCGTGTTTCGTGTTATCAAGACGAAACTTCATAAGTAGAAGTTAAACTATAAAAATGAAACAGAATATTCACATTATAGTTATATATTTAAACACATATATTTAAATCAACTAACTCAACAAACTTCAGCAATAGCTAATGTTTTTTAAATTGTAGGGTAGTTTTGAAATTTTTAATTCCGAAATGTTCAGTGTATCATAAAAACATTTATGAAGGTATACTGATACTTTTAAGCCCATGAATATATAATTATGTCACGTATATATTATTGTTATAAATTTCTTTTTAAGAGCTTATAAATAAAATGTCTTATTACATATTTCCTGGTTTTTAATTAACGTATTTTTTATGAGACTCCTAAAACTATTGTTTTTGGTGTAATATTTTAATATTCATGGAAGTAGGAACATATGACAGGAATAAATTGAGTCTGCAGATAACGAACTATTGTAAATAAAGACAGCTTTTGCCAGTGTTATTATCCTATATTCCCTATATCATGAGACTCCTTGTCTGGTCCCAAATTGAGTTACATTAATAGGTCCCACATCCAGCGAGTTAACATTAGCATTAACATTTAGAGTACAAAAATAACACATAACTAAATTTATAAGCTAATTTAAGTTACATATTCTACACGTTATTTATTTTTTGCGATGGGAAATGCCTCTACGTACTACGATGAAAGACTTTTTCCAGTAGGGAGTGTGGGAGTCACAGATAAAAGAATACCCACTAAAACCATCATCCATGAGTAAGATCACTACAGGTTCCCTAACCATATTCCACTCTAGTATCCCGGACGCCACCGATTATGAGGACCTACCACTCAATAGGTTAAAGCATGAAGCGCATACTTGCGACTTTTGCCACCAAGCTGCCTCCGACGGCGAGGGAGAGCTTCAGCCGCATGCTCCTTTAGGCTCTCATTTGCCTTCTTCAGCGAGATGACGGTCTCGCAAATGAAGGCAACCGCCCTCCACCCAACTTCACTGGCGAGCATTACCCCAATTATTTTCTCCAGTGAAAAATCTCGTCTAACCAGCGAAATCAAGATATGCCGCTGGGATGCCCCGCTGGACACTCCGCCAGGGTATGGTGCGCCGTATCTACAGAAGCCCCACACTCATGACAGGCGGGCGTTTCCTCATGGCAAATGACCTCGTGCAAATACATGGTCGGTCAGCACCTGCACCAGACGGTAGTAAAGAGATCCGTATCCAAGCCAGGTCGGATCGCTTCCTCCGTGACTATACCTGAAGACCTTCCCTCCGTTTTTCAATCAGAGCTCTGTCGGCGAGAGCCCTGATACTCCGGACTTGGTTGTCGTAAGAGTCGGCGCTTCTTTAGACCCTTATAGCTACCATGCACTGACAGGTGAGTGCAAGGACTTTCGTTCGCAGCTCCCAAGGCGCCAGGAAAACGAAGAAGTTGCTATGCTCCGTCTACAAAAGCATCTTTTTAAATATGGTAGAATATAAAGTAAGATTAGAAAATACTATCGAGCTAACCTATTGGCAATACAAACATGTATATAACCCCGTTCTCTGGAGAGCACCTTGGCCAATTTGATCAGCACTTAAAATTTATTTATCTATTTATACTCTTTATTGTACACCAAAGAAAGAATTACAAAGAATAAAAGACGCACAAGTAATAACAAAACAAATGTACAAAAAGGCGGTCTTATCGCTAATCAGCGATTTCTTCCAGACAACCTTTAGGAGAAGGAAATTGTGCTAAAGTAAGTGGGAGGTGCATAAAGAAATAATACATACTAATATTAAACAGAATACAAATATAATATATAAATAAAATATACTTACATATACATACTAACACAGTAATAACATTTAAAATAAAATCTTCCGGTTAAAAGTCTGATCCACCATCTAATCGACAAAGTGTAAAGACAATAAACAAAACTTGTGATTTCACTCCCTTTCTATATACATATATATCTACTATATAATCTTCACGGGTCCCTAATCTTTACGTGAGATTAATGTCGGGTCGCCATTCCAGCACCTTCGGCCCCCAACGCCCATCGGTCCTTCGGGCTATGTGCCCCGCCCATTGCCACTTCAGGTTCGCGATTCGTAGGGCTATGTCGATGACTCGGGTTCTACTAGGGTCTCTTCATTTCTGAATCGATCACTCCGAGCATAGCCCTCTCCATCGCACTCTGAGTGACTCTGAGCTACCGCATGAGGCCCATAGTCAGCGAACACGTCTCAGAACCGTAGGTCATCAATGGCAACATGTACTGTTCGAAGACTATCTGGCGTAGTTTCCCGAACGCTGCCCAACCGAGTTGGATTCGGCGGTTGATCTCTATCTCGAAATTGGACTTACCTAGCTGGACTATATGTCCCAGGTATGTGTAATCGTCAACAATTTCGAGAGCTGAGTTCTCAACTATGACTGGGTGAGCCGGTACATGGATATTACAGATAATTTTCGTCTTATCCATGTTTTATTTTCAGGTCCACTGTTGAGAAACTCGAGGTCATCGAGCATTGCATTGAGATCTTCGAAAGTCTCTGCCATATTGACTACGTCATCAGCAAACCGTAAGAGGAAAGAAAGGCGACAAAATTCTATCACGAGAATATAATCATTATATTTTTATTAAACTTTGAAAAGTATTTTATAAATTAAAATAACCAATTCAAAAAAAATTACACTCTTATGTTTATCTCTGGGAAAATCGGCTGTTTCCTTTATCTTATTGCATTTATTACATGTGTATTGTTATAAATCCTAAAAAAAATAAGCAATATAATTGAATAATTTAATTTTTAACGCATTGATATAAAAACAGGCTCCTTTTTACGTTACGCGGTTGTGTTATTCATCATTATATATCTTGTTTGCTATCGCACATGTACTTAAACGCTCGCATAAATAAGTTTACTCTAAAGTTGTGATAACCTGACGTTTACGACCTTTCTTGACAAGAATTAGTTGTGTGTGATAACGATAACAAATCCTCCGTGTATAAATTAATTTCAATTACACTTATCACTATTTCATTGAATTTAAAACGTAGTATACATTTACTATTATACAATACAGATAGCGGTGTTAAATATTGTGTGTACAGAATTATTTTGGAGTTGGAAGCAAGGTATAGTAATATTTTTATAATGTATTTGTAAACTGTCAGAAATGTATTAAAATATAAAACTTCATAGATAAATGTGATTGAATAAAACTCTTATATAATATTTTAAAATATAATAAAAAAGTAACCTAAAGGGAAAGCAGAATATAGTAAATTTTCTATTTATTTAAGAAACAATAGTAGCAAGAATAACAATCACAGTGCACTAATAAATTTAGTAAATGATTACATTACAATTTGAATAAATAAATTAAACTAAATATCCAGAATAATAACATTGCAGCCGGTTGAAATTAAATATAGTTGTTTTATTTATTTCAAAATTTTACAATGAGCTGTGATGTCAATGAAAATTCTAATTTGCTATTAAATATAAATGTCTATTATTTATGAAACCAGGTTGTAAAAACGACAATAAGGTGTACTGTTGTTAAATAAATGGTATAAATGATAGCTAGTGGTCAAAATTCGGCAATAAATCTATATGATTTTTAAAACAAATTAATTATGATCTATTCTAAATTTGACCACAGTCTTTCACAATAAACATAAGATTATGCGTGTGTTTCAAATTCGTAGTGTCACGAAGATGTGCAGCGTTTTTTCATGCCAATTCGTTTGTAGGTTAGGTATTTTTAATATTTACAAATAACATGTGACATTTTAATTTGCCACTAGTCATTTAATAATTTAAAATACTATTTTTCATAAAATATAAATAAATTAATTAACAAAAAACTCGTGGCATTTTCATTTACAATTAGTCATTTGAGATTTCAATAAATTGTTTATATAAATTTTGGACACTTTTGATATATTAATGAAAATTAAATTCATTACATTCCTAACATATCTTCACTTTTCCCTTTGTAAGTCTCGGAAATCTAAAGTTTTAGATTTTTGTATAAATAGAAACGAGACTTAAAATTTAGTTTGGCAAAGAAGTTTTACTTCATGTGTACTTTGTACACAGGCACTTTTAATTTTTTCACACACTCTCTTTTTTCACACAGACATAGGTAAAAAGTAGCTTTTTTTTCGCTGGGAAATGCATTTACGCACCCCGGCTGAAAGTCATACTTTCATCCAGGAGTGTGGGACTCGCTGAAGAACAAAATACCCACTAAAACCCAGCGGGACCCTCAGTGTCCTCAGTGTACCAGAGGTTCAGTGGGGACATTGCACTCTGGGACTCCGGACATCGTCTGTTACGACCATTCAGTATAGATGGAGACTCGCAAAGGCACGTCGCCTGGCTCCCGGCCTCCTCCTACGGATAGAGGTTGCCTCAGCTGCAGCTTCCCTCTCCCTCTCTGATGCCCCGTTCTGTGAGATGACATTCTCACATAAGGAAGACACCATCCGCCAACCACTTTCACTGCTGAGCATATACCCGAGTATGCTCATCAGCGAGAGCTCACCGCCAACGAGAGACANGTGGCGACCCCGCACCGGACGGCGCAGTGTAGGCAGACCCCCCACAAGGTGGACCGATTATAAAGAGGGTCGCCGGTAGCCGTTGGAGCCAGGCGGCGCAAGATCGGGCCTTGTGGCGGTCATTACGTGAGACCTACGTCCAGCAGTGGACGTCCATCGGTTGAAGCGACGAGACTTACGTATTAATATATAAATAATATTGAGTGATAAATAAATAAAACTAAATAACTAGAATGTGTTGGTAAAGATTATGCGACATGAAAGTATTATTTGAAAATATTTTTGACAATGATCTCTTATAAATTTTAAACTAAAAAATTATAATCTTTTGTTAGTTTATTTATCTAGGAATGGGAATCTTTGTAATTGTTTCAATAAATTTTATATTAATACACTAACAATATAAATACATTTTTTGTGTGGGTAAGTCCACGACAATTGGACATCGTGAGTGGACAGAATATGTTTATTCCTTTATTAGTCTTAATCCATATATTGTAATGATAAAGGTTTGGGGCATATCGGTAGTATAAAGTCTGTAACGGAGATATTATAGAAGATATATAATTGTCATCTTTATAGTGTGCTTTAGCTTTAACATAACCTAGTTATAAAGAATTCCTTGTTATAAAGTATTTTTCCTTATCTGCTAACATTTCCTGAAGAAGCTAACGCAAAATATACTGTTACATAATGAATACATTCATGATGTACATTTTAACTTGAGCTAAAAGTACTATTGCCTTTTATTTAAGAATTTATCATTCTAAGAAAATTACGTAACGTATCCTATCAAATCAATAGTAATCTATATCTTGACAACTTCAAAATCGTTAAATTCTTCGTAAGATAGTATCTACTAACCTCCCACCTAACCTTTATATGTATAAAAAAGTGCGTGCGTACAAAGTACACATTTCAGAAGTGAAACTTGTTTGGCAAATTAATTTTTACAATTTGTTTTTATTTCTACAAATCTAAAACTTTACATTTCCGGGACTTAAAGGAAATGCAAAAGGAACATATGTCAGGAATTTCATTAATTTAATGAAAAGTGTCGCAAATTAACACAGAGGTAAATACAATTCCGAATTTTAATTTAAAAATGTATTAAAAATTTAGAAAAGAGAGTTCATAAAATATTTCCATTTTATATTTTACAAACATTAAATGATTTAATGACGAGTGGCAAATTAAAATGGCACAGGTTATTTGTAAATATAAATACCCAAACGTCAAACGAATTAGCATCAAAAACGTTGCACATCTTCGTGATGCTAATCCGTGAAAAATTTACCCTCATGTGCCTAAAGAAGTTTCACTTTAAAAACTTTATTGTAACGAATTACTTTCTATACCCTTCATATTAGGATTTGCACTATATTATTACAGATATTTTAGGAAGACGGCGAGAAAATGCCACGATGGTGTCATAGAATCGATGAAGTGCATTGGTACATGCAAGAGTTATCTTCAAGGATCGTTGCAGAATCGGGGATACCATCTGATAGACATCACCTTGGAAAGTTAACTCTCCAAGCCTTTAAAGATGCACCTGACTTTATCTTACAGGTTATATTTTATACTTTGTAATGGTTAAATTTAAAATCCGGACATACAATATTATAATGGAAAGTTCTCCGCCACGGCTATAAAATTTATTAATAAACTCTAAAATACTGAATGGATTTTAATACGGTTTTCACCAATTAATAGAGTGATTCTTCAGGAAGATATATGTGTGTAATTTGTAAAGGTTTTGTGTAAAATATAGCATTAATTGTTCGTGGTGTTAAAAACAATAAGTCGCTTGGAAGCCTTCATCTATAATGCTGCCAGACAGATAACTAATAAATATTTAGTAGAATAGTCCTTTTTTAGAATAATCTATTATATAAAAATGAATCGCAAAATATGTTGGTAAGCGCATAACTCAACAACGCCTGTGTCTATATTGACAATTCTTTTTTTTTATGTTCGTTGAAGTCCAAGGATGGTTTTTACGGCAACTAAAATTCGAATAATTTCAAGGGAAACCCCTAAAAACAGCCCTTTTCTGTTTCCCATACAAACATTTTCTAAATAAAATGTAGAGTCAATTTGACCTTTATTGCTATTCAATAAAGTTCATAATGAATTAGAAGTACTCACTGTTGTCTAAGCAATCTAGGTGTGGTCCTAACGTCAAAGAATCAATTTGCACTTTATTACCGCTGTACAAAAATCAAAATCAATTCAATGGTAACAACCCGACCAAATTGAATAGTCACAAAATTTAAGAGCCTGATATATAGTACTGCTGTAATTTCATTTCAAAAATCATTCGTAAAACTGAAATTTGCCACATTCCAAATCTCTTTGAAAGAACGAAGTCCATCGGGTCTGCTAGATCAATATATATTTGAAGATGTCCCTGGACAAAGCCTATATAAAATAAATAAGAAGTTTTATTTATGCTGCTTTTTTACCTTATTTTATACAACTATCGGCCACAAATGACGGACCGAGGTCCTGGTTTTGATCCCCAGTAATGCAAATTTAGGAAATTGGATTTGTTAATTTGTCTGATTCTGAACTGGTAGGTGGATTCGGTCGTTGTTTACGGTGGTTACCACTCTACCAGCAAAGATGTACCGCCAACCAAACAGATTTGTATTCCAATACGATGCTGTTTAGAAACCATGAGAAATAAATTGCTTCTCAACAGATTAGCGCGCTTACCGTCAGGTGTGTTCACAGTCAAGCGCTAACCTCTCAGCAATAATAAAACCTTTTATTAACGAAGGGATTATGTAAAAATATCTAAGAATGCTACATAAGGTAATAAAAATGTAATTTTTTACGCTCGTAACTCAATTACTGACATTGTTTATGTCTATGTTGTAATAGACTTATAATGTAAACTAAGCAACTACTTGCTAATTCGTTTATTATTTTTTAATAAACCCCCATCATAGAGAATGAAATGCACTACAGGTTGTTCGCGTAAAGAATGCAGTGAATCATCATTGTTGGCCCACCTTGCCCCGCTCACTAACCAATCTAATCAAATTACAAGGTCAAGTTCACAGTGATCAGTTGAATGGTCACTGTAGTAAAATATAATGTACCTTAAATACTAAGCGCTTAAACTAGAAGAGGATTTAATCGCGAATACAATAAATTATGTCTCGTTTCGATAGGTTATTAAATTTTTTCCTATCTTTCCCGCCAATTAGGAAAATTCGTAAAAAAAGACTAAAAAATCGCGCGTCAAAGTTTTCACACATAAAAAATCGTAATTTTCTTGAAATCATCGCAATAATAAGCTAATCAGCCATTTCTGGTCCATAGAGTTGCCCTTCAGGCTCTTCAAAAAACAAAGGTTTTCGCCCTGATGTTCCAATCTGCCGACTCTTCTGGCCTCTTTACTTGAAAATAAATCGCACCTGTTTTGTCAGGTGACGCGCTCCTTGTCTGCTCCCTTGGCGTAATTGTTGCATTGCTGTCCAATTTTCAAATCTAGTAATTGCATGCTTTCCAATATTAAACTGTAGTCTTCATTGAACATTCCTCCAGCGATGTAAGCAGCAATCTCGACTATTTAATTTAAGGTGGAATTGAACGAGTCGTTCGAATTTGTGTGTGTCCACCTCGTTAACAGATCATCCTTAGATAATGTCAATGAGACGGATAAATGATAACATTTTCCGTAGTTGCTGACGCCAATTTTTCTTTTCGTGGCTTTCCAGCCTATTCACTTGAAGATTTGTGCACTTTTGGATAGCTCTGCAAGATTTCAAGATGTTCACGTGCCGACAAACAAATCCAAACTAAACTGAAATTGTAATATAGCTTTGCATAAACCGACGCAGCCAGCTAATAAATACCGTTATGATACATACTTTTATCCCTACCATAACTCCATAATGATCTTCTACAAATACCTTTGGACATGAACAATAGTTAAAATGAGTACAATACATACAATAAATGAAGGGGCTAGGGCTCTTTGAGCGGTCCGGCAGCTCGTACCAGCTCGACGCTTGTTAACTATTTCTTCTGTCACACCGAACATAATTTGAATTTGCTTCTCAAATTTTAGGGACACATTCTTGGATAGATTGGAAAGATATTTTTTCAAAAAAAAAATCGTATTTTGAAGCCTCTAAAGCAGGCTCCCCCCTTAAGGGTAACTGTTTACGTTTCTATAATAAACTCTCACAAGACGTTCCAGAGATGTCAATTAATAAACTTTGTCTTTGTTAAAAGAAAGTTGATAGAAAAATCATATTATAAGTTGCAAGATTACTTAGATGATAGAAATGCGTGCGAGTGAACAAATTGCTCTTATTTCGATTGAAATATATTAAACTACTATGATATTGTAATGATGATAAATGATAATACTGACTGACTGAGTTTGTTGTGGGCTCGTCTCAGATCAGGGCGCGAAGAAACCCTCGTAACTTTAGATTTTAAGTCGTTCTTTAATACCATAATTAGGCGTACATTAGAATTAGTGTGTGGAATAAAATAAATATATTAGACGATTCAATAGTGCTGTAATAGGCCTACTTGAAAAAAGATATTTTGATTTGATTTGTCATCATTTGCGAATCTATATAATTTCAAGCAATTTACACCTTGACAAATTATCAACTTAACATTCCTCATGAATTACTTTGTCTATTAGTGAAAACCCGTTCTGTCGTTTTTTGAGTTTACAGCGACAGATAGACGTAATGGACTTTGTTTTATAATATGTCATGATAAAGAAGTAGATATTATTTACAGTATAAATCGTTATTACATCAAAGCAACAAAAATTAATACTCTTCTAACGTCACAGTATGATGTTGTTGTTATAAAAACTCACAGTCGTGACCTTTATTGAATTTATAAACTATTCAGATTGATGGAGGGACAGGTGAATCTGAAGACTTTAAATCAGCGTTAAAGAGAACAGTACAATGTGCCAACGCCTTCAGGAAACTTGGTTTGAAACATGGAGATGTAATAATACTGATGGCACCGAACCATATACATCTAACGATACCAATGTATGCAGCGTTTTATCTTGGCATTAGCGTTGCTGGAATTGATATGACATTAGGAGTTAGTAAGTAACAGAAGTATTATATAAACAGGTCTTTTTAGCTGGGATTTGCATTTATGCAACCCGTCTGGAGTGGGACTCGCTCAGGAACAAAATACCCACTAAAACATAGCGGGACTCTTCGCGTCCTGAACAGGGGTATAAAAGGTTCAGTGGGAACATTGCTCTCTAGGACTCCAGACTCGCCAATATTCTTTATTGCTGACAGGTTAGATCTTGACTGTATAGTCTTAGATGGAAGTGAGCTAATCTTGTAAGAGGTAATTTATCTCACTGTTCACAGCATTGTACCATAACGCAATTTATATACTGCGAGGTACATCTTTGTTGTTAAAGTGGTAACTAGCCCTCCATTAGTCAAGTTGTCAATCGTTCCCGATACCTCTGCTATAATTTTAAATTAAATTAAAGGTTTATATATTTATAATTTCTTATATCTTGTCCTCAAACAAAAGCTTTCTCTAAAGCTTTCCATTTTGTTCTCTCCTTGATAATGCGTGTCCATTCTGCAAAATTTCACTAGTTTATTGAGAATAACTTTATTTGCGAAGGCTTAGCTACTAGCTCTTTTAACCAATTTTAAAAAAGGTTCAAGATCAAGGGAAGAAGACTCAAATTGATTGTTTTTTTTAAATATATTTTTAAAGTATTTACTGTTTCTGGGTTGTTCTTTTTGAATGAATTGTCAATGTTTTCCGTTTATAATGTAATCAATTTTGCACCGGCTTGGAAGTTTGATACACCGGTACAAAACTCTCTCACTAATCATTTAGCAAAAAATTTGACATTAAGGACATATTAATGTTTATCTCCTGTTTAAAAGATTCGATATTTTACTGCATTTTAACAAAACCAGATTTATTCTAGTACATAACATTTAATCTAACGATTTAATTTTAACTTTATTCTTTACATTATTTATTGTCTATTTATATAATTTTGCTTTTTTTAATGGAATCTTCAATATTCTATCTAAATTGTTTTGGAAATCATGTATTCTTTATCTATTCTTTATTAATCCTGTCTATTTTATTTGCATAAATATGTATTATAAAACGGTTTGTTTAATAATATTAAAGTTATATTTTAAAACCGAATTCAAATGCAAATATTCTCATAATTGAAATGTTTATACGTTTGTGTATTCTTTGCATATATTCATATGTATGCACGCTATATCTGGCAAATGCATTTTGGATATTTCATAGACTAAGAATATGGTGTCAGCAATGAATTTTTAATTTATGTATATGGGAGAATTCCTCCAAAGATTGAGTTTTTAAGAATAATTAGGCATGTACTTTTTTATATTTAAAAATTTAGAACATTACAAACGTTCCAACGTGAATGCACCCAAAATGTTAATTAATGCTAAAAATATAACATTTACCTGACGTAAATTATCCTCTAGACGACATATTCATAATAGTGTTGGCTAATAAGTTTTTCTTTCAGACGAACTGCGAGACACCTTCACATTTAATGCGCCAAGAATTATATTCTGTCAAAGTGAGAGAACCAAGGATGTTACATTAGCATTACAAGGACTTGATATAAATCCTAAAATTGTAACATTCGATGAAAGCAACGATTTTATGAGTTTTTCTAAATTGCTCGAAAACGATGGCAACGACGTCTCCGTCAAAGATTTTAAGTATGTAAAACAAACTTCTATGTGACTCCCTAGCTGGTGCAATAGTATATGCTTTCCTAGTATATGTCCTGGGCTTGATTCCCATCAGAAGTTGGAGTCCCAGTGGGAGTCTTCGGTAATGACGTGACGCCAAGCAAAACATTTAGGTTTCGGTAAGATGCTATGTGGACACCTTGAAGTAAATTACATCTAGTACCACTTTAGCGCGCTTTCGTCTTAAACAGTATCATCACTTACCATTGGCGAGTGTTTGACTGTAATCGCAACTGGCCACAGTTAAATACCGGGTGCAAGTCTCAAAATTCTCTATCCAAGTTTGCCGTTATGTGTTTAAACTTTAAGAATATGTCATTTTTTGCTGCAAATCATCTCAAAAAAGTTACTAAATCAAAAGGTACACGAAATAATATTTTTAAAATCTAATTTCGCTCGTTCTTTTCTGTGTTACCCACAGGTTTACTACAAATTAATATACCATTATATCTTTCGTGATGCCTTTTGTTATTGTTTAAATTAATCTACAGATTACAATATTGCTACATAACAACAACCTATGCTAATGTACAGTTGTTACACTATATCAAAACAGATCAAATGATATAAATCACGAGACGCGCTCAGTGTTGTCTATGATTTGTGTAAGGCCTTCGATTATGTCTAACAAAACTGTGATCGGGAAATTACATCACCATGGCATCACAAACACAGCGTAGACCTGATGAGTTCCTATTTAACCAACAGAAGACAAAAGGTCTGTGTTGATGGAAACCTTTCAGACGGGTCTTTAACAAAACTGGGAGTCTCACAGGGTTCCATATAAGGACCATTTCTGTTCCTCATTCATGATTACATAAATGACCTTCCTTATATTGTGAAGGACATGAGATAGTTCGCTGGTGTTAATTCATCGAGAAAAAATGGCCATTCAACTGAGTTTGTTGTAAAAATATAAATTTGAATTTGAAAAAAATATTCAACTTGTACGCTACACTTATAAACCCATTGATATATCTCTCTCAGTGTGAAAATCTCCTTCTAGAATTCAATTATCAAAACAATAAAAGTTATTAAAGGTGCTATATAAAGTTAGAATATAAGCTTACTTATAAGTATCAGTATGACAATTACATAGCTATATATTCATCGCATTCAAACAATTTAGACATAGACCGCAAGGCTACAAAAATGCCGTCATGGTTTATATGCGGGTGCATACTAAAATTAGGCAATAGTTTAAACTAAAACTAGTTAGTAAAAAAAAATAGGCAATGGACGAAATAATTAATTATGTATGCAACTTTTTCAATCAAAAACTTTGGCAATGTATCGTTCTAAATTAGAATATTGCATTTCTGCAATCTGATGCTGAATTTGAATTATTGCAAGTAGCCTACATTGTATGCGTTGTAGAATAGTTTTCACACGTTATATAGTCATACTCGGAGGACTTTATTGATGCGAATATTCCAATATCCATATCTGCCAATAAAAACACAGGAGGGTCCCAAGAAGCACACAACATAATAAACCGTCCTTTGCAACTCCTATAAAGCGAGTATCCGAAAAATAATTTTGGAGTACATTTTAAGATAATTAAAACTAGTATTCTGCGAATTGTTTTAATTGCACTTTTAGAGTAGCCATACGATTTTTTTTAAAGAATTAAATTTATTTACAGAGCTGCTGACTTCGATCCTAGTGAAACTATATCTTTATTAATAGCAACGAGCGGTTCAACAGGACTCCCTAAATCGGCTGCTGTGACACATAAAAACTTTGCTGTAGCTATACCTTATATGTGGTAATTATCTACCATTTAAAAATTTCGCTGCTTTGGAAGAATAATGACACAAATGACAATAACCGCTTGTAATGCAACGCGTCATGTCTGCTGAGTTATTAATAAGAAAGTATAAATTATTCTGGATTACACTGTGACATAAACTAAAATTTTGAATCGTGTCATTAGTTGTCCAAAACAGTGTTGTATTTTATATATTTATTCAAGAAACCCTACTTATAATCACAGAATGTATTAATACTAGCAATACTACTTATATTTACATTGATTACATAAAAATATTTAATTACTTTTTTTAGATATGTATAGTTTATCATGAATCAAACATAGATCTTGCTCCAAAAATTCTCACAAATAAAAGAATAATTCAGTTTCTAGGTCTTCAAGGAAAACAATGAATGACCAACTTTGGCCGCAATATATATTCATTTTAAAAATATATTTGCCTTATCGTAATCATGCAATCGTTCAAAAATATCAAGTCTATCACAGCTTTCTCACCAACCCCAACTCTTTGTACATTAGCACTAAGCGCAGATTCTTTCTTCAAAACAGGATAACTTTATCTCTGTAAACCATTTGCATGTATTGTTTCCGATACTATTTCTCCTATTGATAAAATAATTTGGTCGTGAGTATCATCTTCCTAAATTGTTTGTCCTACGTTACGCCCTTTTTTCCAAAAATATATTCGATTAGTTTATTGCTGTCCGGATTATCGCTTAAACTAGAATCAGCATTAATAAACGAACTATCTTCAAGTTCTAATGTTATACTTTCAACATTACTATCTAATCGGTCTGAAAATAAATAGGTAAACGTAAACCATCTCTTTCAGTCCCATTTTTATGCTGCAGAATCAATTCTATGAAATGTCGTATGAAGATAAATAGTATCTTGGAGACTCCTTAAAAAGCAAAACTTGAAAAAGTGACAAAGGGGATGGATGGAGATGCAAATTTTTCTAAGAAAAGGTCTTAGAAATTGCACGAAAAAATATTTCAAGATAGACCTATGAGAATATAGGGTAGAAAAAGAATTGTTTTATAACCTTTACAAATTATACTACAAATGCGGGATGACAAAAGAGGGCTTATTAGTCTTCCCTGTCGTTAGAGTTAGATAGATAACTTACCAGTTGACGATGTTTTTATTGGCATTTTAAAATTTGATAATGTAATGTGGTTTTCAAGGCAAGTTTACGACACGTTTCCAACGCCGACACGACTAGCAGTAATTCTTTCGCCTATCCAGTGGTATTCAGCACTATACCAGTTCGTGTCAGGACCAATATTGAGACACAGCCGCCTGCAATCTTCAAAAACTATGACTCAAGATCACGCTTACGATATTATTAATAAATATAGAGTAAGTGTAGCTATTTATTTTCTTCTTGACTAGTACAATGATAGTTTTCCAGTAATTTCAGTGTCATTCACATGGGCCTTCCTTGTTTCGTGAACATCTGAGTTTTCTCTGTTTACACAAAATATATGTTTATTGCAATTAAATATAGTGAAATTTAACCCTACTGTGATATATAAATTTTGATTGCCTATTTTAAATTTAATTTTCATTTAACAAGTATTATTTTTATGTTATTGTGCATGCTTATAATTTATATTATGATCATACAATAACGAAAATCGTTGTTTTTTAGTTATAAATCAAAGAATTTCTAGGCGTTCAAGTGGATGAGCGTTTATATGAACAAAATAAGGACAAAATCAGATATTTTGGATGTCCTTGTTTAACATTTTTGGTTACTTTATTTGCTTGTGTGGTATTTGGCGCTTATGCTGATTTGTATATAAATGACAGAGCATATATTTATATGTAGGTGTTCAAATGAACTCTACATTCGCTGAGAGAACTCGTGATCGAATCCTAGACAGACTGATGTCAGGAGTGATCTCCTGCTTTTCTTTATTTCGCTGAAGGAAAACATCAACAACAAAACAGCATACAGGAAGCAATTCTGACATAAGCGCTGTTGACTAATCTCTAATCTATAAAGAGTTATTAGTCTATTCCAATAAAAAGGAAGTTATTTACTCCTATTCTTTTCTGACGTTCAAGTAAACCATTAAACTATAACATGATTCAATAATCAATTACAGAAACGCACACTTTTAAAGATATTGTTTAGTTTGAATAATCTACTAAAATTTTATTTACATATGATTTCAGCCGACGTTTATGATGACTAGCCCAAATATGTTAACAACGCTTTTTAAAGTTGGGGAACGGGAAAAATGTGATTTTACAAGCTTCGAAATAATCTACGCTGGAGGTAGTGCTATGCATCCCGGCCTTCGGAAAGATATTGAGGTATAATCCAAAAGGAATATAAAAATTTTTTCATGAAAACTTAAACTTAACTAGATCAAAGTATGATGAGTTTCTTCAAAATTAACAATCACATCATCACTGTAATAGAGTGCAGTGCAGAATCTAAACTGGAAATAGTCGTATTTACTCAATAAAAGCGAGCATGATCCTTTTTTTTATTATGTTTATCATATCTCTATGGTGCACTTTAAAGTCGTCACTCTCCTTTTAGTTCCTCTCTCTCTTTTTCACGTTTTATACACATTAATAATTATATGATATAATCAGATGCATTGCTTTTTTCGAATATATTTGTAGAAATGGGATTAATATTATTGGACTATAATTTAGTATATCGATCTTCTCTTCTTTTTTTAATATACGCTGTTATAATCTAATGTTACAAACCTACAACAATCTCTGCCTGGAGTTATTTTTAACCGACTTAAAAGAGGGGGAGGTAATCAATTCAACTGTATATGTTTTTTAAATGTTTGTTATCTCATAACTTTCGATTAGGTGAAACGATTTTGCTGATTCCTTTTTTTATTTGAAAGCTGATGCTTACCGTGTGGACCAATTTCAGTTTGGTCTAATTTTGACCATGGCATCCATGTGAAAACCATATGTCTTAATTTTGCATTAAGTTTGTAAGCGACAAATGGACGAATTACTCAATATCCCAGCAAACGATTTCGACGATTATTCATTTATACAAATCACTTACCTTATCTCTCCTTTCTTTGGGGGTTTCCCTACCGCCAGGATTGTCTGGAAGAGATCACTAATGAGCGATAGACCGTCCAATTGCACACTAAAAGTACCAAATACTGAGTAATTGTACATTTATTTTTAGTGTGGTGTTCAGTAAAGCATATTATCTATCTAACTATCTATACGTCAATGGAAGTTTGATGATAGTTTCGTTAGTTTCCGATTGTGATATCCATGAGAAAGTGAAGTATTTACCAATCATTTCAATAAATTTCATGAAAATTGTTATTGATGGGGTGCTTTTTAATTATGTTTCCAGGCAGCTAGTCCTAACACAAATCTAATAGTCATTTATGGTATGAGTGAATTATCTGGAATAGCTACGACCTTTGATGAATGCCTACCAAACTCAGTGGGAAGACCTAACCACTGCTCAAGACTAAAAGTAAGTAAAAAAAACTCTTTCTTTTAATTATAATATACGAGTATACTGCACAATGAGAAAAGACGGTCTTAAATCTACCGGAAATCCTTTAAAAAAAAAAAGAGTTTGTTGAAAGATGTGCAGTATAACAAACAGAAAATTAATGAAATGTTACAAACTGGAACATAAAAGTAAAAATTACATGATATAACATGAACTCTATTTCTTGAAATGAAATAACACCAAGAATAAAATCTATTAAAATATAATGCAAAGTGAGTAAATACAAAAGCAATATGCAACTGTAAATATTAATACATGTCATCTATTATATAAAAATGAATTGC
This sequence comes from Elymnias hypermnestra, assembly GCA_015832385.1. Classification (NCBI taxonomy): domain Eukaryota; kingdom Metazoa; phylum Arthropoda; class Insecta; order Lepidoptera; family Nymphalidae; genus Elymnias; species Elymnias hypermnestra. The sequence goes on along the minus strand of JACTOM010000909.1, from coordinate 2,221,811 downwards.
AAAATATGTTGGGAAGTAATTCAACAACGCATGAGTCAACTTTGCCAATTCTTTTTTTTTGAATGTTCGTTGAAGTCCAAAGTTCGAATAATTGCAGGGGAAGCCCCCTAAAAACAGCCCTTTTCTGTTTCCCATACAAACGTTTTCTAACTGAGGTGTAGAGTCAATTTGACCTTTATTGCAATTAAATAAAGTTCATTATAAATTACAAGTACTCACTGTTGTCTAAGCAATGTAGGTGTTTTCCTAACGTCATAGAGTTAATTTGCACTTTAATACCGCTGCTCAAAGTTCCAAATCAATTGAATAGTCTCAACCCGACTAAATTGAATAGTCACAAAATGTAAGAGCTAGTGGTACTGCTGTAATTTCATTTGGAAAATCATTCGTAAAACTGAAATCATAATACAATAAATGTCTATAAAGAATTAAGAAAAGTAAAAAACACACAATTATTTTTAACGCGTATGTATATATTATACTATTAGAAGAAACAAATGAGACCGTTTATCCTTGGTCAAATAATTGAAACGACAATGTGCCCAAAGAAACTGAAGACAAAATAGAAAATGGGTACATCGAGAGTTACAAATATTTCAAATCCAGTTTCTGAACCCGAAATCTCATCATTTGTTTTTAGGCTGAATCATAATGAGGCAAATGCAAACAAATTACCAGTGAGGACGTCTATGTAACTTCGTAATCCATTTTATAGTGGAAATTTAATTATAAATGTCTAAAGTATAGTCAGATTGGGGAAAACTGTCGTTTTTCAAAGTATTTTTACATTTCTGCAGCTTGTTGATCCTGACACTCAAGAAGAAGTGACGAAGCCACATGAGAACGGAGAGCTCTGGGTCAAAGGACCCTGTGTTTTCAAGGTATTTATTCTATAACAAAGACCTTGCAGAACTACTATAGTTCCCTGGAGGAGTGGAAGTTGCCTGGTATGGGATTCGACATGTGTTGATACCATGAAACCTTCCCATTTAAAATTATCTTTAACGTTGCCTGGTATTTTGACGACGGACGCCGAAATCAAAAAATTGCAGAAATATGGATCTATTACACAAGATCACATATTTGGCGTGGAAACTATGGGACCGTGAGGCTCTGAAGCAAAAATTTAAACATGCATCTAAGCAGTTGCTGGATTCCCCAAATAAGCCTAGAGCTGGCGCTTATTTCGGAGAAAGGACCAGCTTAGCTAGATATCCAAAGAGGTAACCTTGCCAGCATTTAAGGAACACACCCTATGGACAGCAATTTCGATTCGGCTTATTAGATTTAATAATTTTTTTATCCTCCTATGTAATTAAGTATAATAAGTAGTTTTAATGAGTTTATTAAATTAATTAGTGAAGATTTAATAAAATTAATAGGAATGAGTATATTAGAGGAAGTGCGAAAGTGGCCCCAGTGACCGAGAAGCTAAGGCTATCCTGGTATAGACATGTCGTGAGAAGGGAGGATAGTACGCAAGAGGGCCCTAAATATAGTGGTAAGCGGCAGGGTCGGGAGAGAGCGACCAAAAAAAGTGTGGATGAACTGTGTGAAAGAGGATATGTGTGTAAGGGGTATGAATGGAGAAGTGACAGCGGATAGAATGACGCGGCGAAAGGAAACATGCTGTGCCGACCCCACCTAGTGGGATAAGGGTAAGAAAATGATGGTGATATTAAAATTAACAAAATTCAGTTATAACGATGAACCGCATTATTAGCGTCACTAAGATGTGCAGCGTTTTTTGTGTTAATTCATTTGAAGGGTAGGTAAATTTAATATTTACAAATTACATGTGGCATTTTAATTTTCCACTCGTAATTTAATAAATTAATATACTATTAAGAAAAATAATTATTCTCTTTTCTAAATTTGAAATTCTAATTGTAATATTATCAAAAAACACGTGGCATTTTATTTACAATTCGTCATTTGACCTTTTCGTATTAATTTTCGACATATTTTAATTACAAATTCCTAACATATCTTCCATTATCCTCCTTCAAGTCTGGGAAATGTAAAGTTTTAGGTTTGTATAAACATAAAAAAGTCTCAATAATTCGTTTGCCGAAGAAGTTTCACTTCTGACATGTGTAATTGGTGTCGCACAATAAACATTTTTCAACCTTAGGAGTCGCGAAATATCGGATTTAGAATGCAAAATATCTCACGGAAAAAAATCAATAGTTTGTAAGATCAGAAGTATTTCTAACCCATGGAGCATCCGTGTGCAATCAAAAGTTTAGCGCCTGTTGTTATACCCAATTCCATTGAAAGTGCTGCAGCAAGGGTCCCCTTACATTTCCGCAGCCATGGATACGGCCACTTCTGTGGTGATCTAACAAGTTTGTGATATGTAATAGGATAATCTTTAGATAAGCATAAGCTAGCCCTTTTTTTTTGGTGCTGGAAAATGCATTTACGCACCCCGGGTAGAAAGTGTGGAACTCACTGAAAGATCAGAACACCCACTAAAACCCAGAATACCCCTCGACATCTTTGAGTGGAGCCACAAGCCACAGTGGTACCCTGGACGTAGCTGCCTCATCTCCATCGTTTATGGAGGGGGAAGGTGATGCGCAAATCTACGTAACCTGCTTCTCCGCCTCCTCCGTTGGATTGGTGGAGCGTCGACGCCATTCTGTCTCACTTATTACGATGATGCCTTCAGCGACATAACAAATTCGCAGAAGAAAGCTACTGCCCTTCAACACGTCTCGTTAGCAAGCATTGCGCCAACTATGCTCACCCACAAGAGGTTCCCACCAATCAACGACACCAAGACGTGTCGCTAAGGTTCCTTGCGGGACACTCTACCATTGTGTGATAGGCCGAATCTATGGAAGCACTTCACTCGTGGCCGGCGGTCAATTCCTTACACCTGACAATTTGATGCAGGTATTTACCAATACAACCGTGTCTTAATACCTGCACCAGTCTGTAAAAGAGCGATCCGTGCCCTTTGGCTAACCATTTCTTCAGGTAGGGACGGATAGCCTCCACAATGGCTACACCCGCATTTGGAGATTCGAGATCTTCCTTCCACCGGTTGATTGAGGCCCTATTCTAAAGGAACCTCTGAGCCTCGCCAGTATCAGCTACTCCGCCTTTAGTTCTTGCAGCTACCCTGCACTGTTAGGCAGTTGCAAGAATTCCGCCTATAGCTCCTAGGAGAGTTGCTGCCGTCCACGATACTCTATTGTATCTACGTATCGCCTTGACCGCTATAACCATTTGCGCACTCCATAAGACGGATTTATTCGTAGTTGTCAGAGCGCCAACCCACAATGGGAGTTAGCCCTCAAAACATATACAATATCACGGACTTAATCTAAAATTTCGCGATGTTAATGCGACTGTTTATTGAAGTCAATTATAATTTTAGGGCTATCATAATAATCCTAAAGTGACAGCACAAGTACTTACTAAGGATGGCTGGTTCAAAACAGGGGATATCCTATACAGAGACGATACTTACAATTTCTTCTTCGTCGATCGTCTGAAGTTATTGCTGAAATATAGAAATCATCAGGTATTAATAATATATTCAATTCTTAATAAACTAATTTAGCTATGTATAAAAATGTCAATTTTTTATGTAATTATTTTATGGACATATAAATATACACTTCAATAACTTTTTAAATATTTTATACTACTCAAATAGCCGTTGTTATTTTTTGGACTTGACGTTAATACTGTTTTATATAATCCTTGTTTCCAGATATCTCCAGTAGAGTTAGAGGGTGTTATAATTAAACACCCTGGAGTGTTTGAAGTAGCCGTTACAGGGTATAAACATGTAGAACATGGAGATTTGCCAGTGGCCTTCGTTGCTCCACACGAAGGATATAAAATCACAGCACAAGAAATCAAGGATCTGATTAAAGGTAATTTTATTCACATATACGAGAACTTGTACAGCAGAAATTAACAATTTTCTTAAATATAACTGTGTACGTTTCTATTACAAACCCGCAGAAGACCTTCCAGAGATGTCACGCTATGTCACAATCAATTTAAAAACTATTAAACAAGGTGTTAGGAGACCGCTCCCGAAAACGAAGACAGATGATAGAACTAATGACACCTTTGATGATGGGCTAAGAACTAAATGGTTTTTCGCTCAATTTCGTAGTTTCCTTTACACGCTTACCGGTGCCGGCTGCGTACGTTCATTGACCCGAGCGTGTGCTGATTGCTTTCTTAGTAATGTATATATTATAAAACTATCGTTACATTTAGATGTACTAAGATGATGGAGTGTAATCCATACAGTGTGGATCCATACAGGATGACAGGTCTTACGATCGTTTATAAGACGATCGTAAGACCTGTCATCCTGTATGGATCAGAGTGCTGGGCCACCAAAGGGGAGAATGAAAGGAAATTGCATGCAGCGGAGATGCGAATGTTGAGATGGATGTGTGGAGTGACAAAATTGGATAAGATTAAGAATGAGTATATTAGAGGAAGTGTGAAAGTAGCACCAGTGACCGAGAAGTTAAGGAGTGGAAGGTTAGCCTGGTATGGACATGTAATGAGAAGGGAGGATAGCCATGTATGTAA
>JACTOM010000909.1:2175586-2205941 GCA_015832385.1 Elymnias hypermnestra | reverse complement strand
ATAAGAGACAGCCCTTATGACCACCCGATTTCTGAGCCAACTTAACAAAGTTAGCTAATTTTTGTCCCGCCAAGGCACGTAATTCCTCAGAATTGAGGTTACTTGGACTCACCCTCCCCGACGGCGTGTCTGTTACAGACATACCATCCGAATCAACATTAGCATTTTGCCGTAAAACCCGATCGCTAAGAAAGCGGTTAAACAACGCTTCCTCTGCTTCCTCTCTACGCCTTCTGCTTTCTGCTCGGGCCTGGGTAATGCCAGTCCCACGACCTCTCCTAGCCACTTTTTCTCCCATCTGGACAGAGCTTGTCCTACTAGATGCCAAGGAGGCATCCGAGTCAGAAACTTCACTACAATTTTCACAGTCTGGATTTTCTCCCCCCGCTCTTTTTCTTAAACGTGGACTCCCCCTTATTCTCGTAGACCCCCCTCTGCCACCGTCCATTACGACGGGGCTAATATACACCGAACTATATTAGTATGAACCTAAGTCAGAGATGTCAAAAATGAAAATCCGCTTGTTCATAGACCAACTACAACATATCGAAATCATCAATAGGAACAATGAAATCAAAATCAACAGAACTATCAAATCTTACAAATAACAACATACACAACCATATAACATATCAAATCCAACTCTGTACAGAAAATAAAATCAGGAGGACAGAACAATGACATAAACAAACCCACCAGAAAACATTCCCAATAAAATGCAAATAACAGCAAGAAATAAATAAACCCACCCGAAAACAATCCCAGTAAAATGCAGATAACAACAAGAAATAAATAAACCCACCCGAAAACAATCCCAGTAAAATGCAGACTACGTACAAATTCTAAAATGTTAACACGACCTTCGCTTATCGCAACGGTATAAAATGACTTAATATACCGAGCGCACGCTGTCGCCGACCAGTCCGCTCACAACGAATGTTCGAGCGCAACATTGGTCTAGTGGTTAGCATGTTCGACTACAGACATGGGGGTCTTGGGTTCGAGTTCCGGGTCGGGCCAATTCAATACTAATCGTGAACAAACCTGCATATCCCGAGAGCAATTCTAGAGTATTAAGAGGAGGCCTGTGCCCAACAGTGGGACCTTATTAGGCTGCTACTTACTTTATTTATTTAGATCAGGTCCGGTGGGCGTCTTCCGTAGACGTCAGTTACCAAGTTATACTTACAGACTCATGTCAACGAACCTTTAACATCTCTTACCATTAAATTAGATAGCAGACACGTTATAACTTTAACTTAATTGATAAAAAATATTTAACCTTTCAGCAAAATGAATTTAAAAATCACTAACGATGCCGTGCATTGGTTTATGTCGGGATTAACATCCCGCATTGTCGCCAAATCAGGATTTCCACATGACAGATTCCATCTCGGAAAAATTATCCTACAAAGTTTTAAAGACTATCCAGATGCAGTAAATCAGGTATAATGAATACTTTTATTTATTTTTCGAAAAAATCAGGAAGAATAGTATCCAACGGTGTTTTTTTTCCAACCGGATTGTGCTGTAATATATAACATAGTAAAAGTATATTTATAAAACAACAAAACAACTTCTGAAAAATAAGAACTCAAATTTATTGTTGGAAATAAAAAATATTGCATCATAATCGGTCATATAGAATTTTTCATAAAATAAATATAGGGTTTATCAACTCATAATGGCCAAATCGCTGAACGAATGGAACCTTGCTGCTAAAATGTCTTATTAGTATTCTGTGAAAATATTTCTAGGTCCTTTCTCATTCATATAAAGTTCTTTATAAAATAAATATGCACCTAGACGTTTTTTAGAACTTACCGTCGCTTTTTGATGATAGAAATTATTGTCAGGACATTCTGAAAGAAAACGCTACTGTAGCTATAGCATGTCGATTGAAAAGACTGTAATTTACTACTTTACATAGTAATAAGGATATCAATCTATGGGAAACTCCGAACAAAAAAATTGACCTGATGAAAGCATACTCCATAAATATAAACAGTTAGTACACAATATCGACTGCCTCATTGGTCTAGTGGATAGCATGTTCGACTACAGACATGAGGTACTGGGTTCGAGTCCCGGGCAGGGCAAATTCAAAAATCAATATTGATATTTCTATTAAGATTTTCTCAATATTTGCTAGAAGTTGGGAAGCTGGCGATGTGATCCACCCCCGTGCCTCGGAGAGCACATTAAGCCGTCGGTCCTGCGCCTGATCACTCTCCGGTCGTGTTAAGATTCCCGTCACATCGGAATATGAGAGTAAAGGAATAGAGAGTGCACTTGTGTACTATTCCTGCCAATCCGGAGTGGAGAAGCGTGGTAGGTCTACGCTCTAAAAACCTTCGCTCCTCAGAGTGAGGAGGCCTGTGCCCAGCAGTGGGACGGTAATGGGCTGCTACTTACTTTTTTATATATACAATATCACCTTAGAAGTAGACGATTACACTTTTGTGGTTATAATCAATTAGTAATTCTGCTGGCTTAACCGAGGATGTAACACAGAATATTAAATAAGGTATATTATGTAATGTTTCATTTCGTAATTCGGCTAGGTTTTTTACAAAACTAATAGGAATCTTTTGAAAGGATCTTTTGAATTGCCTATACGGCATTGGAGAGAAGACCGGATGATTAGCGCTTTGAGAAATGACTTGCCAAATTGCACAGAGTTTTTATCCAAAAAAAATTTTTTATTTTATTTTATTTTATATTTTTATTTTATTTTATTTTATTTTACTGAACATTAGGTTAAATAGTTTATTTTATTTTATTTTACTTTTAAGTTTTTTTTAGTGTTAGTTTTCANAAAAAAAAAAAAAAAAAAAAAAGCCATGGTAACTTACATATATATATATATATATATATATAACATCACGCCTCATTCCCAATAGGGTAGGCAGAGACCATGTCCCTCCAGTTACCACGATCCTTTGGGCACGTAGAGAGAATGAATGAAAGGATTCATTCATTCCCTCTACGTGCCCAAGTCATCTTAGCCTATCTATTTCAATTTTAGTAACTACATCTTCCTTTATAACACAACATTCTCTTATCACATTCTTTCTTACTTTGTCTCTGTTTCAATTCATTCATACATCTCAACGCTCTCATCTTTACCGCATTTATTTTACTTTTATGCTTCTTCTGCCGTATCCAACTTTAACTACCATACATTAGTGTTGGTGCCAACACTCCTGCAAGATCAGCTAGTCTGGCCCTTTGAGACACCATCTGGCTATTCATAAAGGCGTGAACAGCACCATTTACAATATTCCCTGCGTTCAATATAATTTTTTCTTTTCAATATCATTTTCACATGTTCCAACTCTTGTAAACTTAGATCCCATCCATCAAAATAATGGCATTCATCATAAATTTATCTATTTCATGGTGATCTAGTGGCGAGATACGTAGAATCTTCTTCAGGGAATTCACGGAAAGGAAACTTACATGCTTGATCGTTCTTATCAATCCATCTCACAAAGAAACCTCTACATAAAGAAATTATTGCTGGAGTACATGTAGCCTGATAATCCTTAGTGAAACAACAAGGTGGTTCTCTGCTCTACAAACCGTCTCTGCTATGAGTGAGGAGGTTTTTTTAATTATTGAGGCATGGGTAGTTTCCGGGGCTTAGAAATAATATAAACATATGCGAAGAGAATTTCTAAACGTCACGTTATTTATATGCTTCTTACACAACTTGTAATTCGCATTTTAAAAAATTGATTTTCCGTGAAATGTGTCACTGTTATTATTTATTTTATAGATAGATGGAGCGACAGGGGAATCTGAAACAAATTTGTCTTTAATGGAGCGAAGTATAAAATGTGCTACATGTTTTAGAAATCTAGGTTTGCTCCCAGGCGATGTTATCATTCTAATGGCACCAAATAATATAAATATTGCTGTTCCTTTCTATGCTGGTTTATATACAGGAGTTATCATTGCTTCCGTGGACAGAACTTTAGGCATCAGTAAGTATTACATACATAGCATCACGCCTCATTCCCATAGGGTTAAACAGAGACTACGTCCTTCCACTTGCTACGATCCTTGCACATCTTTTTCGCATCTTTCATTCTCATTACACCTTTCATACAAGTTAATCGGTTTAGAGTACTTGGTCTTCCCCTTCCAACTTTCCCATTCACTCTTGACTCATAAATCCTTTTTGTCAGTCTCCTTTCATTCATTCTCTCTACATGCCCAAACCATCTAAGCATACCTTTCTCAATTTTAGTCAATACGCCTTCTTTTATACCACAACGTTCTCTTATCACATTATTTCTTACTCTGTCACTTAGTTTTAATCCACTCATGTTTCTCAACGCTCTCATCTCTACCGCATTTATTTTACTTTTGTGATTCTTCTGGCATACCCAACTTTCACTACCATAGATAAGTGTTGGCACTAACATTCCTCTATGCACAGCCAGTCTGGCACTTTGAGACACTATCTGGTTATTAATAAAGGCATGCAGGGAACTAATTACCATATTCCCTGCATTCACTTTCCTTTCAATATAACTTTCACGTGTTCCATATTTTGTAAATTTAGATCCCAAGTATAAATTTTTATTCACCTCTTTCACTTGTTCCCCATCTATCAAAATATTACCATTCATCTTAGATTAATTTCTTTCAAAACTTTGTTTTTGCTTACATTCACTTTCATTCCTTTCCTTTTCAAAGCTTCATTCATAACATGTACCTCATTAGCAGATGATGCAAGTATCACTTGATGATCAGCGAACAGTAAATATTTATTGATGATGAGTAATTAATTAATTCTTAACCCATATATAATTTCTTTTATATCCGTCAAACAGAAATCTATGAATAGGTTGAACAACCATGGGGACAGAACACATCCCTGTCGAACATCTCTTTCGACTGGAAACCACTCCGTGTACGCACCATTTATTCTGACACAAGCACTAGAACGCTCAGAGAGAGATTTCAATGCTTGAATCAGATTACCGTTCACCCCATACGTAGGTAACGTTGACCACAACTCATTCCTCACCACTCGATCCTAGGCCTTATCTAAATCTATAAAAGCGCAATAAACTTTTTGGTGTTTAGCCAAACATTTTTCAGCTATGCAGCGTTAAGGAAAGACCTGATCCGTACATCCTATTCCTCTTCTAAAGCCTGCTTACAGGTCCCATATTTTCTCATCAGTGTCATTAATCATCCTTTCAATCAATATCTTTGCATCTATTTTGCCGATGACACTACGAAGGCTGATACCGCGTTAATTTTTGCAGTCCTGCTTTTTGCTAATTATCGTACAAATAGTAAATATTTAAATACCACATATTTAGACGTATTTAAAGTATTAAAAAACTACAAGCGTTTCGAATTTAAAATAAAAAAAACTATATTGTATTTTGTAGAAGAATGAAACTTGATTTATCCTCATTATGCAAATAGTAAATTGTTTGGACGTTATAATCCTTTGTTTATAAACAGATATTTCAATTTACCTATAGTAAAGATGTTTGCTGGTACTTTAAATTTCCTTTCCTGTTTCAGAGGAACTTCAAAACACCTTCGAAGTGACTCAGCCAAAGATTATATTTTGCCAAAGCGAGAAAGCAACCGACGTTCAAGTTGCTTTGAATGAATTTGATTTGAATGCTCTCATTGTCTCATTTGATAAGGGCGACTATCTTTGCAGCTTCTCACAATTTATAGCAAAATATTCTAATGACACACCACCCGAAGATTTTCAGTAAGAAATCTCTTCCTAGAAAATAATCCATTTCTTTATTCACGTCCCATAGTTGACTATAACATTAGGATTCTAATTAAAAAATTGGTACCCATGAAACGATCCCGGAGATTCAAAATCTACAGCCGATTAATTGCCACTGTAACTAGATAGTTTTTATGCATAATCATTCTTCTAGCCTAAGTTCCCACTGAAAAACAGGAGAGTTTGCAGTTAAGTACTCACAATGCAATAAATCATTCTCTAACTAGTTACAGGATTTTACAAGCAATACTTGAATTCTATCATTAACTTATTATATATATTAATAACGCTTTTTAAAATAGAATCTTTTTCTAGGCCTACTGATTTCGATCCTGCTGAAACAACTGCTTTTCTTATTTCTACAAGTGGTACCACTGGTGTTCCAAAAGCAGCCGAAGTGACACACAAAAACTTTGCTATATCTATACCAATGCTTTGGTCAGTATTATTATGATTATTCTTTATTTTAAAACTAGTTCTATTTAGGGGAAATAGCCAGCGACTAAGTTGGGTTCTATAACTAGAATATTGTAATTCAATTTGACTCAAGTAGTCATTTACAGTAGAGTGACAAGAAAACACGATATTTTGCATATTAATAGTCATATACGTGTTTGCAGTCTGCATATAGATTATGCTTAACACTTTGACTACCGCGGGGGGTCAATATGACCGACACTCTTACTATATTTGAATCTGTCGGATCTCTTGTATAAAATAACTAATCATAAAAACCTATGTACGTTAACGTACTTAAAATCAAATTTAAAATATCTTTATTCAAGTAGGCCTATTATAACACTTAAATCGTGTAATATATTTTTTCCCCACTCACTAATTCTAATGTACGCTGATGGTGGTATTAAAGAACGACTTAAAACTAAAGTTACGAGAGTTTCTTTGCGCCCTAGGTCCACAACGAACTCAGGCGGTTATTTAATTTTTTTTACCATCATCATTAAAATATCATATAAGTTTATCATATTAAATAATTTGTATTTACTTAATATTATATATTATATATTTATTTGAATACATTAAGTGATATCGCTAGAATGTCTTGTGGGGGTTTATTATAGAAACGTTTACAGTTACCCTTAAATGAGTTGTCAATTTATGCAGCCCACTAGAATTTATAACAAGTTTATTTTTATTTCTTAAGTTAGATGAGGTACATTCACTTTTTATTGAAAGAGTCAATATTTTTATGTACGTACAGTTTTCTAATATATATACACTGTGAACTATCATTATGTTCTGAATTTGGTCCTTAGCGACTCTCTTGGACCCATATTGAAAATCGCGCGGACGGCCCTTTTCTGCAGTACAAATATGGCATCTATATCAGCAGCATTACTTCATAGTAGAATACCGTATGACATAATGCTGTGAATATAGCTGAAATATACTAATCTCGCAGTATCAACATCTGTCAGACGACGAAGTCTTTTAACGGCGTGAGCCGCAGAGCTTAACCTGTTCGATAGACCACATATAAGTAGTTAGAGGTTTAATGTAATTGGGTACGTTATCAAAGAGGTCCGGCAACATTGTGGCCATATTACTAGTGTCGGTCATGTTGACCCACCGTGGCAGTCAATGTGTTTAGAACTTGTATTCATATAAAATGTAGAAAAAATAGTTTATTACGAAAAAAATAGAGTACCTACAATACAGTTCGTACACTAGTCTTAGTTTTTAATTTAATCAGTCATTTTAGTCTGTTTTTATAAGCACAGCCTCTTTTTTTTTTGGAATAAGCAAATGATTAATTGTTATAGCTTATGAATATCGATAAAGTATCGTTTTCTTAAGCGATATGTCGTTTTAGACGGTATGTCTACTTTTTAGTAACCGATCTGTTGTTATAAACGATGTCGGTTTATTCGATTCGATTGTAATTTGTGTTGTACTATATCATTATAACTAATGTAGGTACCAAGTCTGAAAAATTAATCTAATACAGTGATATTATGTTCAAACAATTCCACTACCTTCGTAATAGGTAATTAGATGTTGCTCAATAGTTACAACTACTTTATTTATTTCATGAATATAAACGAATTGTCCTCTCTAAAGTTTGTGGGACAATATTTTCTGTTGCTAGTTTTACATATTGTTAATATTGATTACTGATAAAGAAATTTAAAAATAAACAAATTACGTTTAAATTTGATTCTTAAACTCATAAAAGCGAAAAGTTATAAACAGTCATTTTAAACGCCTACACAATTTTTAGACGCAAAGTCGTTTAAAGGTTCTACTTGTAAAATTTTATCTCGTTTATTAATTTGTTTACGGTTTCTGTATATTTAATAGTTATCCTTAACTGCTTATTCTTTTATAAATGATAAAACAAACAAAGTTTAGACCTCAACTTGGAGCTTGTAAATAATTTCATGCAAAATTTTTTTATGTATGTTACGTCTGGGTGAACCGATTTCGATGATACTTTTTTATATGAAAGGTGGTGTTTTTCGTAGTGTCCCATTTTTAGTCCAGTTCAGATGATGTCATCCATGAGAAAACCGTATCAGTCTTAAATTTTCATTAATTTTCGTGACAAATGGACGAATAACTCGAGATCACACGAACCGATTTCGATGCTTTGTTTTTTATTGGAAAGAATATATTTCAAGAGTTCGTATACGTGATAAGTTTTGTAAGGTTTTGATCGTGGGATCCATGATAAAATAACGGAACTCTTCAATTGTTAGGAGATTCTTAATGATACTCAGCAGAACCTTTAAAAGGTCCAAGGAGTCTAGCATGTATGCGAGTCATTGAGTTCGACAAGCACAAAACTGAAAGGCGCAACGAAAGTGAAGGCGCGCGCTCACCGCTCGCTCAGGGAGCATGGAGTGCCGGTCCCGATTGGTCTCTCGCACTCCCGAGGCGTCTCGGTTCCAATTCGTGAATGTAGGCGCGCTCTGAGCACATATGCTGGGACCCGAAAGATGGTGAATAGACCCCTGACTGACTTTCGACTTTCCCTGATAGAGGACCGTAGCGATTCTGACGTGAAAATCGATCGTCGGAACTGGGTATAGGGGCGAAAGATTAATCGAACCATCTAGTAGCTGGTTCCGTCCGAATTTTCCCTCAGGATAGCTGGCGTCGATTATTGACAGTCCCATCCGGTAAAGCGAATGATTAAAGGCATTGGGGCCGAAACGACCTCAACCTATTCTCAAACTTTAAATGGGTGAGAACTCCGGCTTACTCGAACGATGAAGCCGGAGATCTGATGACGGCGCCAAGTGGGCCAATTTTGGTAAGCAGAACTGGCACTGTGGGATGAACCAAACGCAACAGGCTATCTGGATATTCGAGTCACATAAGTCGGTATGGTCAAATGATTGTCGTAGTCAAATATGATAATCAATGGAATTTCTCAACAACTTACAGAAGGGGGCTATTCGTAGAGAATATCTAACAAAGTAGTTTGATTTCTAACATGTGTACTTTGTACGCACGCTCTTTTTTTTAAACATGATTGATTCTGTCTCATCATCAAAGGTATAAATAATTAATTTAATCATCTGTTTTCGGAAGCGGTCCCCTAACACTTGTATAGACATACATTATTGTCTGTATACTTGTCTGTATTTATTTAATTTCATTCATTTGATTTGTTTCAGGTTACGGTTTGATTCATTTCCATCTCCGACTCGCATGGTGCTAGTTGGATCTCCTTTACAATGGTTGACTTCAATATTTCATTTCATCGGGTCACCAATTCTTAAGTACATACGTTTGCAGACATCTGCTGCCCTGACGCCTGAACATGCACATTACCTTATCAACATATATAAGGTACAGTTTTGTGATAGATAAGTTAGTAGCAGCCCATTAATGTCCCACTGCTGAGGACAGGACTCCTCACTCATAGGAAAGAGCATAGACCCAATACGCTGCTCTACTGCAGATTGGCAGGCTTAGTCCACAATTGCACTCTATATTCCTTCACTCTCATAGTTCACACTTCCGATGTGACGGAGAGAGATCAGGCGCAGAACCGACGGCTTAACGTGCTCTCCGAGGCACGGGGGTGGACACTGCCAACATCACAACTTCAGGCAAATATTGAGAAAATCTTAATAGAGAACTCAATATTATTTTTTTTTAATTCGTCAGACCCGGGACTCGAACCCAGAATTTCTGTAGTCGAACATGCTAAACACTATACCAATGAGGCATTTTATATGAGTAGCAGCTGCTAATATCACACTGCTGGGCAAAGGCCACCTAACTACTTAGATGGAAGAATTTTACATTTAAGACCTTTCACGCTGTTCTAATTCATCTCGGTATGCTTACGATGTTATACTTCACCTCATTCCAATTTCACATAAGTTTTCACCTCATTCCAATTTCCAATGGCACATAAGTTTTTAACCCCTACCCAGATTTAACATGAGGCCCTGGGTTCGAGTCCTGGGTTGAATAAATTTAAAAATGGATATTGAGTTTTCTATTAAGTTTTTCTCAATATTTACTCGAAGTTGGGAAGTTGGTCGTGTGATCTCACGCACGGCATGCCGGATTACCGTCACATTGGACTATGAGAGTGAAGGAATAGAGAGTGCACTTAAATCAAAATCAAAATCAAAATGTTAGTAGATAGGTCTATGCTCTAAAAACCCTCTATCCTATGAGTGAGGAGGCCTATGCCCAGCAGCATGACGTTAATGGGCTTCTATTTACCGTACCCAGATTTGATACCAGAACTCTCTAAATAAAAATTTCTAGCTATATTTTTCTTTTGAAGACATCAAATGCATCAGTTATAATGATATGCGAACATTTTGAAGAATAGTTATGAAAAATAACCGTGTATTACATTGCTAATCAAACTTATATTATACAAAAACTCAAATATTTCCTCCTCTTAAGATTAGCTTCGATAGAAAGAAAGAAGAAGAAAGAAAGAAAATAAATTTATTATACATTGCAATAACAAATTAAAAAAAACTACAATTATCTATAAGCTAACTTAAACTATTATAAATAACAAAATAATCTTACTACCTATATACAATATAGAAAAGGTCTGCAGCTCAGCAATTGTTATGCGTCCGTCCGAGCTAGGAAACCTGGACGCACGGCGCTGATTTCCAGCTACAGCCCATAAAACTAAAACTAAATAAAGACAACGCCACGGATCTACGCTCTATACATGTACACACACACACACACACACACACACTCATATATATATATATATCTTNATATATATATAAATACGTTCGTTGAGTTTTCTATTAAGATTTTCTCAATATTTGCCCGAAGTTGGGAAAAATTTGGCGGTGTAATCCACCCCCGTGCGTCGGAGAGCACGTTACGCCGTCGGTCCTGAGTCAGCCATATAAAGAAACCACATAATTGTAACATTTATTTATTATACAGTTATCTAATTGCTATATAATTTAAACTTAATTTGGGTTTTTAAACAATTACAATTCTTTTTCCCTATAATAAGTAATTCAAATAAATATCCTTGTAATCGAATTTTATAACGCATTTTCCGAGACAGTATAACGTCCTCAATTTATCTCCATGTAAATACGTCACTTTTTGTATATGCAAATTTATATTGCTGACTGATTAGCGCTTGACTGTGCTCACACCTGGTAGCTAGTTAACTTGTTAAGAAGTTACCCCTTAAGTTATTTGCTTGGCGACATATCTTAAGGAGCAAACTAACCACGACCGACGCCTCCCACCAGTCCTGACTTAATATTAAATTAGGAAATTCAATTACATAAATTCGCCCTACAATGGATTGAATCTGTATACAAAACTATAGAGGTATTAGCATAAGAAAAGCTACAGATGGTAGAGAAATTCTGTCTTTGACATATCCACTTAAGATATAAACCAGCAGAAGTCTCGTTAACACAACCCATGCGTTTACTTTATCCTTACTAATATTAATAATGCGGAAATAACTCTATCTGTCTGTCGCGCTTTCACACAACACTACAAAACTGATTCAAATCAAATTTGGTACACAGATATTTTACAATACAATACAATACAATACAATACAATACAATACAATACAAAAACTCTTTATTGCACACCCAATACAAAAAAAAAAACAATACAGTTAAGACATAATCGTATACATTATGGAGTACAATTGGCGGCCTTATCGCTGAAATAGCGATCTCTTCCAGGCAACCAAAAGCGCTTAGAAGGACACATACAAAAGAATCAGAGAAAGGTGTACTTAATCTATTTACTTATAATATATCTATCTATTTACTAATAATAGTAATACCACTTATAATAATTAATAATAACAGTATCAATTAGTCAAGTCTTGGACAGGAAGTAGTCTTTTACCATCTTTTTAAATAAGTTATGGGACTGAGCATATTTTATATTGATCGGCAGTGAGTTCCAAAGACGAGCAGCTTGAACAGAGAAAGATTTTGAAAAAAATGAAGTAGAGTGAGAAGGAATTTTTAATAGTAAGTTATCTTGCGAACGGAGTTGTCGATTATGAGACTCGTCAAGAAACTCAAAGCGTTCTCTCAGATATGCAGGCGCTTTAGGATCAAACAGCACGCAATAGAGAAGAGAAAGAAGATGAGTATTCCGGCGAAGGCGAATTGGGAGCCACTTGAGTTTATTGCGGAAGTTGGAAATATGATCATATTTGCGGAGACCAAATATGAATTTTATACATAAATTTTGAAGTCTCTCAAGCTTATTTAATTGCTCCTCGGTGAGATCAAGAAAACAAGTGTCAGCATAATCAAGGACTGGTAGCAAGAGAGTATGTGCTAGAGCAACTTTAGTTGGTATAGGCAGTAGGTTACGTAAACGCCGCAAGGAACCGGTAGCTGCAAATATTTTCTTACTTAATTCACTTATTTGCGGCGTCCACGACAGAGTCTGATCAAGAGTGATACCCAAATTCTTCACGTTACTCTTAAAGGGGATTATTGACTTATTATACTGTACTGCTGGGACCTCGGTTAAGTTAAGGCGAGAAATAAGTTTGGAACTGCCTATTATAATAGCCTGGCTCTTAGCGGGGTTTAATTTTAAACCATACAAATTAGTCCATTTTGAAATGCCGATTAGGTCCTCGTTAATCTTTTGAATGCCATGACTGAGATCAGCGAGTTTTGTTGAGTAGTAAATTTGGAGGTCATCTGCGTAAAGGTGGTAGGGAGAAGATATATAATTACTTATGGAATTAATAAACAATGAAAACAACAGAGGAGACAACACGCCACCTTGCGGAACGCCGGCTTTGACGGAAGACCAAGAGGAAAAGGATTCCTGGACTTTAATCCGTTGCCGACGACCATGCAAGTAACACCGAAACCAGTCAATTACTGATGGAGATATATTAAGAGAAATCAGAACATATAGAAGAATATCAAAATCAACACAGTTAAACGCATTACTAAAATCTAGTAATATCAGTATTGTTACTTTTTTGTTATCCATAGCTGATCTAATATCATCAGTAATTTTGACTAAAGCAGTAGCCGTACTATGACCAGGTCGGAAACCGGACTGCAAAGGGTTTAAGAGGCTGTTCATGGATATAAAAGCACTTAGTTGTTGGTAGACTAACCTCTCAAGGACCTTGGACAAGAAAGGAAGGATGGATATGGGACGATAATCGGAACAAGTGGAAGGATTACTTTTTTTGGGTATCGGAATAAGGTTTACATCTTTCCAGACTGAGGGAAATGAGCCGTATTGGATGGAGTGGTTAAATATCTGTGTAATAACAGGAACCAAGACATCAAGGATAGGAATAATCATTTTACGGCTAATGCAGTCAGATCCTACAGAATTTGAGTTTATACTTAACAAATTTCTCTTAACATCACTTGCAGAAAATTGCGAGAAAGTGAAAGGAGGAAAAGCTGGAGCTGATGTGGCAGAAAGTTTATTTTGTATGTTTAATTTAACAGTGTCATCAATAATTTCAGATGAAGAGAAGTGGTGATTAAGGATATTAAGATCCAAATTGAAGGAGTTTGTTTCACTAGAGCGTTGCTTACCGACTCCAAGAGTTTTCAAGAAATTCCAGACTCTAGTCGTGTTATCGTCTTCGAGAACAGACTTGTGTATGTGGCGTCGTTGGGAATCCCTGCACACCTTATTGCAGTTGTTTCGGATCTTTTTATACTTGTTTTTATTTTTATCACTCGAATCTGACTTGTATTTAGCTTTAGCTGCATTTTTCTTTCCTTGTAAACGTTTTATTTCGTCAGTGAGCCAAGGGGCGGGTAGATGTTTAACTCGGACTGGACGGAGAGGGGCATGCTTATCATAAAGCTGGATGAGTAATGAATTAAAGACACTAACTTTTTCATCTATTGTATGACCCTTCGATATTTGATCCCAGTCGACGTCTAATGCATCTGCGTTTAACTTATCTACATCTATTCCACCAAAGTTACGCTGCAGAAGCAGTCTTGATTTAACTTTTGGGGGCTTTAATTTGTAAGAAAGATAAAGGAGGTCGTGATATGAGAAAGCATCAGCTGCGTATTGTCCATATTTTTCCACATGATCTACAGAAGAAACAAGAATAAGATCAAGGAGAGAAGGAATACAATTTGGGAAAAAGTGAGTTGCAGATGATGGCAAAATATTAAGATTAACAGCGTTAACTAAGGTTACTAATCGGGAAGATCTAGAATCGTTTTTTAAGAGGCAGGTATTAAAATCTCCCATAATTATAGTGTGATCATATAAGGGAGTGTACATTTCTAATAGGTTTTCAAACGTTTCAAAAAAGTCAATAGTTACTGATGGGCTATAGTAAACTCCAAGCAAAAGCTTGGTGTGAGAAAATTGGATTTCCAATAAAAGATTTTCTGCAAGATTACCATCTGATTCAGAAAAGCTAACTAAAGAGAAAGGTATATGAGAACGCAGATAAATTGCAACTCCACCCCCAGTTCTACCACAACGATCGTTTCGAATGAGCTGGAACCCGGGAATGGAATAACAAGCCGTAGGGAGGCAAGGCTTTAACCAGGATTATTTTAGAGCCTGAGCAAGGACATAGGCTACTTTTTAATGCGAAAAAAGGTTGTAAGGGATGGAAGTATCGTCATTTTTAGAACTAGAAGCTTGAATTAGATAGAAATAAATATGATATTCAAAGTTTGTAAAAGTTTTACCCTCAAGGGTGTAAAATAATAATCCTCAAAATAACGTCAAAAGCACTGGACCGCTTAAAATATAATTTATTACACATTAATCTTTTTTTATAGTCTAAAGCCTGAAAAATAATACTAAACCCATTACATTGCAAACAGCCCATTAAAGTATGTATCTTATTTGTAAAATAATTAGTCTGGTGTTTATAGTAATTAGGACGGTGTCGCAGGCACATCTAGTTAATAATATCATTTTTGTTGTAATAAAAATAATATTATATATCATCGTCATGGTGGAGTCCATAATTTAATCTCCAAATTGTGGGCGTCGGTGGTTAATGTTGGTGCAATCAAGCACGTTATTAATTAACTCAGAATATAATGTCCAATCACTTAATGTTCTCGACATCAAATTACACAATCACATTAACAGTAATAGTTAGGAATGCGCGACAGTTTCAATAGTTGACCGCTTTGGACCGTTACTCGAGTACTGGCGTGAACGCCGCCGTTCTGTGACTCATTGTCCCTGTCCAGCGCCGATAGATGGCAAAAATACTTGATTCCAACTTATATATATACTTATGTATGTTTCAGCCAACTTTCACCATCTTAAGTCCGACATTTATGACGAGTGTGATGAAGAAGGAGATACTAGACCAGTGTGATCTTTCCTGTTTCGAAACTATCATGTTGGCAGGAAGTGCTGTACCTATAACATTGGTTAATGACATAAAGGTATTTTGTTATTCAATTACCTTTATTGCTGACAGGTTACTGCTTGAGTTACTAACCTAATCTCACTTGATGGTAAGTGGTGATACAAGAAAAAGGTAATTTACTCTACTCTACTAACCTCTAAGAAGCCTCTCTTCTATGAGTGAGGTAGCCTGTGCCCATCTGTGTGGACTTTAATGGGCTACCACTTACTATAATACTATAGAATATATAATTAAAAACGTTTATTACAGAGCGTAACACCAAATAGTGATGTCATCAACCTGTACGGTATGAGTGAATTGGCTGGCATAGCATTTACTGCAGACTTTCCACCTCCAGGTGCCTGTGGAAAACAACTAGGATGCTTTCAATATCGCGTAAGAAATTGTTAATCAAAGTCACTAATAATACACACAAACCTTGTGTCTAACAAATTCTTATGAATTCGAAGAATTTTATATTACAGATAACTCACGTGGATACACAAGAAGATATTACGGAAGCAAATATGCCTGGCGAGCTGTGGTTAAAAGGACCAACGATTTTCAAAGTAAGCATTTGTTTTAATATAAAAAAATATAAAGATTGGAATAGAGTGAGATAAAGTAGTACATAGATTAATATACAAAAGTAATAGCAATAATATTAAATAATTATAATTTATAAAAAATAAATAAATAAATGCGGTAGAGATGAGAGCGTTGAAAAGCATGAGTGGATTAAAACTGAGTGACAGAGTGAGAAATAGTGTGATAAGAGAACGTTGTGGTATAAAAGAAGACGTAGTGACTAAAATTGAAAAAGGTATGCTTAGATGGTTTGGGCATGTAGAGAGAATGAATGAAAGGAGACTGACAAAAAGGATTTATGAGTCAAGAGTGAATGCGAAAGTTGGAAGGGGAAGACCGAGGCGAACGTTCCTGGACCAAATCCAGGACATTTTAAATAACGGCCAGGTCAAGAGTACTCTAAACCGACGAACTTGTATGAAAGGTTTAATGAGATTGAAAGAAGCGAAGGAGATATGCAAGGATCGTGGCAAGTGGAAGGATGTTGTCTCTGCCTACCCCTATGGGAATGAGGCGTGATGCTATGTATGTATGTATGTAAGTAATAGCAGTATATAGATACAAGTAGACTAGTCATATTCTTCCCTTCCCCAAGAAATAAATATGGTACCTTATCAGTTCACCTAAAAATGAGTGTATATAAATAACATTTACGTGCCCGGATTTAAATTTGAATAATAAAAAAGTTATTACACGTAACTGTTTGGATAATAGTCATGAGTAGAAACTATTTTTTATAATTTACGGTTTGCTTTTTTGTCGATAATTTACGGAATGTGAGACCGATTTTGAAATTGGCCGAGAAAACTCCGTACTAGATATAGACAATACCATAGACTACTTTAGAAAATCAAAATTTTTCACGGCATCGAGAAATTCCTTGATTAGAGAATACTATACACTAAACTTTAAAAATCAAAATTTTCCACGGCATCGCGAAATTCCTCGATTCGTAATGATCTGGAACGAAATGCAAAGAATCTTTTTTTTTGGGAACTTTTAAAAGGCTATCACATTATATTCCGGATTTTCCACAGGAACTGGAAATTTCACACTTACAAATAATATCAGCCTGAACCACAGGAAAAGTGGAGTTAGATTAAAGCTAATCCTTTAACTGCCTCATTGGTCTATTGGTTAGCATGTTCGACTACAGACATGAGGTCCTGGGTTCGAGTCCCGGGTCGGGCCAATTAAAAATCAATATTGAGTTTTCTCTTAAGATTTTCTCAATATTTGCCCGAAGTTGGGAAGTTGGCGGTGTGATCCACCCCCGTGCCTCGGAGAGCATGTTAAGCCGTCGGTCCTGCGCCTGATCTCTCTCCGGTCGTGTCGGATTCCCGTCACATCGGACTATGAGAGTGAAGGAATAGAGAGTGCATTTGTGTGCTATGCCTGCCAATCCGCAGTGGAGCAGCGTGGTGGGTCTATGCTCTAAAAACCCTCGCTCCTCGGAGTGAGGAGGCCTGTGCCCAGCAGTGGGACGTTAATGGGCTGCTACTAACTTACTTACTAATCCTTTAAAGCCTATATATCTTTATAAATACTTTGCTGTGTATTAAGCTGTAGTGTAAATCTATACCTTAAATAGCTTTACGTTCTATTTAATGTTACAGGGATATTATAATAACATAGAAGCGACTGAAGAAACCTTCCAAGACGGCTGGTTTAAGACTGGGGACATGTTTTATAGAGACGAAAACTGGAACTATTACTTTTTAGAAAGAATAAAATTGCTTTTAAAATATAAAAACAATCAAGTATGTTGATTATAAGTTTACTAAAACTATTTATAAATGGATTACTATTATATATGTCGGAGAATAAGATAGAAAAGGCACAAAGCATAGGGGCATAGGGCTCTCCGGCGACACCGTCATTAATGGCATCCATAATTTCCATACTTTGGGCCTTTATTGGGTAATGTTGGTGCAATCAAACACTTTACTAATTGACTCAGATTATAATTTTCCTGATATCAATTTACACAAACTCATTAATAATAATATCTAGAAACACGACAGTTTCAAAAGTCGACCGCACCGGCGGGCCGTCACCCGAGAACTACGGCTGCGCGTCGGACTGCCACTTATTCACTCTGCCCCCACGCCGATAGACAGATGGCGCCAGCCACAGATAGATAGATAGATAGATTATTGCACTCCGACATATATAACAGTACTATATATAATCTAGTGTTAAGGTGTTTGTGGACGCATTCCAGCGAAACGGCGTGACAAATTTTAAGTAGGCATGATGCATCCTGTCTTGTCGTCATCATTTGTAGATATGCCAATAATCACTACGCCTGGCAGGCGGGTTGGTGATCGCAGTGCTGACCTTCTCTCACTTATCAGTCTGTGACATTTACGTCAGCGAGGAATGAATATACCGCCATTTATGGGTATGGGAATTGGGTAGGAAAGATTTGGTATGTGAGATAAAGGAAGTTTTGGGGAGCATTAGGGTTAGGCAGTGCAAAGTGCAAAGTGGAGTGCAGTAGTAACAGCTTGAGGCACCCGGGGTCGCTTTCCCGCATGCTTAGTTAGTAACCGGATAGATTATCTGACAAAGCACCCTCTGGGTATCCCACATAAAGAGGGTCGTCGGTAGCCGCTGGAGCCAGGCGGCGCAAGATCGGGATGTGGGCATAATTTCGTGAGACCTATGTCCAGCAGTGGACGTTCATCGTGCTGTAGTTTTTATCCCCTATTTCTTTCTGCGTATCTTAAGCATGACTTTGAATTTTTTGTCTCTCTCGTATGATAGAATAGCGCAAAACAACTAGAAAGAAACTTTACCAACTTGTCGTTAATGTAGGATACAAGTTAAGGATTTAATAAAACGAAACACAAAATACATGCAAAGGTTATTACTTTATGCAATCTCTGCGAAGCAATCTTAAACAGGATTAAGTATTACCTATGAAATATTTTTGATGGGTGCAACTGAAATACAACATATATACACATAAAGATTACGAAGCGTCACTGCTTGCATATCAGTTGTATACTTTATAACCATATAAATAAAATTCTTAATATTTACCCCTCACCGTCTAACACATGTAAAAGGAAATGAACGGAGTTTCTTTTAACACTTCCATATAAAAAAAGCTGAAAAACTCGTAAAGTTTGTTACATAAATTCCTATTATACCGATCCAAATAAACATGCCACACAAACATCCACACAGCTGCCCATATAGGCACTACATACATTCGTGCTCACACACACCGCACTGACACACACACTCGCTCAAACACGGTCCCTTATATTAGCTAATATTCATATCTGCCGAATTTATTTGATTAATACAGTCAAGTCAAATTATTTTTATTCAACTATGCCTATTACAGCACTTTTGAATCGTCAAATATCATTTTTTTCATGTAGTATTTAAGTGAATGACTGATGATAACAATAAAGGACGACTTACAATCTAACGTGACGAGGGTTCCTTAGCGCCTCTGAGGAGATCCCACAACAAACTCAGTCGCGTGTATGATTTCTTTTTTACCATCCTCATTACAATACATATATTAATTTATTTTATATCAAGATATATATAGAGCAATCCATTCCCTCCCACGCTTTTTTGTCTTCTAAGTATTCCTGGAAATTATAGAATGATGTCTCTATGAGCTTTTTTTTATTTCATTTTATTTTATTTATTTTATTTTACAGTTACACCGACAAAGTAAACACTAAAACAAACACTTAAAGACTAGTTATGACCATTGAGCTGAGTGTCACCTCAATTACAGACAACAATTTTAGAAAGACAATTTAAAAAAAAAGTATCAAGTATTAAGCCTAAATTAGGAATTAAACATTGTCAAGACTGAATTGCGCACGAATTTTTTTTTTTGAATCTGAGGAGGGGATCTGAGAAAAAGTCCGTCTCAGTATCGGTGGCAACGGCAACGTTATTTTTTTTAGTGATTCTATTTAATGTAGACTAAGAACCAAGGTTCGTTCGAGATTATTTGGGAACGAATGGAAAATATTTGTCACATCGCGGTAGCCTCGTTGGAACGGCAAGGCTAGTTTGGGAAAGCAAGTAAGGCCTATCGATTAAGCCGTTTATGAGTTTAGGAAAATGACGTCCATTGTTTGTCTGTGATCGCTCAAGGATTCAAGCTTGAAATGGCGCAGACGATCCTCATACCGTGGCAGCTTCTTAGCCATGTTGCAACTCTATGATAAGTGCCACTAGAACCTTTTTTGTATTCTCTCTATACGTTTTACGTAAATATCGTAGTAAGGGTTCCATACAACGCTTTAGTGTGTGGATGTTTAAACTCTGTAATTTCTTAAGACAAATCCTAATGTTCTGAAGCCCTTGCTTACTATGTTCTCAATGTGTATGTTAAATCTCAATTTGTTATCAAGCGTAACTTCCAAATCTTGGATATGTTCTACCTCAGACAGTAATTCGCAATTTTTACTGGACAAGCTAATAACATGACATTTTTGACTGTTTAGGGACATGCCATTCCAACTACACCAAAAGACTAAATTATCTAGATTTACTGATCTAAAGAATTTTTATTGAAAGATTTAAATTTACTCAGAAACATCTTCGTAGTTTTAGGAACTATGTGTGTTTTATAGAAGGGAGGACGTTAATCACTGCAAAACAGTTTATACTTCTGCAGAATCATCGTTCCTATGTTTATAAGATACCACTTTTTAATAGATAGATTTTAAAAAATCAAATTACGAAGAATGTCGAACTTCATCGAGTAGTATGTTCAACAGTTTTTTGTAAAGACCAGCTGTACACTTACTGACTAGATGAACGATGACTGGCCATAAAGTACGAAATAAGATAACATTAGTTTACTTCCTTCCTAATTATAAGGATTTGAGGTAGGGAAATTAATAATACTCAGCCAGAGCATAACCGCCTCACATAAAGACTAACCACCTATCACCTATGCCATTTTTATCAAAGGATATTATCTAATATTATTATTGTTCACGCCGTCCGTAACCTTTCGATTGACCTCGACCCCTAAACTCGGGCCCATTATAAGTCCAGGTCGAGTCGGTCCCTGAGACGGTGGGAGGAGTATATGTTGGAGAAAAATCCACCTAAAGGGTCGAAATAGATGTGATCGGTACCTACAGCGAATCCCGTTCGCCGGTGTCATCGGGCGACGACGCCTCCTGGCAGGTGGCTGATCACGTTGATCAATATAAAACAAAAAATATGAAAGCTTGATTTGACCGATTCTTTAAATATGTTCACATTACTTAGTAGAAAACTTCGATGGTCGTTAGATGGCATTGAAACTAACCAGTGCCCTGATGATATATCCAAACACATTTCTCTAATAAAGCGTTAATTAAAACAAATAAATAATTTCAGATATCTCCTGTAGAAGTGGAAAACGTTATAAGAACACATCCAGGAATACAAGACGTAGCTGTGACAGGAATTTCAGATCCTGCTTGCGGTGACTTACCTGTAGCTTGTGTGGTAACTCGTGAAGGTTTTGATGTCTCAGCGGATGAAATCATGGATTTAGTAAAAGGTAATTTATATAAGATATGCACAACAGGTTTACTTCTTTCGCACCATATATATATAATATTCCCTTACCGAAAACATCCGCTTGGTCATATTTTCTTGTTGAATGAAAGTTGGTGATCATCAAACTCATCTGAAACTTGTATCTAACAGTTTTGAACAGAAATAGGTGGTTTTTATTGTACCACTGACATAGACAGACTTTAATTACAAATTAATTTGAATAATCCAATGGTAATTTGTTGTTATGACAGAAACATTTAGGTTGCAAAGCCACAATAAACTTTGCGGTTATCCACATAGATTCTTGCTAAAGGCATCACACGACCGAGTTCTGGGGAATGCTTTTTAAAAGCTTTTATACATAATTGTTGTTTTAAATTTATCATTAAGCTTTTCGGTGAACAAAAATATCCTTAAAACTTGCCCCCGGGTGCAATTCTTAGTAATATGTAGGCTTATCCGCATGTTTGGCTACAGACATGAGGTCCTGGGTTCGAGTCCCGGGACAGACGAATACAAAAATTGAGTTTTCTAATAATAAATTCTCAGTAAATCCATTTCTCCTATGAGTGAGGTGGCCTGTGCCAAGCAGTGGGATGTTAAAGCGCTGCTAATTACCTTACTTTAATGGATTGTACTTCACTCGTATAAGACTCAGGAGATCCGAAGTCAGCTATGGAACATTGAAAAAGGGTTAAAATTAAGTAAATAACAGCCTATTTACGTCTCACTGTTGGATACGGGCTTCATTCTTCATAAAATAAGAGGGTTTCTTGAACATACAGATTAGACATACTCCTCTGAACGAAAATCCATCGGTCTCTCCTTTAAATACTACTAGGTTTAATAACTTGTAGTACTTTATACCAAGAAAACGAGAAATGTTATGAATTATTTTACGTGATTTTTATATTACCTGATACTTAGTCTGAATATACTAAATGACTCATCGCATTATGATACTTCAAGGGTCAAAAACTTTTTGTAATGTCTGACAGTCACTATGACTCATTTTCCTTAATAAATAAATAAAAGCCAATCAACTTGGACGTGAGAAATTTCTTGTATACGACCGTTTTTATAACGCAATGAATACGTCAGGTTTTTTTATTAGAAATACCCGAGATGGAGTGTGCTGATAATTAAAAACGTAGTCAATACCGGAAACGTGACAAGTAAAACCAATGACGTATACAAAATATCGAGAAACTAGACTGATCTTGCTTCAAGAGATATTCTATATAATATTTTTATAGCCTTAACAAGCAAATGAGCAAGTCACCGTGTTAAGTGATTATAGCTAACGGACACCTGCATTACCAGACATCTAAACTAATATTAAAACGTATAGTATAAAATATAAACTGACATACCTACTTAATATTATATTTTGAAATAAGGCTTACTTAATTATGACGACGTAAACAACTCTCTCAATAAAGTGGTACAATGGTTTGAAGCTAATAATTTATTGCTCGACGCAAAGAAAACAAAATGGGTTAAGTTTAGTCTGCCTAATGTTACACAAATGCAAACCATTGTTAAACTTAATAATGAGGAACTAGACCGTGTAGACCATACCGTTTTCTTAGGCATTACGTTAGATAACAGATTACAGTGGGGGCCCCATATAAGTGGTCTATCGAACAGGCTCAGCTCTGCGGCTTACGCAGTTAAAAGAATTCGTCGTCTGACAGATGTTGATACTGCCAGACTGGTATATTTCAGCTATTTTCACAGCATTATGTCATACGGTATTCTACTTTGGGGTAATGCTGCTGATATAGATGCAATATTTGTGCTGCAGAAAAGGGCCGTTCGTGCGATTTACAATATGGGTCCAAGAGAGTCGCTAAGAAACAAATTCAAGGCAGTTAACATAATGACAGTTCACTGCGTATATATATTAGAAAACTTGTTGTATGTACATAAAAACATTGACTCTTTTAATAAAAAGAGTGAATGTACATCATATAACTTACGAAACCAAAACAAACTTGTTATAAATTCTAGTAGGCTGCATAAGATTAACAACTCATTTAAGGGTAACTGTATACGTTTCTATAATAAACTCCCACAAGACGTTCTAAAGATGTCAATTAATAAATTCAAAGTCTTTGTTAAAAGAAAGTTGATAGCAAAATCGTATTATAATTTGCAAGAGTACTTAGACGATGGAAACGCCTGGGAGTGAACGAATTGCTCTAATTTTAATTAAATTTATAGTATGCTAATACGACATTGTAATGATGTTGGTAACAAAAAAAAATACCCGACTGAGTTTGTTGTGGGATCTTCTCGGAACAGGGCGCGAAGGAACCCTCGTAACTTTAGATTTTAAGCCGTTCTTGAGTTCCATCATCAGACGTATCAGTGTGTGGAAAAAAAAAATGCCGATTCAAAAGTGCTGTAATATGCCTACTTGAATAAAGATATTTTGATTTGATTTGATCTATTTATTGGTTAAGATCAATCAGACTTACACGAAGTAGGACTTACTTACTTTGAAGTATGATTTTTTTTTTAAAGTGAATATTAAAATTTTTCTAATTTCCACCCCCGCTAGCCCCCTTGTGAAATTTCGCAAAATCCGTTCTTATAGCTGATCTCTACTCGGCAAAAGGAATATGCCTTCCAAATTTCAAGTATCTACATCTTATGGTTCCAGAGGATCGTGATGCGGCAATAGATATCTGGATATCTCTTATAAGATTTTAAGTTCTTCATTATGTTATTTTCTTTTCCTTGTCATTTTTGTTTCCTATCTTTGTTTATTTCTTTAATTGTTTTTGTTATAGTTAAGGAAGAGCAGAGTCTTCTGCCACAGAGGTAACTTCCACCCTTAAAAGAAGGCTCCAACCTTTTTATATGTTAAAGGGGCTGTAATTAACGAAATAAACCACTTTTTTTAATATCGAAAGTAAAAAAATTTTTGTTTTTGTATGTATGTTTGTATTGTTTTTACTCACTGAAAAAAAAGGTATCTTATAAAATGCATTAATGTTACCCAAGGTGTGAATCAATTGGACACAAATAATCTGTCATCCAGAGTCTCTGAGTCTTTGAGATCTTCCAGAGTCTCTGCCATAATGACCACTTTCCACAGACTCTGGAAGATCTCGATGACCTCAAAAAAGGTCTAAAAAGGTGGGCCTAAACATGAACATGGATAAGACGAAAGTTATGGCCAATATCCATGTTCCGCTCCACCCAGTCATCGTTGAGAACTCAGCACTCGAAATTGTAGATGAATATACATACCTAGGGCATATAGACCAGTTAGGTACGTCCAATTTCTACAAGGAGGTCAACCGCCGAATCCAACTCGGTTGGGCAGCGTTTGGGAAACTACGACAGATATTTTCGTCCGATACTCCTCAGTGCCTGAAGACAAAGCTCTTCGAACAGTGCATGTTGCCAGTGATGACCTACGGCTCCAAAACATGGTCGCTGACTATGGGCCTCACACGAAAGCTTAGAGTCGAGCGTGCGATGGGGAGGGCTATGCTTGGAATTTCTCTACGAGATCAAATCAGAAATGAAGAGATCCATAGCAGAACCAAAGTCACCAACATAGCCCTACCAAACCTGAAGTGGCAATGGGAGGGGCACATAGTCCGACGGACCGATGGACGTTGGAGCCTGAAGGTGCTGTAGCGGCGACCCCGCACCGGGCGGCGCAGTGTAGGGAGCCCCCAACAAGGTGGGCCGACGACATAAAGAGGGTCGCCGGTAGCCACTAGACCCAGGCGGCGCAAGATCGGGCCTTGTGGACATCATTACGTGAGACCTATGTCCAGCAGTGGACGTCCATCGGTTGAATCCATGATGAAGACGAATCTGTCATCGCTTGCGCTGCGGAAATTATTGAAGATAGAACAAAAAATGTTCTACAGTATTATAGAAAGTATTAATATCTACAAAAAAGACCAGGACACCGTATGTCCAACTACTGTAATTATGCCACTGTATCTTCCTTTTTACACATATATTAGTTATACATATATTCGTTGTAAAATCTGTATATTCATTAGAATATGGATGTAAGTGTGTATCTAATAATTTGAAAGGAAATAATAAAAAACTAAGTGAAATAACACTTTATGTTATTAAAAATAAAGCTATAGTCCGTCTTAATCGACTTTCCACCGCCACGAGATCAGTATTTTCGCGGATGAAACCGCGGGGCATTACTAGTATTATATAATATAAGTTTAACGTCCAATAACTATATTTAGTTTAAGTTAATGTCTATTGACTCACTCTCATCTTGAAAATACCACTACGTTTAGTTGAGTGACATCCAGAAAATGATGGTGAAGGTCTTGTTGATTAGCATTGGCAATCTTTACGAGCTCTTTCCCCAAGTATAAATATAGATTAAATTGTAGTATCTATTAATACGCTTTGTTTCCCCAGGTGCGTTATCAGATTCGAAGCAGCTTAGAGGAGGGGTGATATTTCTGAAAGCTATACCGATGACAGCATCGACAAAGGTG
The DNA here is from genome assembly GCA_015832385.1 of Elymnias hypermnestra. NCBI lineage: Eukaryota > Metazoa > Arthropoda > Insecta > Lepidoptera > Nymphalidae > Elymnias > Elymnias hypermnestra. The sequence goes on along the minus strand of JACTOM010000909.1, from coordinate 2,179,690 downwards.
CACAGAAGAAAACTGAAGGAGTTAGTCCTTACACATGTACAAACAACTGGACACTAAATGTGAAAAAGGCTCCATGAAAATGTAATATAATAAGAAAGATACAGAAGTAGATTAAATGCCTTGTAAGCTAAAGTTAAACTTATCTAAATTGTAAATCCTATACGACGATTGATGCTTAAGTAACTTAGTTGATAGCAAAAATAGATTTTGTAGTTCATTTATCGCAATGAAATAGTTTGACAGAGAATTTATATAAACAATAGTGCGTGAGCACGTTTTAGATCTCTAAACTTATTCACTTACAAATTACGAGATCAACTATTCGCAAATGAAATTTAGCAAAACGACATTTTGTAAAGTAGTAAATATATATATGTCGGAAAATAAGAGAGAAGGAAGAACAAAGCATAAGGAGCTTAGGGTTCTCCGCCGACATCGTCATTACTGGCATCCATAATTTCCATCTCCATACTGTGGGCGTTGATGGGTAATGTTGGTGCAATCAAACACATTATTAATTACCTTAGATAATAATCTTCAATCACTTAATGTTCCCGGTATAGAGATATTTCCATATAGCTGTCAATTGCAATTTAGTAGAAACACCAGTAGCCATGTTTTCTAACTGGCATGCACGTTTCAAGGAATCTCATATAGGCTTTCGCAATTCCTGAGCTCGCAGGAAAATATGTTATGGAAATCTATGCTAAGTAAATGTGCTTAGAATTCTAAAGCAGGCCCACGCAATATTGTTTTCCTAATGACACCAGAAAGAGACACATCGGTCAAGGTAGTTTCAAAATCCAAATAACGAACGCTCGTGAGGTCACTGATCTTCTCCATATTTCTATACGCGGCTGAGACGTCTGCGAGATCTGGAAAGGCAGAAAATAGATGCTCTAGAGGTGTGGTGCTGGAGATGAATACTTGGGGTTTCAAGGACCGAGTTTCACAGTTCTAAATACTTCTAATATTTTTTATGAACCTATCGTTGTATTTATCTATACTATCATGGTGGAGCGCAAATAAGTCTATTAGTATTAGTATTTTCGTAAAATAACGTTTGAATATTTTCATTTTTTTTTAATCAGGATCGATTTTTTTCCGTCCCATGATCAAAGGTGTCACTAGTACTATTGTTTGTCTTCATTTTCAGAAGCGGTCTCCTAATACCATATATAATATAACAGTAACATGTTATATGGGATTTAGAAGAGGAATGGGATGTACGGATCAGGTCTTTTCTTTACGGTGCATAACTGAAAAATGTTTGGCTAAACACCAAAAAGTTTATTGCGCGTTCGTAGATTTAGAAAAGGCCTATGATCGAGTGGTGAGGAATGAGCTGTGGTCAACGTTATCTACGTATGGGGTGAGCGGTTGTCTGATCCAAGCATTGAAGTCTCTCTATGAGGGTTCTAGTGCCTGTGTCAGAATAAACGGAGCGTACACGGAGTGGTTTCCTGTCGAAAGAGGTGTTCGACAGGGATGTGTTGCGTCACCATGGCTGTTCAACCTTTTCATGGATAAATGTTTGACAGATTTAAAAGAAAGTATGTATGGGTTAAGAATGAATGAATTACTCATCAAATGTTTACTCTACGCTGATGATCAAGTAATACTTGCGTCATCCGCTAACGAGCTTCAGGAGATGCTAAATATTATGAATGAAGCTTTGAAAGGGAAAGGAATGAAAGTGAATGTAAACAAAACGAAAGTTATGCTTTTTGAACGAGATGAATCTATGATGAATGGCAATATTTTGATAGATGGGGAACAAGTGGAAGAGGTGAAAGAATTTGTATACTTGGGATCTAAATTTACAAAAGATGGAACATGTGAAAGTGATATCGAAAGGAGAGTGAATGCAGGGAATATGGTAAATGGTGCTCTGCATGCTTTTATGAATAGCCAGATGGTGTCTCAAAGGGCTAGACTGGCAGTGCATGCTGGAGTGTTGGTGCCAACACTTATGTATGGTAGTGAAAGTTGGGTATGGCAGAAGAATCACAAAAGTAAAATAAATGCGGTAGAGATGAGAGCGTTGAGAAGCATGAGTGGATTAAAACTGAGTGACAGAGTAAGAAATAGTGTGATAAGAGAACGTTGTGGTATAAAAGAAGACGTAGTGACTAAAATTGAGAAAGGTATGCTTAGATGGTTTGGGCATGTAGAGAGAATGAATGAAAGGAGACTGACAAAAAGGATTTATGAGTCAAGAGTGAATGCGAAAGTTGGAAGGGGAAGACCAAGGCGAACGTTCCTGGACCAAATCCAGGACATTTTAAATAACGGCCAGGTCAAGAGTACTCTAAACCGACGAACTTGTATGAAAGGTTTAATGAGAATGAAAGAAGCGAAGGAGATATGCAAGGATCGTGGCAAGTGGAAGGATGTTGTCTCTGCCTACCCCTATGGGAATGAGGCGTGATGCTATGTATGTATGTATGTAACATGTTGTGACTCACAAGAGTCCTGTATCAAATCTTATTTTTGTAAGACATTGTTTCAAAGATAAATTATTAATTACTGTACTATTTACTTTTATAGTTATGCGAATTAAAAAACGATGACCTCAGTTGATATGAAAAAGAGATTAGAAAAACGTCAAATTTTTACGTCATTTCGTCAAATATGAGTTGACGATTATACGAAGGAGCCTTCAATATATAAATTAATTGTGGTCCAGACAGCCTAAAGATATGAAAATAATGAAATACAAAAACAACTGCTTTTTCAGAGTCTACAAGGAAAACCACGGAGTTGCACAAGTCATCCTTAAAGTGTTTTGATGCAACATAAAGCGTCACCTCAGTGTGTATAATCTTTAACATAGCGGCTTGTCACAACGATATACAGTGACTAGCAATTTGCTACAATAATTCAAAAGATTACCTGCAAACTTTGTACTCGTATTTAATTACAATATATAATTATTACGTCACCCTATGATCTCAGCGAAAAGAAGCATGATTAGCCTTATTTTTCAATATTTACAAAGTAATACTTTTATACTGAATCAATAGTGTCAAGTTAACGAGAAGCGGTAAGCAGAATTAAATACCGGTTATATATAAAAATTCCTTTTGTGATATTAGTAATTGCGTTAAAAACGACTTTCCCCATACACCCACGGAATCGGAATATGTAAGCAATTAGCTAAAGTGCGTTTTATACAAAAATGTTACAGATCAAAAAAAAAGGCCTTCAACACTTAGAACGGGCTTCCTCAAATGTCCACGGAATTGACAACTAAGCGGGGAACAACTTACAATATATATGCCAAAATTGATTATTAACTGTGAAATATCAAAAACTATGTACCCAAACGAGTTGAGATTCGTCTTTAGTAAAATAATCGACGTAATTTTTTACTAAAGACGAGTTTACCCATATTCCCACGGGATCGGAGTATAAAAACGAAAACTGAACAATTACTGCAAGATTTACAACTATACCATTTGTGACATAGATTCTTAGTAAGGACGTGTATTCCCATATTCCCACAGGATCGGGGTATAGAAGCGAAGAACGATCACTTGCTCTGAAATCTCCGAAACTATGAATCCGATTGACTTGAAACTTGAAATAAATCCCATTAGTGTCGTGGATTTTTAATAAATAACGGGTTTTGACCAAATTTCATCGTCATCTGGGTATATAAACGAAAAATGGTCACTTGTTGCGAGATCTCCAAAAGTATCACCCGATTGACTTGAAATTCGGTCTACGAATCCCATTCATGACATAGATTCCCAATAATAACGAGTTTTGACCAAATTTCATCGTCATCTGGGTATATAAACGAAAAATGGTCACTTGTTGCGAGATCTCCAAAAGTATCACCCGATTGACTTGAAATTCGGTCTACGAATCCCATTCATGACATAGATTCCCAATAATAACGAGTTTTGACCAAATTTCATCGTCATCTGGGTATATAAACGAAAAATGGTCACTTGTTGCGAGATCTCCAAAAGTATCACCCGATTGACTTGAAATTCGGTCTACGAATCCCATTCATGACATAGATTCCCAATAATAACGAGTTTTGACCAAATTTCATCGTCATCTGGGTATATAAACGAAAAATGGTCACTTGTT
>JACTOM010000909.1:2079870-2174256 GCA_015832385.1 Elymnias hypermnestra | reverse complement strand
ATTTTGAAAGTAAACCGGAAAAAATTAACTATGGAATTCCACAAGGTTCCATACTAGGGCCTTTGTTGTTTTTAATCTATATAAATGATATTAGTAAAGTCAAATTAACTGGAAATTTAACCCTATATGCGGACGACACTTGCTTATTTTACTATGGAAATAATATACAACAAATAATAAAAGAAGCTCAAGAAGACCTTAATGCGATTAACGAGTGGTTTTTAAATAATCTTCTAACCATAAACCCCCAAAAAACCTCATACATGCTTTTTGCAGCTAAAAATAAAAAAATTCCCAGTTTCGATCAACTTACAATATGCAACAAGCCGATACAAAAATCTAACCAAGAAAAATATTTAGGACTTTTTTTAGACAGTAAATTGACGTGGCATAATCACATTGACTACACCAAAACTAAAATCTCACCATTAATTGGAGCACTACGTAAGATATCCACCTGTATCCCGAAAAAAATATGTCCACTAATATATAACGCTCTCGTGAAACCACACATTGAATATCTTGTTGAAATATGGGGAGCCGCATCAAAATCAAACTTAAAAAAATTGCAAATAACACAAAATAAAATAATTAAAGCACTCTATAAATATGACTTTCAAACACCAAGCATAAAATTGTATAGAGACACTAAAATACTTTATATTAATCAGCTATATATATTAAAAACGTGTACCCTAATTAGAAAAATAATTAAAAATGAAATCCACTCACAATTACAATTTCATCAAAAAACATATACACGAACAAGGAGCAAGAACAAATTAGAAATTAATATAGCACCCAGAACTAACTATGGGACCAAAAACATATTATTTGAAGGTGTATAAATCTACAATGAATTACCGCATTCGGTGGTAAACAGTGAAAGTATATATAAATTTAAAAAAAATCTAGTGGAATATGTGCGCGAGAAGTTCAGTGGAGCCTCACCCTAACATTAGTTCTTATACCTATCATAGCATAATTTGATGTTACATATTTGTTCTTTTTGTCTGTGTTTTAAATTGTTTTATTTTTTATTTTTTGTGATCTTCTTTCTCATTTTTAATGTGACTTTCTTTTCTGTAATGTAATGTGTTCGACGCTTGTAAAACTTTTAAATTTGAAAAAAATTTAAAATAATGTAAAATTCTCACCTTAAGTGAACTTTATGTGTTCTTTGTTGAGAAAAAAAATAAATGTCTTTAAACCTAATTCCTCATTTGAGATTCCAATAAAGTATTTTGCATAAAATATAAAATAATAATATTTCACAAATTCTCTTTACGAGATTTTAATTTTAAAAATATACTTTCTAGAGTAATAATTAATTTACAATGACATTGTATAAAATAAAATTGAGGTTAGGTATTTTTACTATTTACAAAAAATCACGAGGAATTTTAATTTAATATCATCTGAGATTTTACTATAAAATTTTGTTAACACTATAAAATAAAGGTATTTTAATCATTTTTATAAATTATTCTCTCCCTTAAAGTCTCGGAAATCTATTTAAATTTGCATTTAACAAGACTTAAACATTCGTTTGCCAATGAAGTTTCACTTCTAACATGTGTACTTTGTACGCACACACTTTTATTCTCAGAAAGCCATAATAATTATATGAAAATGTAGATACATATGTGTAGTAAGTATTTAATTATTGTGCGAAGAATAACAAAAGAAACCGTGACTATCTTTTATTACCAGACTTCCTTTAGAAATTGAAATAGAGGAAATATAAACTTGTTTAATTTACCTTGTAATAATTTTAGAAAGAGATATGTTTGTATTACAAGTTAATATGACGTCATTAATAATTATTTACTTTGTCCCTATCCTATATTTCTGTATTACAATGTCATAAAGGTAATTAGCTGTGTATAAGCGTCCTGGAATAGAACATATATAAGAGAGATGATTTAGAGTTTTAACCCACAACGCAGGTACATTAACGTGTCATATTATATACCCCGAATTTCACCCGGGATACTTCACAAAAAAAACCTATATTTTTACATATACTGGACAGAAATTCCACCACATCCTTAAAATCGGGAATTTGGAACTCACTGAAGTAACCAGAATATTCAATAAAACCCAGAGGATTCCTCCTCATCCTTGGATGAGATCACTAGTGAGTCCTATTTTGCATTCTATTCTAGTGACCCGGATGATGCCGACTATTCTCATGAAAACCTACGATTTACCGAGAGGATTGGTGGGGCTACCTGCCCCCTTTGCTGAAGAGGGAGAGCATCATCACGTCATCCTCCCTTTACCTCTCATTTGCCTCATCGAGCGCAAAAGATTTCAACTGCCCTCTTTCCAATGTGCCTGATTGGTGAACTGCCTAATGAGGCAGTAAATCATTAGACCTAGTTGTTAACATGTTCGACTACAGACGTGAGGTCCTGGATTCGAGTCCCGGGTCAGACCAATTCAAAAATCAATATTGAGCTTTTCTCAATACTTGTCCGAAGTTGGAAAGTTGGCGGAGAGATCCACCCCCGCGCCTCGAAGAGCAACTGATCTCTCTCCGATCGTGTCGGATAACCGGAATAGAGAGTGCATTTGTTTACTGTGCCTGCCAACCTACATAGGAGGAGCGTGGTGGGTCAATGCTCTAAAACCCTCTCTCATATGAGTGAGGCGATCCATGCTCAGCTTATAACGGATTCGTCTATACATAAATAATTATATTTATGGATTTCTCATACTCTCATACATACGAAAAAAAAATTATAAAATTATATTATTTATATATTATTTATATATATTAAAATTAGTAAATAAGCAAATAATAATAAAATGTTATTCAAGTCGGGTTCATGTAAAGGCGGGGCGCGTTCGTGTATTGGCCCTGCGCCGAACGTCACGACAGCCTCCGCGCATATATACGGGGTGGCGAGCGTTGAAATTGTGAGGCGTTTCCCAACATGTTTTGGTTATTTATTATATATTTTATAGCCATCAAGCATATACAGCGTTCTCTTTTACGTCTTTCGAAAAGGTTTTCATTATTTTTTATAAATAACGACGGCATTGTTTGGATTTTTAGTTTTTTTTATTTATTTATTTTATTAAAAGGCATTTGTCCCAGTTTACATTTTAAATGTACAAGTAAATAAAACGTTACATAAAAAAACAAATAAACGAGAACAAATACAAAGAACATACAGAAAAAATAAAACTTAAATTAATAAACAATAAATTTTAAATTAGAACTACAATCAAAATTAAATATAATAATAATAAATATAGTAAATAAATCTCAGAGTATAAGGCTTCCTCGTTTTAAAGTACGACTTGCAGCTTTCACATTTTCTGATTCCACTTATTGTTCTTATTCATTTTTCTGTGTAACAAATACTCTTTTAATATTATTAGAGTTTCCCCAAAGAATTGTATCTAAATAAAAAGGCTAATGTTATTATTTACTTTTTTACTAAGAAGTTGTTATATTTATATCACTAATTTAGTGATATCTACCCTGAGCACGACCGGGCGACTTTTTAACAAGAACCTACATGTTTATCACTACGTAATCTTTGCTTGTAAACAACGAAATATTTCTTAATAAGTTTCCTTGTCTCAGTAATTGCTTCAAGTACATCCATTTCAACATGTGGACTGCTAAAAATAGCCGCACAAAGGGAAAAATGTTAGAAAACATTAGATCCTGTTTGATACATCTATACATTTATACATAACAAAGACTTACTAGATAATTGCTCAAGAACGGCTGCACCAATTTTGATTATCGTTGATTTGGTGAATCCTTCAGCGCTCTAACTAGCAGAATAACTATATAATACAGGGAAAACCTTGTATGTTACCTGACAACTCACAGTGGACCAGCGCAGAGGGTATATGCTCTAATAACCCTCTCTCCTATAAGTGACAAAGCATATACCTATGCTTACATGAGAAAAAAAATAATTTAGAATGATTGACATACATTAAAAATACTCAAATTGCAAATTTAGTAAAGATATAATGCAAATAATAATATCAAATTTCAAATATATAAGTCTGCATCATTCCAGATATAAAACGTAAAGCAAGGACATTATACACCTTTTTACGAAAGTTGCGCGGAAGAAAGGAGTATGAAATTATCTAAACTAATATTATAAAGAGGAAACATTTGTGTGTAAGTATGTATGTTTGTTACATTTTTACACAAAAACTGCTGGATCGATTAATATTTTTTTTTTCGCCATTAGAAAGCTGTATTTTCACTGAGCGACGTAGGCTGACATGGTAGAACAAAAAATATTCTACAGTATTAAAGAACGTGTTAATATCTACAAAAAACTCCGCGATACCATACTCGTATGTCCAACTCATGAACGCAGCAACCGCGCTAGGACGGCTACTACCCAATGTGGGAGGACCTGGATCGCCCTGGAGAAGACTATATGCCGGAATAATCGCCAGCATGGCGCTGTATGGTGCACCCGTAGGGATTAATTCTCTAAGCGCTCAGAATAAAACTTTCTCACGGCGGCCCCAGATAGTAATAGCGATTAGAGCAATACGAGGGTAACGTACAGTATAGTAGACGGCAGCAACTCTTCTCGCAGCTTCTTACCAGTGCAGAATAGCTGCAACGGCCAGAGGGGAAACATCTAATGCCGACGAGGTCATGAGGGTCAAGGTTGTTGCTGACCAAGCCTTTATCCAAGCAAGAGGACCTCGAGTACCCAGCAGCCAGTAGGGTCATAATAGCTGCACTCCGCCCTCCCTTGGAGCAATGGCTGAGTAGACGACAAGGAGTGATTTCCTATCGTTTGGTGAAGATGCTAACCGGACACGGCTGCATTGGAAAATACCTGCACCAAAACGTTGGTTGTGAGCCGTCGGGCACTTGCCACGAGTGTGGTGCTTCTGTGGACACAGCGCACCACACGGTGGCCGAATGTCCTGGTTGGGGACCTCAGCGTCATCTTCTGACGTCGCAATTTGGTGCAGACCTCTCGCTAGCAAGTATTATAGGTGCAATGCTTGTCAACGAGCGGGCCTGGAATGCTGTTGCCACCTTCTGCGAAATTGTCATTTCGCTAAAGGAGGCACGGCAAAGAGAGAGGGCGAATGCAGCTGAAGCTCAGTACCCCGGACGGAGGGGAATAGGAAACGGGAGACGGTTTACCCAACTCCTCCCCCTGTAGCGTACTTTTGACCCGGCTTCATTCGGAGGGACCAGATTGGAATGCTACAACGAACCTCTGGTCCTTCCATTCCCAAATGACGATGGCTCCGCTGGGTTTTAGGGGTATTCTGGTATTACCGGCGAGTCCCACACTCCCGTCTGTTTCACAGTCGGGGTGCGTAAATGCATTTCCCAGCGGCAAAACAAAATTCCATTTGAAAGATATAACGAATTTATAAATGTCAATCTAAAAAAATAAGTAAACTGCAAGGCATTGCTAGTGGTTTTTATAGAGGAGTGCAGAATGCTCTTTTTAAAACGTTTTGCTCTTTTAAAAACACATTAAATGAATGAAAACACCGTGACATACTACCCATGTATTTGATGCATACACGCAATCTTTTATTTATTGTTGAGGGCTGCGGTCAAATTGAGAACAGATTGTTTGTCAAGGACATTTAGCAAACGATGAATGAGTTTTTATAAAAAAACATCATGTACAGTGAAATTTTGTATCATTAACTATTCAATTCCATGGTTTTTCGGTTAAATAAAAACAACAAAAAAGAAGATATTCATTATTTTAAACACTTACAGTTAAACTCTTACAGTAAAATATCTAGGTATAATTGTTGACCATAAAACTAACTTTAAAGGACATATTAATGCTTTGGCACGTAGAGTTCGGAAATTAATAGGCATATTTAAGCTCTTACGTAAATGCGGATCAAAAAATATTACGTCTTGTTTACATGGGCCTTTGTCAATCTCTGTTAAGTTATTGTATTACTGTCTGGGGTACTGCATCAAAAACAGCTATGATGGAAATAGAAATTGCTCAGCGAGCTGTAATTAAGGTAATTTTAAATAAACCACTGTTGTATCCCACGGATTTGGTATATAAAGATTTCAAAGTATTGCGAGTACGTCAACTGTGCCTTTTGCAAATTGTATTAAATACGCACCGACTTGTATTAAATAACCCCGAATACCACGAACTGACACGATTAAGAGTCTACAGAATCCTAAATACCATACATATAGAATGTCCGAAGAAACACATTTATATCTATAACAATATTAATGCACTCAGGAGTCTAAAAAATCTTGGCGTCCGACAATCTAAAGGAATAATAACAACACTCCTCTTAAATTTAAATTATAACGCCTCTGAAACAATTCTTAAAACTGTTTCGTAAGCCTGGCACTTGTAAATAGACAAATATATATATTAAAAAAAACAACAAACAAACAAAGATCAAACACATTAAATATGACTCAACAAGACATATAATTAAATAAATATTTATTACATTTACTGTTCCAAAAGGGAATGATTTGATTTGGAAAAGCACTGTCATGTACATGCTGTGTATGTATGTATTAATAAAGGAACATATCCTGCAGGAACAGTCCATGCCTCAAAAATGAATCAGCATAATAGGTCATTGACGATGTATCTCTAAGTTACCCACAACGGCCGGCAACGTACTTTGTGAATTATATTACTGAAGTCTAGTCTAGTCTAGTCTAGAACTCCACAATACAAGCTCGCTTAGTGTGGAGTTCACTGGATTATACAATTGAAAATATTGCACAAACTACACAGTCTACATAATAATTATTAAGGATATGTTGTATGGTTTAACTTTAAGGCCAAAATTTTTTTTTTTTTATTTTTACTTTATGTTTATTTGAATTTCATTGAATTATCGAAGAAAAAATACGCAAATTAACAATTTACGCTTTGTGTAATCTGTGAATATGGAAGTATAGTCTGACAGTAGAACCTCAGTAATGTTCAAACGTATAATTTCAATTAATCACGGTTGAATTTTGACCGCTGGGTAATCAACCATAAAGGCTTTTTATTTATTTATATAACGTCGTCGTCGTCACTTCAGGCGACGGACGTCCTCTGCTGGACATAGGTGTCACGTCATGATGTCCACAAAGCCCGATCTTGCGCCACCTGGCTCCAGCGGCGACTCTCGTTATGTCTTCCGTCCACCTCGTGGGGGGTCTCCCTACACTGTGCCGCACGGTGCGTGGACATCACTCCAGCACCTTCGGGCCCAACGTCCATCGATTCGTCAGATTATGTGCCCCGTCCATTGCCACTTCAGGTTCGCGGTTTATAGGGCTATATCAGTGACTTTGGTTCTGCTACGGATCTCCTCATTTCTGATTTGATCACGTAGAGAAATTCCTATATATCGAATATCATCACGAAATCTCCGAAACTATAAGTCAGATTGAATTCCAAAGTATCTACGACTACTTATGAGATCTTCAAAATGTTACTTGTTCGAGAAACGTGTTCTATTCACGATGTAGAACACTTAATAAAAAAGGTGTTTCTCATATTCCCACAGGATCAACAACTACGCAGGAAATGCGAACACCTTATAAAAATACGTGAAGAAAATTCGTTATACCTCTTTTGACGAAAATTGCGCGGACGAATGAGTATGAAATTTGACACACTTATAGTTTATATAGCGGAGAGCACAATGCAATTTTTTTTTAAAATTATACATTAATAAATACAAATTTAAAAAAAAAAAGAACCGCTTTCAAAACCAACTTACAAATATATTAATATGCTCTAAAAAGTAAGAAATAATTGCATATTCTTTTATAATGTTCTTCGTATTGTTATATTAGGAGTCGGCGTCAGCCAAGGTAGGTGTTCCCGCGTGTCCACTTGGCAGCTCCCGCGTCTCTCCCACCTATAGCTATATATGTAAGCACCTCGGCTGACACCGACTCCAAATATAAGAATACGAAGAACACTACAAAAGAACACGCAAATATTTCTTTCTTTTTAGAGCATATTAATATATTTGATTACAGACAGTTATATATTCTGCCATAAAACGCACCCTTACTGTAAGCCGTGGAGGAGTTCTATTGATCTTCACATTTAACTACGACTAGCACTTGATCATACCGAAGTTACAGCAGGCAACTTAAATATCTGCATAGTTTATAGAAGATTCTTCCGAGTATCGTTGATTTGCTCCTAAGAATTGAAGAGTTCCGTCACTTTGTCATGGATTCCATCATCAGCATCTAACCAAACTATTACAAAACAACCCTTGAAGTATATCCTTTCTTATAAAAAAAAGAGTCATCGAAATCGGTTAGCGTGATCTTGAGTTATTCGTCCATTTGTCGCGCACATGCTTATGCAAATTTAAGACTTATCCGGTTTTCTCATGGATGCCGTCGTCAGAACTGGATTTAAAAAAAATGGAACCCTATGACGAGCACCACCTTTCATTTAAAAAAAAAATATCAAGATTGTTCCACGCAGTCGGAAGATATGAGGTAACAAACATAAAAAAAAATACAGACGAATTGATAATCAATAAAAGACACCATTACACACACGCGCATATAGAATATATATGTGTGCTTGTCAGTCGCTGACAATTATGTCAAACGCATGAGGTTACATTAAAAAAGTTTATATTGTCAAAAGCACCAAGGAGTTTACATTATAAAAGTTACAACGATAATGAATTTTTCATAAAATTTTTGATCTACGCAATTTTGTTATTTTTTTCTTTTATACGAACATTCTTCTAACTATAACAAACAGAACAACAAAAGAATTATCGAAATTGGTCCAGCCATGATATCACGACATAGAGAAATAGAGACTCATTTTTATATTAATAATTATTGCAAAAACTTTTTTGAGTTATAATATTATATTTTTTGATTATCGCCTTTGAAAATAGAAATTGTAAAATTCGAAGTCAAATGAATTATGTTTCGCATATTTATGTAGTCAATGAGATTCATTAAAACATGTTAATTTTCCTCTAAACAAATCTAACTTAAAGACTAAGTGTCTTTTAGATAAATACATTTTACCTCAAACGTTTAACATTATGTTGTGCAATTAAATCAGAAATAGGCGCGTCATTTCACACAAAACAGGATAATTTGAATCATTAATATATTGAAAACTACACATGTTACCTACACATAACAGTTGTGGCGTAAACTTTTTTTAAGTGTTTTTGCACATCTCATTGTATTACAAAATTTATTCTATACATAGTTTAAAATAAGTCGCTTATATCGTTTAAACTATTCAACGAATTTTAATGCAGTTTCCAGTAATAGACTGAGTGATACAAGAGGAAGATAAAACATATATTTCATAATACAGAAAAATCGATACATTTCAAATGTGATATTGTACGAGTATATCTTAAAAAGATAGACCAAAAAGTCTGCAAGATATGCCCTTAACAGTATTTCTTTAAAATGTATATGCGGCAAAGTTATAAAAGCATCAAATAGATGTCTCCATATTTTAAGTACCGCATTTAATGTATGAAACAGAAAAATTATTGTTTTGAAAAGAATTCTTTATGATACGTTATGGAAATAGGATTGGAATGGGATCGCCGAATAACTCTTTTATTACACGTACGCAGTTACCTTACAGATTATATTATGCTAGGATTGAGTTTATAGAAAACAAAAAGATTCGGAAAAGAGAGCTGAAGGCGTCTCCGAGGCACGGGGGTGGATTACACCGCCATCTTCCCAACTCCAGGCAAATATTGAGAAAATCCTAATAGAAAACTCAATATTGATTTTTTTAATTGGCCCAACCAGGGACTAGAACTCAGGACCTCATAATCGAACATGCTAACCACTAGACCAATAAGGCAGTGAGGAGGAAGTAATAGATCCTTGCAAATTAGTTGTCACTAAGGCATTGCCGAAGATATAAGAACAAATTAAATAATCTCGAATCTAAAAGTTCATTCTGGTGGATAAACAAATGTCTATTAGTTTAATCAAAACTTTTATCTATTGTCCTATTACTATATTATCCCACAGCTGGGCACGGACATCCCCATTCATATATGATTAAATCACCATGTTTCTGCAAATGAGTCGGCTATTTATATCCCAGGAATCACAGTTTTCCGCAAGTTTTTCTACACCGATAAATATCGTCTGTATGTAAATCAATAAATTTGTTCAAAAAAGGTTTAGGACTATTGAGATGTGTCTAACAACTGGATTATTATAGCTATATTTGTTTACTAAACCGCAATAGCCATAGCGACGGACCGCATTACACGTGAATGGCAGGTGCGGGATATAATAATCAAGAAAATTATAATACCTTGCTAATCATCTAAATTGTTCAGGTAAGAAAAATATTTAAATTAAGACATAGATTCTGTAGAGTTTCTAGACAAGGTCCTGCCATCCTCTAGAAATATGTGTTTTACACATTTTTGTTAAGTGAACCTATATGTGATGGAAACTTCGAATCCAGGTTTGGAGAACTTAAAAAGTCAAAGTTTGGAGAGCTTAAAGTTTGGAGAACTTAAACTAAAGGTTTATTTAAAGTATTGCACACTTTCCAAATTTAAATGATAATAAAATTATTTAAACAGAGTATCCTATTATCTTTACCAGGACCAGCAAATCCTCCTGAAGTATCGCTTCAGGAGGATTTGCTCTCAAGCGTGGGACGTGGACTATAATTACTATCGCTCCCTTTTTTTGTCGCTGGGAAAAACTTTAACGTACTTCGACCAGCTCAGAGAGGGGGGACCCACTGTCAAAGCAGAATACCCACTAAATCCCGGCGGTCCCTCGTAATCCTACAGTGGAACATCAACCGCTGGATTGCGTAATCCAATATTGTGTTTCAGATGAAGCCGACTCCAAGTTTAAAGCTATGGAAGAAGGCGCATAAATCTGCGCCTTCTGCCAATAAGCTCCACTTTGCTTCGCTGGTGAACATTACACCAATTATACTCTCCAGTGAAAGATCTCCTCTAAACAGCGTCAACAAGATATGTCGCTAGGGTGCTCACGCCGGACATTCCGCCAGAATTTGGCGCACCGTATTTTCAGGAGGAAGCACCACACTCATGACAGACGGGCCTTTCCTCACGGACAACGATCTGGTGCAGGCACTTCCCTAAGCAATGGTAACCATCGCATTTACTCTGCTGGCCAACGAAAGGTCTCTCCCAATCAACAACACCAAGAGATGCCGCTGATAATGCCATGCTGGGCATTGTGGTACAGTAAGGTGCGCTTTATCGACGGTGGCACCACACTCATGGCTGATAAGCGTTTCCTCGCCACCAATCTGATGCAAATACTTCCCAAAACAGCCGTATTCAGGGAGCACCTGCACCAGTCTGTATGAGAGCGTTGTCAATGTTTTAGTATAGGGCCTGCTGCACCTACTCTCTCCATTTTATTATCAGGACCCTTTCGGCTAACACTTTAACGCTACGAATCTCAATTATTGAGCGTCCTACGTTTTTAAACTCCCCACGTTCACGCGACACTTACACCAAATAACAAATTTTTTGAAGTCACATACATTAGTAAGCACTGGCAACACGCACTGTTCGAAGACTTTTGTCTTCAGGCTCGTTGGGGTCTGAAGGTACTGGAATGGCGACCCCGCGACCCCGCGACCCGGCGATCGGGCGACGAAGTGTAGGAAGACCCCCACAGGGTGGACCGATGACATAAAGAAGGTCGCCGGTAGCCGCTGGAGACAGGCGGCGCAAGATCGGGCCTTGTGGACCTATGTCCAGCAGTGGACGTCCATCGGTTGAAGCAACGACAACAACTAAGTAAATTGCGTCATTGGTCTAGTGGTTAGCATTTTCGACTACAGACATGGGGGGTCCTGGGTTCGAGTCCCGAGTCGGGCCAATTCAAAAACAATGTTGAGTTTTCTATTAAGGATTTCTCAATATTTGGTCGAAGTTGGAAAGTTAGCGGTATGATCCACCCCCGTGCCTCGGACAGCACGTTAAGCCATGGGTCTTGCGCCTGATCTCTCTCCGATCGTGTCGGAATCCAGTCACATCGGACTACGAGAGTGAAGGAATAGAGAATGCACTTGTGCACTATGCCTGCCAATCCGCATTGGAGTAGCGTGATGGGTGTATACTCTAAAAAACCCTCTCTCGTATGAGTGAGGAGGCCTGTGCCCAGCAGTGGGACTTCGATGGGCTACTACCTTACCTTAGTTAATATTTTTCCTTCCTCGGAAACGCAAATTGCAATGTTTACAGACAATTATAAGCTAAATTGATTCTTATTATGTTAAATTATAGTTCATTTTGTAATATACTATTAGAAATATTTTCCTTATACTTAATTTACCTGTGTAATATAATGCTATATAATACCGGTAAGGCATTAACCATAGTTCAGTCAAGTTTTAGGCTAACACGGACACAGTCATACATACAAAAACATATATTTTTATTAAAATGGGTATTAGTTGGGATGATTCGCGCGACGACCATCTTGGGTATTTGATGCTCGAAAAGTTAAGACTGCATCAGGATACAATTTGTCAGGTAAGTTTATTAAATTTCTACTATTAATTCAGATCCTCCCCATATATACCTAGTTAAAACTTTCAATCGTTAATAAGATACTTTTTTATTCATTTTTAAAACTTATAATGAATAGCACTTGATGTTAACACAATATATTGAAATATTAATTAAATAAGTGTTGCTAAAAGATTGTATCATGCCATCCATTACAAGTTTACGTAAAAGTTTCTTTTGACGTAATCACTTAAAGAAGTTCGTGATAGCTTAGGAATTAACTACATTCGTTATATATATGTAATCAAGTCAAATATAGTCAAGAGTGAATGCGAAAGTTGGAAGGGGAAGACCAAGGCGAACGTTCCTGGACCAAATCCAGGACATTTTGAAAAAGGGCCAGGTCAAGAGTACTTTTAACCGATGAACTGGTAAGAAAGGTTTAATGAAAATTAAAGAAGCGAAGGAGATATGCAAGGATCGTGGCAAGTGGAAGGACGTGGTCTCTGCCTACCCCTATGGGAAAGAGGCGTGATGCTATGTATGTATGTATATATAACGGAATGGTTTTTTGGTAGCATTTTCATTATTTTAGGCAAATTGTTTTTACAAATAAAAACATACCCGCACTGCCCTTTGAGGGTGGGATTTCCTACTTTTGACAGATTCCATTAAGACCAAGTTTTACATACCATAAAAGAAATAGTTTGTAAAAAAAAAATTTTTAATGTGAAAATTTGAAATTTTTCAAGTAACACCCCCGCAACCCCCCTTGTGGGTGGAATTTTGCAAAATCCTTTCATAGCTGATCTCAACTCGGCAAAAGGAATATTCCTACCAAATTTCAAGTCTCTACGCCTTATGGTTCCAGAGATATCGTAATGAGTCAATAGATACCTGGATATCTCTTATAATGGATACACGCTGGAGCAATCTCGGGTTAAATTTCTCAAAATTTCCCTAAAATTAACGAAATGAAAATGACTAAATATATATTAAGACATCTCTAAGCTTATGTGTCTGTTCTCGCTTTTTTAACAAGAAGTTCTGGGTTCCATTCCAGTACAAAAGTTCGTTATTAGTTGAAATAATTGTATGCTGTTATTTTTTAGATCGATGCAGCAACAGGCGAAGAAGAGTCATATGCTTCTGTAGCATCTCGATCTATACGTCTAGCTAGAGCTCTTACAGCATTTGGCTTAAAACCTGGAGATGTTCTTGCTCTCGGTGGCAGGAATCATTTGGACCTCCATATACCATTCTACGCAGCTCTCTACAATGGCTTGCCGATTGTTGGTGTTGACCCATTTTTCAAATATGGTTAATATTTTTTAATTTATTTATATTAATGTCTGGTTTCCCATGAAGAAACTAAAATATGCCTAAAAACAAAACTAAGCGTAGTCATTGGACCCAAGTTCTAGAGTTAATAAGTACATTATAAGTAGTGTAGGTTAATGTTATAAAACTTTAGATTTCCGAGATTTACAGGAATTTAATTGTCTTTAAAATATGGTAAGAGAAGAATTCAAATGAAGAATTGTTAATTAAAATGCCACATGTTATTTCGAAATATTAAAACTACCTAACCATCAAACGAATTAACAAAAAAAACGCTGCACGTCTTCGTGACGCTAATCACGCGTTTTATGCGTCAAAATTTTACCGTTATGCGCCTAATAAGTTAAACTTCAAAAATCGTTTATGTGCTTAAAGTTTAAAATAGATGGTTTTGTATACATTTTCATAAATTAAATTAAGTTAACGAATTAATATTTGAAAATATTGTAATAACAACAAGTGTCAACTACAAGTTTATAAGAACGTCTTTTAACTTCAGAGAATAGAAAACAAATCATTTCAGTTTCGATTAAAATGTATACACAGGAAAAATGTTAACTAATAGTAAAAAGTAGGAATAGAATAATTTTCAAAAGTTAACTCAGGATTAAAGTTTAATGTTCTAAATATATGGGATTGTGAAGTATTTCAGTTTTTGATAAAGTTTGCTTAGATTATAAATGTTATCGAAGCGTTTATCTAACCAAGAAATAAAACAATAAAAAGGATTTTTTAGGCATTTCAAAGTACGGTCTAATGTGTTAAAAGTGTATATATAAAACATCAAATTAATCTTCGTTTACCTTTGCGTATTATATTCAGAACATTGAACCAAATTCAATTCTACACATCCATTTGATTCCACGATTCTATTCAATCGATTGACGATAGAATCTTTACAAATGTTTTGTTAGCTAACAAAACTTTTATCAGAGTACAAATAACCAATTTAAATTTATTATAGGATAGGCCTATATTTCGCATAAACGTTATTGAATTCAGGCTTAGCTTTTAAACCCATTTGGGTCCATAGTAATAAGCTCGTGCAAACCCACAAGCAATTATAGTATTACTAAACAATAGTTAATATTATAAACTAGATTACCGGCGTCCACTATGCTATGTATGTATATATAATATAAATGACGTAATAAATTAACAGTAACGTAGTTGTAAACATAACTTGTAACAGACATAAAGACAGTTTCATAGTTTTATTTTGTATATTAAAATCAACACAAAAGTACTATTTTATTAAACACAAGAGAAAATCGAAGAGAGTGAGGAAAATGTCTTTGAGAATAATGAAAGGCTTAGGTTGTAATGAATGTTTTCTTTTTAGACGAAGTCCGAACTCTTTTCAAATTAACAGAGCCAAAAGTAGCGTTCTGTGAAGTAGAGTCTTTCGATATATATGCCAAAGCAGTAGCTGACCTTGGACTGGATACTAAGTTAATTACTTTTGGACATGGAGAGTGTACAATGGCACAATTCATTGACAAATATGACACAGAAGAACCAGAAGAAGAATTCAGGTGATATATTAATAATTAACAAATTCAAAATAAATCCTATTTCGAAGTTTCATATATACAAAAATGCAATAGAGTTAAAACCAATTTAAAGAATAATTAAAAAATGTAACAGTGTGTATGAATATGAGTATATTTTAATAACATATCTACCATTTTATATGTAAAAGACAATATAAATAAACGTTACAATTTATTGCAGAGTAACAGAATTCGATACAAAGAAAATATACGCATTTTTGGTCAGCACAAGTGGTACCACAGGAAAAGTAAAGGTTGTAGCGTTCAATCACAAGCCGTTCATAAACAAAATTATTGGACTCCTAAAATTATATAATTACGATAAACAGTAAGTACAAAAAGAATGATAAATATAACACATTCTAATTTTGGGTATGTTCTAAATTTGGATATTACACTAAATTCTTTCATTTGAAAACCTAATGGAATTATAATAAACCATACCATTCTAGATAAAGCATCTCTTACTATCTCTGACAAAATACAGAAACTGGAGATAAAACACTATTTAATCTCAAACGTCTATTGTGGAAACAAAGTATTCCTAAACATGTCGTTTATCTAAAAATATTGCAAGACCAGAGATTTATTTTCTAATTTTGACTAATTCAAATCATTTTCATTAGCTTATACTATTCGTTTTATATTCTAAACTCAACAAGAAGCTATAAAATTATGTATACAAGTAATTTAGCAATAATTACAATAATCTTATGTTCCAATTTAGACCAAAAAAGAGGGTATTGAATTTATCTCCTGTGAATTGGATATCAAACTACTTCCTATCAGTTGGTGGTCCTTTAATAGGAGATACGAAAGTGCAATCCTCAATACCAGATGACTACGACCATGTGATATACATAATCAACAAATATAAGGTGAGTTTATGAAAATATATTCATCATTATCATCATCGAGCGCCTTCGTCAAAATGAAGTTTGTCGGTCAGTCTGTGAAAAATTCTTCTGTCCTAAGCAACTCTTTTAAATTGTTTCACTCTCGTATATCGGTCTTCCAATGCTGCCTCAGTCTACCAGGTGTTCTTTTTCCGGACATCCTGACCTCTAGGATCAACAGTGGGTACCATATAGGTGGGTCCAATAGGGATCCTCTTTGAAGATATCCGATAAAAGCCACCTTCCGCCGTACGATGGTCGTCATAAGCATACGGCTAATTTGCGCTCGTTTGAAAACTTCAGCATTTGAGACGAACTGGTTCCAAGAAATCTTAAACATTTTTCTTAGAGCCCACGTCTCAAATGCTTAGAGCCCCTTAAATATATTAGGTGCAATTATTTACATTAAAGACTGTTCTAAAACGAAACGAGGGGTAATATCAAATGATAAATCCATTTACTTATGAAGCCAAGTTAACTCCATTAAATGAGAGTAAACTAGATCAACCACTTTTTTAGAGGTTAGACCTAACACGTTGCTCGAATATCGATTAGTAGTCGTCAAATGCCTCAGATTTATTCCTATGATATGCAAGATTTCTGGCAATATTCTCCTTCGCCGATAAACAATAATGAATTAGATAGAACAATTAGGCAGATCAATTGAAAAACAATTTCATTGACTACCTAAAATTCAAACACAAGACTTAAAAAGAGGAAGCTACCTAGAGCAACATGACTTCGAGGAAGTAATAAGAACGTTTAGGACAAGTTGTGCCTAATGTGTAATACAATGTATCTTTTGAGAATCAAATATTTAGCCAGCCCTTTAAACCCGACGTTTAAATTGCGATGAAAGAAATATTTTTAAATAAAAAGACATTCATTACGATTTCGATGTCCTTTGCCATTCCAGCTGTTATTTTTGAAAAATTCCATAACAAAAATTGTATTATTGAGTATTCATTTGTATCCTGTATCTTGCAATACACACAATTGTATCGGACCATCCTCAAAGGGCTTTAACTTTATTTTCACCTGTCCTAAATCTGGTCCTCTATAAACACCTGATGATAAATGTGCCTTTATATTATCAATTCTAAATCACTTAGCTTCCAAGCGTAAGATAGTAATCCTAAGATTTTCGTCGATAAATTGGTTTTATTTTTTACAGCCGGCTACATGTTTGATAGGCCCCACAATGGTGGCATATTTGGTAAGCAGGAAGAAAGATGTAGACCTCACTTGTTTCAAAAGCGTCAGCATCACCGGATCCAAAATATTTCCTGAATTGTTAGCAAAATTTAAGGTTAGTTAAGATTATTTAATTTCATCAGGTCCTTATCGACTCCTACTGTTCACACTTCCAATGAAATACTTTTTAATTCATACATTAACTTCTTTAAAGTTATGGTAGATGACATGTTTAAGTCTAAGACTAGTTTTAAGAAGGAATAGAGGAATCAGTCGTGGCAAGTAGCGTACTAATAAAGACTTGCCACCAATCAAGAGCTTTGCATTCAAAATTAAAATATTCTTTATTCAAGTAGGCTCAAAAAGCACTTTTGAATTAGAAGTATTGTGAAGAATTGTGAAATTAGAAGTATTGTGAAGAAGTATTGTGTCCGTTGGTAACAAATCTATCACCGGTTCGGAAAGTTGAATCCACTGAGAAGAAACCGGCAAGAAACTCAGCGGTTACTATTTTAAAGATAGTTTTGTATGTTACAATATGTAATATTTTGCTTCTGTGAGCATCTGGAGTCAAGTCCAAACACTTCTGTGGCGTAAATAATCTTCAATATTATTGTACGACTTTTGCAAAAGTATGATTTTGGTATAGTTTTTTAAAACTATGCGGGGGCAAATCTAAAACTGATTGAGGTATCTCAAAAAAAATGCTTATGCTCAATCCGACAAATGATTTCTGAATATTCACTCTAAAATATAGCGTTACAAGTTTGTTTTTATTTCTTGTATTAAAATTGTCTATTTCTAATTTTATTCAATATATATTTCAACGGTACTGTTAAAATTGATGTTTCTTTGAATTTATCTCTTAGAGAAGCACGAGATCCTAATTGATATATGGCACGTATTTTTTTTCTAAAATACACCATTTTGACAGTTTCAAATGCGATAATGTATTTAAATTAGCACTTTACTATCTTAGACTATTTCACCTTACAATTGAATGAGATCTTTAATAGAGATATTTCAATGAGAGAGGTGACATTAAGAAAACAATTCTTTTATAGACCCTCCTGGGAAAAGACACATTGGCTGTAGAAGCATATGGCCAAACCGAAACTATGGGATCTGTTCTCGGTCCTAGCCCATTTGGACCCAGTGGTAGCTGTGGGAAACCTTTACCTATCTACTCTATTAAGGTAATAATTTTGTATTTAGGATTCTAACTTAACTTTTCCATGTATATCACTAACTTACAAGTGTATTCCGAGTCTCCTTCAGTAACTTTGGGGTAAAAGCACAACAGACAGTTACTTTCGCATTTATAATATTAGTAAGGATTACGTGAAGGTTGTAACTAATTTTTTTTTAAATCATAAACCCTGTTACCCTCGCTGCATTAGTTTTATAAACACAACATATTTAGCAAACAAAACAATAACAACACGGTAATAACAAAGTAATCAACAAAGCAATTTAAAGTAGGAAAACTAAAATGAATACCTACGTTTACCTTATTGCGTAATAATGATTCCGGTTTGTTTTGTTTTGTACATTGATGACATTATAGCAATGACAGAGAAAAGCCAAGGAAGGAAAACAAATATTTCAGTTCTAATAATACAAGAATAATTAAAGAAACAAAAATAAGTTTTGGTTAAATACAAAACTCTTCGGCCGATATCAATCTAAAAAGACAAATTACTTGCCTTTTTTTATCTAGAAAAAGAAATATACTATGTAATCTTCGTTATCTAGGTTTAAATTAATAAAGTTTGAAGTGAAACTTCTTTAGACGTATGAGGGTAAAAGTTTTGCAGATGAAACACGTGTAAACGTCACGAAGATGCGCAGCGTTTTTTATGCTAATTCGTTTGAATGTTAGGTAAGTTTTAATATTTACAAATAATATATGGCATTTTAATTTACCACTCGTCATTTAATAAAAATAAAAATATTTCTCTTTTCTAAACTTGATATTCAACAAAAAATTATATTTCAGTATTTGTATTCATTTTCGACATTCGATATTTTAATGAAAATTAAATTCATTAAATTCCTAACATATTTTCCTTTTTCCGTCCCTCTAAATCTCGGAAATGTAAAGTTTCAGATTTGTATAAATATATTCTAACATGTGTACTTTGTACGCACGCACTTTTCACTTTTTGTTTAATAATTATACAATATTATTTAATATACAGTGTTATTCATTTATATATGTACCATTTTTAACACTTTGACTACCGCGGGGGGTCAACCTGACCAACACCAGAACAATTACGATTGTGATTGGTTATGTTATAAGAGAGATCTGGCAGACTCAAATATATTACTAGTGTCGAACATATTGTCCCCCGTGGCAATCAGAGTGTTAAACAAATTTAATATATTAAATTTTCTTATTTTGGAGAGACTGTCTCTCTGCAAAATAAGAAAATTTCATACAATTTCATTACCTTACCTTTTACGTGTATTCTTACAAAATATATTTAGATTATTCTATTGTATTTGTTTACCTCGAAAGCTCAGAGTCACTCAGCGTGCGATGGAGAAGGCTATGCTCTGAGTTTCTCTGCGCGATCAAATCAAAAATGAGGAGGTCCGTAGCACAACCAAAGTCACTGACATAGCCCTTCGAATCGCAAACCTGAAGTGACAATGGGCGGGGCACATAGTCCGACGAACCGATGGACTTTGGGCGAATGGCGACCCTGCACCGGACGACGCAGTGTAGGAAGACCCCCACAAGGTGGACCGACGATATAATGAGGGTCGCTGGTAGCCGCTGGAGCTAGGCGTCGCAAGATCAGGCCTTGTGGGCATCCTTTCGTGAGACCTATGTTCAGCAGCGGACGTCCGACGCGATGACGATGACAACGATTGTATTTGCGAAGAGAGTTTATAGCGTGTAGCACTCAAATTTGAGTATATTAGTTTAATAAATCTAATCAGAATAGATATATATATACAACATTTTAAAGTAAGCTGTTCTGTATTCACACAAATTTTAAAAAAAATTGACCTTTCATTTACATATACATATGTTGATTTCAGTTGATTGATATCAATACTGGCCAAGAAATTAAGGAGCCTTATATAACAGGAGAGTTATGGAACAAAGGACCGAGATTCACAGTAAGTAATACAAAATATTCCAATTCTATAATCAAGTTGCCTTCTAGAGAAATTTTGAATCATCGAATATAGTTTTCATGCTGTGAAACTTGTTATAATAAGATAAATCTATAAATCTGTTATTTCCAGGAATACTATAATGATCCAGAGGAAACTGCTTTGGCATTCTCGGATGATGGATATTTCAAAACAGGAGATTTACTTTACCGGGATGAAAGTGACAACTACTTTTACATGGACAGACTAAAAACGTTGATTAAATACAGAAATTCACATGTAAGTTAATTAATTTATCATTTCATTTAACTTTTTTAATCCTGGCATGTTAGCACTTGACTGGGATCACACCTGATGGTAAGATAGAAAAGCGCTAATCTGTGGAGAGGCAATTTACCTGTTATGGTTTCTACACAGCATCGTACTGGAACACAAATCTTTTCCTTGGCGCTACTTCTTTGCTGGTAGGGTGGTAACTAGCTACGTCCGAAGCCCCCAACCAGTCCAAACTCAGACAAATAAGAAAATGCTATTTCCTATAGTCGTCCTACCTGGGGTCGAACACGGGACCTATGCTAACAAAGCGTTTAATGATACAATCAAGCGCTAAACTGTCGGCAATTAAATAAAATATACAACAAGAAAGTTACCGTTTATTTCGAAGATGTCTTAAGATATTTGTTGAAATTATATTAATTATAAGGTATGTTAATTATTGTAATGACTCAATTTGGTATATTGAGTTTCTCATGATGACTTTTGAAAATGACTTGTTATTAATTCTTGGTATATAATTATTTTATAAACAAATTAGCGCTCAAAGTACTTTTGTATATAAATAGTAAACCCCGTTATCTAGTTAGATCTTAATATTTACTAACTAGTAAAGTCCCGCGGTTTCACCCGCATAGATACTTTAGAACGAATATATATCTAACTAATACATTTTTAAACTCGTAAGATCATTTACGTAGAATGTCCGACATTAATCAATTTAAAATATTCTACACATATTGAATATGTTTTAAATCGGTCTAGTAATTTTTAGCTTGGTTATTAAAAATTGTTAAAAATAAAAACAAAAATTATAAATGCGAATCTTTCTTCTATAATATTAGAGAAGATATTTATTTGTAATCATTTAATAGAGAAGGATTAATACAGAGGTATGAATAATATGATTTGATAATTGTTTCCACTTATTAACTTTTCAAATGTGAGAAAGTAGTTATATTGGCATGACTACAGTAGTTAGATTAATATGCTCTATAATACTTTAGAACATTGTTTTGTTTTATCTTCAATAGTTTTCACACCTTGGGTTACATTAATGCATTTTTCTTAGGGGTCCCTATTTTTATTGAGAAAGAAATATAGCCTATGTCGCTCATTGAAAATGCAGCTTTCTAATGATGAAGAAATCTTTGAAATCGGTCCTATAGTTTATGTGTGAACACGTTACAAACATACATATATACAAAAACGCAAATGTTTGCTCTTTTTAATATTAGTTTACATAAATTAAATTATTCGATCTCTACTTATATTCAATTTCACAATCTAAATTAATTTTCTTTTTTATTTAACAGATTTTACCGCTAGAAGTAGAAGAAGTCATAAGCAGCCATCCAGGGGTTAAAGAAGTATGTGTTGTTGGTATCGGCGACCCTTTAGACGGTCAAAGGGCTACAGCTTGTGTCGTCAGAAATGAAGGACATCATGTTACAGCAAAAGAAATCAAAGATCTTGTATTAAGTAAGTAATTGAGATATTATCATCGAATATATATGTAATATTGTGTCACTACCCTGCGATCGCACCCACGTACTTATTTGTTTAAAAAAAAACTGTGGGATTATTAGAAAATTTGTAATTCTCAGATAGATGCCTAATCAATTCTCAGATAAATGCCTAATCAATTCAAGTCAATAGAGCGAATAGTTTTGGAGATCGGATTGGATTTGGAAATATCAGATTCTTAATGAGCGTCTAAACCTGTACCGTTTAATCAGATGATAGTTTTAGAAATATCGTGTTGAATGAATGATCCTTTTGGTCAGAACCCCGTACTTAGTGAGCCTTTAGGAAAGAAATATGTGATAAATCAAATCAATCGGACGAGAAGCATTGTAGGTCTTATGATTTGCCACTTCCTCCTCCTCTGGTCATCGGTCACCGCTGAGCAATGATATGTTCCAGACGAAGCAGGTTGTGCCATCTTTGCCAATCGCTAGCGATGTGGATGGCCTGACTGGCTTTGTTATCCAACTGTTCCACTTCGGTGCTCTGACCATCTTTTCGGCCTCTAGGTTTTTTGGCTTCCATTTTTCCGGTTAAGATGCGTTTCTCTAGGTTGTCGCTCGACCTTCGCACGATAAGTTTATGAAACTGCAGTATGATTGCGGAAAGCCTTTGAGTTAGTTACCTTTAGCTGTTCTAGGGTGATAGCTAATCGGTTGTATATTAGTGAGTGTCAACGTCACGTTGGAATAAGTGTGCCTATTTACAAGCGAACAGCATTTGGGTGAACAGTTTTGAATATCTCGCGATGAGTGAGTGAGTGAATATTTTTCGCTTATTATCCCGATCTAATAATAATATGACGAAACTCGTTCTTAGAGAGCGTCCACATCACGAAATAAATAGGCATGTCAAAATTCAAGTCAATCAGGCAAAATAGGTTTGGAGATTACTTTCTGAGAAAATAATGTCGCTAATACAGGGTTATACTTTAAGGGAGTACAAGGCGCGAACGGGGATGTTAATCCAAAAGCGTTAATACAATCAATCAGTTCAGATGAGCCCAAAGTTTAACTTTGTATATATCAGCTTTTCCGTGTCATCGCAGCTTATTCTCAGAGATATTATAATAAAATTCTAAACTAAATTCCAATTTTTTTAGGTAAATTATCAACAAACAAACAACTACGCGGCGGCGTTGTATTTGTCGATCGTCTACCATTAACGTCATCCGGAAAACTTGCAAGGAGTAAAGTGTTACAATTGGTATCTACTATGAAGATGGAATAAGGGGCAATAAATTAACGAAAATAACAACTTCATAAGTTTTTTACATCTTTATCATAATGAGGATTATTATATTTTGTATATTCAACAAGCATCCTGTGATTTATACTGTTATACTAGTAATATAGAAAATAGAAAATGTGCATTCAAACCATTAAGGCACAGTGAAGCTGTTAGATTTTTTCAATGTTGTTACCTGCTTCTTGGGACTTATAGTATTGTGAAGATTCTAAAACATAAAAAGTTTATGTAAAGTTCTCCATTTTAGGGGGGGGGGGGGAGAACGTGTAGAACTTTAAATAAAACAGGTAAATGGAAAGCTCGCGCTTGGCGTTTCTGAGCACCGATACACATTATAGACTACAAGCCCATAGACAAAATTCACCAGTAAAATGAACCAACGTGAATAGCGCTTAGAAGACTGTTACTATATCATGAAATAACTTAGAGCACTATGTCGTCATTGTTTTCATCAAAAAAAAGTTGTCGTACATAAATTTAAGACCTTACAGCAGTAATAAGTTGGTAAATCCTGACTATAATAATATTGACTTATATAATGTTTTTAAATATTATCGTTGTACCCCATAGCCTTTCATTATAAATGGTAACAAATAAAAATATTAGGATGAAAAAATTATTATTTACTCGCCTGTACCGCTCAGGAATATAACATATATAAATAAATATTAACAATATATACAAACAAAATTAATTCATACACACTAACATTGGGTAAAAGCTAAATTTATCGCTTCTTCAAATATACAAACAAAAAAATATCTCAGAATACACCTTTTTTTCAAATTTTCAATTAAAACTTAAAACTAACAACAGAAAAATATTGTTCCACGAACTGTTTGGGTGGACAATTCGTTTATATTAATGAAAAGAAGAGGTAGTTGTTAACTGTTAAACAATATCTAATTACCAATTAAGAACCCGCGTAGTGTGCGTAATTTTATGATACAGCCTTCTAAGCGTTATTCATGTTAGTTCATTTCACTGGGCTTGTATTCTATTAATCTGATTATTAGCTAGCGGAGGGTGACCGTGAAAGGGGGTAATGAAACATAAATAAAGTTATTTGAGCGTGACAGATATTCAAAGTGAATGTTAAGTACACTCAAAAAAGTGTTATATTTAAATATCTGACGTTTTATCGGACGCGCTCAAGTTTTAGCAATCTGATGGGCTGTCCTCACCAAACCCTCCAGAATTAAGGGTTCATATCTGGTTGTAGTACATTGCCGGTTGTAAGTTTTCTACCCATATGATTTTCTGACTCGCCCGAGTAAAATTCCAAGTCCCCTCTTGGGCTCCTCTACTATAAAGAAGGTAATTACGTATCCGCATAACTGAGGGCCAGATAACTAAGTTTCTACATATTTGAATATAACTCCATTGTAAGTCGATTGAAACTGCTATGTACTTCAACTTGAACTGTAAGGTCAGTAAATCATTGAACACGTATTGAATAATTAGTTAAATATTTAATATATGTAAGTGGCTTCAATAAACATTTGAAATTATATAATAAATTGTAATAGATTTATCGATTAAATGAGATATTTTTACGATTGATTTGTTTATTACTGCATCGTATTTGTGAATTACTCTATTATTTCATAATTATACTTATACAATTATCCAAAGGATTATTATTAAAGTTAAAATAGCTAGAACGAAAATAATAAATTTATTTAAATTACACCACCAATGTTACTTCAGATTACCATTTCTAACGAGGACTACGTAAAATTTAATAAAAGCTAAAATAAATAATGAGACACTGGTATTTTTCTATTATTTATTTAACAAATGATAACATTAAATAAATTAAATTTGCTTACCAAAAAATGTAGTCTTTTTAAGTTCTTTTATTTTTTGATAGAACATTATAGGTTTAAGTTTCTTTTGAATGTAATTTTTGTAATGTGTGTTAAAATAAATAAACAGATGTTAGACCTGCTTTCAACTTTATTGCTTTAAGATGATTTTAACGAAATATTTTTCATCAACAGTTTTATACTATATGAATTTTATTGTAACAAGCCTTCTTGTAAGACGACCATAGATTATAAAGTATAAATGAATAACGTAATATACGTTGCAGAGGTAGTCAGATTTTGGCGGGAAAGAAAACACTACAGTCTATAATTTGTCAACGGATAACAAAAATATAAACTTTTGATATATAAATAATACGTACAATATATAAATAATTTGTTAAAACAAAGCGCCAAAAGGAAATCAGTACGATATGTAACATTTTTTTGTCATTGGCTTGTCAAAAATACTTGGCTATACTCCTCTCCCGTCACCGTAAATCTATGCTAATTTTGAACTTTTTCTTCTTTAAGAGCATTTATAGCAAGTTCTCGGACTTTCCCTCTTGCAAGTTTTCCTGTAGATGTATAAGGTAAACTATCAAAGAACACCACTCCTCCACGTAGCTCTTTGTATTTTGAAAGGTTATCTGAAAAGAAATCATTAATTAGTAATAATTGTCAGGTAAGTTGCAGCCTATTAACGTCCCAAAGACCTCCTCAGTCATAAAAAAGGGTTTAAAGCATACTCGTAGACCCACCGCTCTGCCTCACTATGGGTTCTCAAGACTAGAATGTTCCAGAATTCTTTCAAGGATCTATAGGTTTTACATCGTCTAAAAGCAGTGTTCGCACCATCTAGTGGTGCAAGAGTTGCATCAAAGACGCCATCTATATAAAATTCACGACACTATATCGCAAAGAACAGATGACCTTTAAATTTTGTTAATAAACGAGAATATTACATCTGTAAAACCTGATCGCGCCTCAAATAACCTTTTGTTAACCTTCATTATTCACATATATACTTTCAATAAACGAACTTCGCAACGGCTGCTCTGGCAAGGTGTTTTGATCTTCTCCCCAATATACGCAAATCCTCAATAAGCAAAAAGATAAGTCGAAGCAAGTTTTACAAAGCAAATATTGGGAATTTGTTAAAGATGGCGCTGTTCTTGCCTTCATTTTGAGAACTATTCTAAGGAAACATAAATCTATATTATTTAAAGCTGATACAACGAATGAAGTCATACGTAAGAATAATACAGTACGAATTACACAGAATCACACTAACTGACATTCAGTGCTTAGTTTTGGTACAATACACATATAAAACACACGTACACACATGCATGAGCACACAGATACTCATACGCATACACATAAACATACAACCACACACTTGCAAGTCTTAAAATAAACTTAAAGTAAAACCTTTACTATCATTATATCGTGATCAATGCAATCGCTACTAAATAAGGAAGTTGATGACTATTAAACACAGTTTAAACTAATTCAGTGGTCATCATCATTTGTACAATAATGTATGTGTATAATAAAAAAGTGTCTGTGTGTACTTACGTACACGTTAGAAGTTATACTTGTCGTAACAAGACAAGAATCTTTTCTAAAAACATTAACTAATTTTAGGCTGTCGGTTCTTTGTGATGGTGTGCACGCGCATCGTTAAAATTTATTCTCATCATTTGTCCCTAAGGCGCCAAAAGAAGTATAACTTCAATAAATAAGATTATATGTGTTATAGGGACACTCATAAAATGGTGTCAATCCTTCCAATAAAATGTATAGCTTAGATTACATCTTACTTGCAACAAGGTCCTTTATCTCTTGGGCTGTTACGTCATATCCTTTATCTTTTACCACACAAGCGACCGGTCTCTGACCATCAACAGGATGGTCGATACCAACTACACAAACTTCGTAGACTCCTTGTTGCTTATTAATTAATTCTTCTAATTCTGTTGGTAGCACCTGTAATAGCGTATAACCATTTAATCTACCTACAAAAACATCAATCAATAATTTAAGTTACGCAGATGACATGGTGTTGCTCAACCATGCAAATCGGAATTACTCATTTCCTTATGGTAGGGGTCCGAAGAGACTACCACCACCGCTGTTAAATGGTTCACCGGTTCAGGAAGTGCAGTAGCTTCGGTATCTCGGACATATCTTGCCTGAGTGATGACATGGATTTGGAGCGGGAACGACGCTCGTTGGCTACACGCTGTAATATGCTCGTCGTTTTGCAAAGTGCTGTGGTGGGGTTAAGGTTACTTTGTTCAAAGCCTACTGCACCAGCTTCTGCATAGTTATGGCTACAGTATTCAAAAAAGGCCTTTAACACAATGCCCTTCGCATCCTACTACGAAAGCCAAGGTTTTGCAGTGCTTCAGCTATGTTTCCGACTTCTTTGCGATTATACGCAAAAAATCGCTGGTTACTGGTTCGCAATTGCGAGTACAGTCTCATTAGAGCCGTTGCTCAGGCATCCCCTAATAATGTGTTCTTTCATACCAGGTTGAGTATACACCAGACGAGAAATATAAAATAGCGACTTTCTTTTTGGAATTTTATAATTATAATTTTTGATTTTGCCTTAATTTAATGATTTTAGTTTTGACATTCATTCATTACTTTATCATTAACTTTTATTTTATTTTTGTCTTACAATTAAAGATTGTTAAATCTCTCTTGTGTTTATCTTTACATTTTATTACATTTATTTTGGTTTTGTTATTTCTATGGGTATTAACCTAAATAAATCAATTTTATTTTATTTATTTATTAAAATCTTACTAGGTAAGCACGATACCATCTTATACTGTATTATCATTTTTCCCATGTTAAATTTTATGATTTTGTATCTCTTTTTACTACAACGATGCTAATGTTTCAAGTTCAATTTTTCTTGTTAAATAAAAAGAAACAAAAAGATTAGACACAAGGCAACGTCGTATTCTTTATATATCATACATAGTAGTAATGTAAATGCTAGTTTTATGTTGCATCCTATTATTATCCAAGATGTTAGGAAACCGCTCCCGAAACGAAGACAGACGATAGTACTAAGGACACCTTGGATGATGGGATGGGAAAAAATTGATCATGATTTTAATACGTTTCATTAGCATTATTTACACTCGATCATTTTAGTACAGCCAAATAAAACGATAGTTTCATAATATTATTTATTACTTAACTGAAAAAAAAACCGACTCTGAAACACAAAATTCTGAATAACAGCTAACGTATCACCCGGGTCAACGACCTCATTTAGCTGTACTAACATGATGGAGCGTATATAATGTTAACAAAAGGGTCATTAGTATTATCATCTTGTATAAGTATATCGTGTGTTTCCCAAATATCAATAAATAAACAAAAATACCCTTTGAAATACTCACGTGTGAATTCCTATATTTTATCAAAGTCTTAATTCGGTCAACAAAAAAGTAATTATAGTTTTCATCGCGGTATAACAAATCGCCTGTTTTGAAATAGCCGTCTTTTGTAAACGCCTTCGCTGTTTCCTCAGGATCGTTATAATACTCCTAAAAGAAAATAAACTTGATACATAATGTGTTCATATGTATATTTACAAACATATTTATATTCTAGTGGTCGCAAATTGTTTGAAATTCTACCATAATTAATTTCAATTATAAGTTTTAACATTATTAAGGTTATATTGTCAAAGACTATAATCAAAAAGTTGTTGCAATAATCCATTTACATAAAAATGAGTCCCTATTTCCCTATGTCACGGCTTCACGCGTACACGGTTGGACCAATTTCGATAATTCTTTTGTTGTTCTGTTTCTTATAGTCAGAAAAAAGTTCGTATGAAATAAAAAAAATAATAAACCAACATGGTAATTCTTAGTGTTTTTGATAAGTAAGTAAGTAGCAGCCCATTAACGTTGGGCTGCTAGTTACTTACTTAGGCCTTCTCACACCGAGGAGCGAGGGTTTTTAGAGCTTAGACCCACCACGCTGCTCCACTGCGGATTGGCAGGCATAGTACACAAGTGCACTCTCTATTCCTTCACTCTCATAGTCCGATGTGACGGGAATCCGACACGACCGGAGAGAGATCAGGCGCAGGACCGACGGCTTAACGTGCTCTCCGAGGCACGGGGGTGGATCACACCGCCAACTTCCGAACTTCGGGAAAATATTGAGAAAATCTTAATAGAAAACTCAATATTGATTTCTTAATTGACCCGACCCGGGACTAGAACTCAGGACTTCATGTTTGTAATCGAACATGTTAACCACTAGAATAATGAGGCAGTTATATATATAGTAATTTTTAACAATATAAACTTTCCTTATGTAACGCTTTAAATACTTTTGACAACATAAGCTTTTATGTAATCTTATTAAGACTTTTGAGAACATAAACTTTTCTAATATAACCTTCTTAGTGCTTTTGACAATATCAACTTTATTATGTAACCCTCTTAAAGCTTTTGACAATATAAACTTTTCTAATGTAACCTTCTTTGTTTTTGACAATATAAATTTTCTAATGTAACCTTAGTGCTTTTGACAACATAAACTTTTCTAATGTAACCTTCTTAGTGCCTTTTACAATATACACTTTTCTAACGTAACCTTCTTAAAGGTTTTGAAAATATTAAGTTTATGTAACCCTCTTAAAACTTTTGACAATATAAACTTTTCTATTGTAACCTTCTTAGCGCTTTTAACAATATAAACTTTTCTAATGCAATCATACGGTGTTTAAAATATTTGACAACGATTGACAGAAGAGTATATATGCGTGTGTGTGTGTGTGTGTGTGTGTGTGTGTGTGTGTGTGTGTGTGTGTGTGTGTGTGTAAAAGCATGGTAGTCGTGTGTGTAACATTGTTTTTATTGGTTTCATTTTTTTATGCATATTTAAAGACAAATATTCGCATTCTGTAAACTTTTTGCTTCACGTATTGATATACAAATAAATAGCTCTTGTAAAAAGCTTTCCTTATATAAAATCAACTCGACTAAATGATTAATCTTTAAAAAATATAACAAACCGAAAATCCGGGTCCCTTCGTCAAAATTTCGCCAACAACATTCGCTTCATTTATTTCTTTACCCGTTTCAGGATCGACCAACTAGAACATATATGTAAAAGTACATAAATAACAACCCATTAAGGTGCCGCTGAGCACAGGCCTCCTCCTTAAAGGAGAGAAAGTTTAAGAACATTGTCCAACCACACTGCTCCACTGCAGGTTGGCAAGCAAAGTACCCAAATGCATTCACTCTCATACGCCGATGTGACGGGAATCCGATACTATCGGAGAGAGAGAACAGGCGCAGGAGTGACGGCTTAACGTGCTTTTCGAAGCACAGCGGTGCAGCACACTACCAACTTCCCAACTTCGAGCAAATATTGAGTAAATCTTAATAGAAACTCAATTTCGATATCTTAATTCGACCGACCCAGAACTCGAAGCCAGGACCGTATGTCTGTAGCCCAACAAGCTTACCACTAGACTAAGGAGGCAGTCTCGAATCATAAGATTCATCGACATTTCGATGCATCAAGCCGTTGCCATCTTACGACAAACAAAACTTGAATAGCGTTTTTTTACCCCACTTGAACAGCCTTATCTAATCTTTATAACTATATAATTCGTTTATAATATTTTCATCCAGTAAGGATGTTTCAAAATCAGTATTTTTAAAGTTTCATAAAAATCATTTATAACAGATTTTTTTCTCAGTAAGAGATCTAAAAAATAAGTAAAAGGTTGCCTTATTAAAACCTCTTTTTTTTTGCGCTGGGAAATGCCTTTACGCACCCCGATGAAAGCTTAATTCCATCGGGAGTGTGGGACTCACTGATAACAGAATACCCACTAAAACCCAGCGGATCCCTCCCCATCCATGAGTGAGATCACTAGAGGTTCCCTAACTGCATTCCACTCTAGTGACCCGGATGGTACCGACTATGAAGTTCTACCACTCAATAGAGTGAGGCATGAAGTGCATAAGTGCGACTTCTGCCACCAAGCCTCCTCCGACGGCGAGGGAAAGCTCCAGCCTCTTGCTCCCGTATCCTCCCATTTGCCTCCTTCAACGAGATGACGGTCTCGCAAAAGAAGGCAACCGCCCTCCACCCAACTTCACTGGAGAGCATTACCTCAATTATGCTCTCCAGTGAAAGATCTCCTCTAACCAGCGACAACAATATATGCCGCTGGGGTGCCCACGCTGGACACTCCGCCATGGTATGGTGCGCCGTATCTACAGGAGCACCACACTCATGACAGGCGGGCGTTTCCTCACAGCCAACGACCTGGTGCAAGTACTTGCCGAAGCAACCATGACCGGCAAGCACCTGCACCAGACGGTATGAAAGAGATCCGTGCCTCCTGGTGAGCCAATTGTCCAGGTGAGGTCGGATCGCCTCCACCGTGGCTATACCCGCAGTTGGAGACCCAAGATATTCCCTCCATTTTTCGATCAGAGCTCTGTCGGCGAGAGCCCTGATCCTCCGTATCTGGTCATCGTAGGAGTCAGCACCTCTGGGAGCCCTTGTAGCTACCCTGCACTGATAGGCGACTGCAAGGACTTCCGCCCGCAGCTCCCAAGGGGGGTCGCCCGCCAAGAGAGTCGCCGCCGTCCAAGAAATCGTACGGTATCCCCGTATTACTCTAACTGCTATTACCCTCTGATTAAAACCTATATGATAAGCAACTTTGTTTTAAAATAATGCATTATTTGCGAAGGTATTTTAATAAACTGGTTATTCTTAAAACTAGAAGTATGGAATTGAGTAATAAATTGTACCTTAGTACTATATAATTCTGATGGAACTCCACAAGATCCAAGGCGTCCAGAAGGATGGAAATCCAGAATGGGCCCAATCATTTCAGTCTGACCATATGCTTCAATAATATAACAATTTTTAGAGAGGAGTTTCTGTAAAATAAACAATAATTTCAACTTTTCTTAGTACTATTACTATTTGTATTTTTTAATATACTATTTTTAAGTTAATAAATTTCATTTAATCAAAAACTAAAGCTCACGTAAATGTTATATAGGTAAATGTTACATATAAAATCAGTTTGAGAAGCCCATGCTAGATTTAAAGGCATAGGAATTGACGTTAATTTAAATTACTTTTTCTGATAAAATGTCAGATATTTAGTTCATAAGTAGAGATATTCTAAATTCGCTATTACATAAGGCTAAGTATTTTTTTTTGTTAAAAAAACCTTGATATGGTCATTAGTTCAATGCTAAAGTTTTTGCGAATACAAACGAGGTAACATAAAAACTGTACTCAATCAAAATTCAAAGACATCTTCAATTACTAAGATTGTAATATTTTACTACATTAAATTTAAACAATGGACACCAAAAGGTCGCATACGTTGTTTCATACTATTTGACTGCCTCGCTGGCGCAGGGGTGTCGGTTTCGATCCCTGGTTGGACAAATTTAAGAAAATTGTAACAGCAAAGACGTACCGCCAAAACAAAGAGATTTGTGTTCCAGTACGATGCTGTGTAGAAACCGTAAGGGGTATGTCGCCTCTGTATCATCACTTAACATCAAGTGAGAGCACAGTCAAGCACTAAACTGTCAGCCATAAAAAAATATAATATTAGGAACCTGTGTCAATGTAATACAAAAATGAATGAGTACATAAATCTTGGATACATTAACAAAGGGTATTAAAGAGAAAAACAGCGTCAAAATATTAAAAAAAAACTGGGTTGTTTATAGACGATAAAAATCCGGGATGACCTCATAAATTGATTGAAACATTGAAGAAAATTTGTATATATTTATGAATTTAATTGAATTGAAGGTTTTGATCGTGCTGCCACTTCTTCTACTCAGCCAATGTATCTGATTGGCCGATGGAGTAGAAGAGATCATGCGTTACAAGCGGAAAGCTTAGGCCGATCTCGCCTCTCTATCGCTTGTTCCGCGCTCTTGCGAATGTGACACTTTTTTGTGCATTCAGCTGCCATTCATCGATTAATAAAACGATATCACATATCACAATAATCTTCAATTTTTTTACATAAAAGGATCAAATCTCGTCCATTTCAATTTTTTTTATAATTTCTAGATAAAGTAATGAAATTAAAAAATACCTTTAACTCATTTAGGACGTCAACGAAAATCTTCGAACCTGTCACAGCAATTTGCTTAAAGCAAGTCAAATCAACCTCACTCTTCCGTGCTATTAGACATGCAATTAATGTTGGGCTGAACAAACCGAAATCGGGCTGAAAATAAAAACATATAGTTTGTAATTGTAATCCAAAAGTTGAACGTGGTAAATATAATTATGACCCATTTAGCCGAGGTGAAGAAAGCCACATCACACAGCCGATCACATTTAGTTCTGTATTTTTTTTAATGCTTCAACCGATGGACATCCACTGCTGGACATAGGTCTTTCGTAATGACGTCCACAAGCCCCGATTCTGCGCCGCCTGTGGCTCCCGGCGACCCTCTTTATATCATCGGTCCACCTTGAGGAGGGTCTGCCTACACTGCGCCGTCCGGTGCGAAGTCGCCATTCCAGCACCTATGGCCCCCAACTTCCATCGGCCCTTCGGACTATATGCCCCGCCCATTGCCATTTCAGGTTCACGATTCGTAGGACTATGTCGAATCTACTACGGATTTTTTCATTTCTGATACGATCTCGTAAAGAAACTCCGAGCATAACCATCTCCATCGCACGCTGAGTGACTCTGAGCTTTTATTTAATACTCCGAAGTTAACCTCCACGACAGGGATTGTAAACTAATATGAGGAAGGAAGTGCGGCCTATCGCTTAAATAATTATCTAACTTATATCTATTCTATCTTCACTAACTTATATCTGCCTCTCAACATGATTCTCCCTCGACTGATTTCACTTTTCGTAACGCTCTTGTCACGCAGAAGTTTTACGTCAAAAAATGATAAAAAAAAACAGGTTAATGTTTCGGAGGAAACCGATTAAAAAACTTCTTATTCTTTCTTTTAACCATCCTTTAGTATTTTCTTAATTAAATAGAATTTTATGGTAACCCTTGGTGAAATCTGTGTTTATAGAAGCATACTTTTTGACAATAGAACCATACTAATATTCAAAGTTATAATTTTATTTAATCATGCTCCACTGACTGCCATGTTTGTCCACAGACTTGAGGTTCTGAGCTTGAGTCCCAGGTTGGACCAATTCAAAAATGAATATAACTCAATTTGCTATTAAATTTTTTTTTAATATTTGCTCGAAGTTATATTGTTGGCGGTGTGCTCCGCACCAGTGTTTCGAAGAGCACGTTTAGCCTTCGATCTTGCGCCTGATCTCTATCTAAACGTGTCGGACTGCCGTCACATCGGACTATGAGGATGGAGGAATAGCACTTGTTTGCCTGCTATGCCTGCCAACCCGCAGTGGAACAACCCAGCAAGCCCAGAACCAGGACGATAATGGGTTCACTAGACGAAAACTAGTAATAATTAAAAGTCCATACTTACTCTATATTTATTAATAATATCTATAACGTGATCAAAGTCTTCAGGCTTAGAAGTCTGTACCCTCACGTCGCCTACAACATTCGCGGTCAGTAAAGTGAAGAACAGTGATATCCAGTTAATTGGTGACAGCACCAACTGTTTCATACTGCGTCTAAAGTAACAATATCATATTTTAAGATTCATTATAGATCGTAAAAATAGACGGAAAAGACGAATATATATTCCGACTATTTCTTAAGATAGATATACCTACCAGTTTAGACCCAGAAAAATTGGAGACATGAGACATTTTTCTAAACGTGAGATCTATTTTTGCGTGAGATCTATGTCCAGCAGTGGACGTCCATCGATTGAAACGATTGCGGAACAGACTTTTTCTAAATGAAAACCTTATTTAAATTAAATTGTTACTTATATTTCATTGTAAATGAATACAGGTTTCCTCAAGATGTTGTTCCATTTCAAAAGGCTAGCGAATGAAAGCTGAGTATGAAGTCTCTTGATAAATGTTGCGTGGGGGCTATAGTTCATTCCCTCTCACCTAAGAAGGGAGGTCTATGCCCAGCAATGGATAGTATATAGACTGGTATATGTGTACAAATGTATAAACCCATGCTTTTTAAAATATAATACTATTTGAGTGCTATTAAAATTAAAATAAGTACGTGGCGATTGTTGCGGTAAGACCCAACCAAAATACCATGTGCCCTAGATGATACCATCTAGTTACGCCACTGTTCAGTGTAGCTGACAAATTAAATTTCAGGCAATCAATTTATTAATTTAACTAAAATTTAACGTACGGTATATACACCATTAAAAACCTTTAAAAATTTAACCGCAAAATTGTACGTGTAAAATAATTACTTTATCTAACAAATGATAAAGATGTTAATCATCAATCAACATCATTGACTCGTTTTGTTTTCTAATTACTCAAGATAAACGTACTGTAAACATTATGAAAAAAGTGTGTTGTTCATTTTTATGTTTATAATAATGAAGGTAACCTGTTATACAATATAAGTTAAAATAACCCCGTATAACTATATATTTACTTTTTAAGCTTTTGGAGTGGAACGGACTGGGCATCAACATCAACGGCGAGTACATCACTCATCTACGGTTTGCCGATGACGTAGTCATTATGGCAGAGACTCTCGAAGATCTCAATACAATGCTGGATGACCTCAGCAGAGTTTCTCAACAGGTGGGCCTGAAAATGAACATGGATAAGACGAAAATTATGTCTAATATCCATGTACCGCCTCACCCAGTCATCGTTGAGAACTCAGCTCTAGCAATTGTTGACGAGTACACATACCTGGTACATATAGTCCAGCTAGGTAGATCCAATTTCGAGAAGGAGGGCAACCGCCGAATCCAACTCGGTTGGGCAGCGTTCGGGAAGTTACGCCAGATATTTTCGTCTGATAACCCTCAGTGCCTGAAGACCAAAGTCTTCGAACAGTGCGTGTTGCCAGTGATGACCTACGGTTCTGAGACATGGTCGCTGACTATGGGCCTCATGCGGAAGCTCAGAGTCACTCAGCGTGCGATGGAGAGGGCTATGCTCGGAGTTTCTCTACGTGATCGAATCAGAAATGAAGAGATCCGTAGTAGAACCAGAGTCACCGACATAGTCCTGCGAATCGCGAACCTGAAGTGGCAATGGGCGGGGCACATAGTCCGAAGGACCGATGGACGTTGGGGGCCAAAGGTGCTGGAGTGGCGACCCCGCACCGGACGGCGCAGTGTAGGGAGACCCCCCACAAGGTGGACCGACGACATAAAGAGGGTCGCCGGTAGCCGCTGGAGCCAGGCGGCACAAGATCGGGCCTTGTGGACATCATTACGTGAGACCTACGTCCAGCAGTGGACGTCCATCGGTTGAAGCGACGACGACGACGACGATGCACCTAGGACCCAAAGTATGACATTGCTGACCAAGTGATAATTGTGATAAAAACGCCATACTTTCGACCCGTGGTGCGTATTAGTTCATTGAAATGTTACATGAGCTTTGCATTTTTGGTACATGTGTAGTAGGTCAATAGAAGATTAACCCTCAGTTTGTGGGGTTGCCGCCCTTTTCCCCCGGCCACCATCTTGGAAAAATGGGTGCAACCCCTTTTGCGCGATATCTCGGAAACTATTCGTCCTACAAAAAATTCGTTAAGGCATAATTTATAGAAAATCGTTTCACTTACAGATATGTTCATATATCTTTTTGCCGTAAAGTTAAAATTAAAGAAGTTATAAGCAAAACAGTGAGAAAATTTCTATAAAAAATGTCTTCTTTGCTCTATAACTTTTTTTATACATTTTACAAAAAAAAATATTTCTGACCAATCTCGTAGATGGCATTTTGAAGATTTTTTTTATTTCATTCATTTAAAACGCTGTTACAGTACTCCGAAGTTGACCGGGTTCCTTAATGTTCATGAGAATCCGGCCCAAACGAAATGTCTAACTTATTTTTGCGATCTCTTTTTTATTCTTTTTTTTTGTGAAATCCGTACAGCTTTAAAATAGCTAATAAAAGAAGGAAAATGCGTCGAAAATTTGGAGCATGCGCACTAAA
The DNA here is from genome assembly GCA_015832385.1 of Elymnias hypermnestra. NCBI lineage: Eukaryota > Metazoa > Arthropoda > Insecta > Lepidoptera > Nymphalidae > Elymnias > Elymnias hypermnestra. The sequence goes on along the minus strand of JACTOM010000909.1, from coordinate 2,136,651 downwards.
TTACGCATTTTTTAATCGAAAAGCAATGTGGCACTTTCGTCACTCAAAATAAGGCTGAAAGTATGAACTTTCGATTCAGGACTGATGAAAAGAAATTAACCTTTTGCGTGAACTTTCAAATAGATGACGCTCATCAGTGTGAGAATACCGCTTGTTATAATTGTGATAAATCCAAAAATATTCATTAAACTAAGTATATGGTGTAAAAGATTATAATGGTGTGCATGAAATCCTTTAGATAACTGACATATTTGTGTATATAAGAATTAATTCTGTATCATTCTGAAAAACTTTATAATAACCGTATCACACGTGATGAATTTTTAGAAGATGGAACACGTATAGGAAGCTATCCTTTAAAGTTAGATAGATGCCATCAAGGACCTTTTTGTAAATCTATAAAAGAATATCCTAGATTGCATCACTTACAGATAAGTGACACTGTTATCGGTGTGAGAAATGGGCTTGAATTTATTTCCATTCGCGTTAATTATTTTTGCTATAACTCCTGTGATAATCATTTAAACTTTAAGATAATATGTGCATGAAATCTTTAATACAACTATCGTATTTAAGTAGATAAGAAGTAAGACTGTATAGCTCTGTATATAATTATACATGATATTCTGAACTATCCTTTAAAGATAGATAAAGACTATCAAGGATTATTTTGTAGATCTTTAAAAGAGGAATATTCCAGCATGTATTTTTTTATTACATCTCTAAACTATTAGGCAGCATTTTTGATAAAAGCCTTAAGGCGGTTTAATATCTCCCACAGTTCTAATAATTATCGCTATATTTCAATCAATTTACACAAAAACTTGACAAATTATATACATAACCCTTCCTCAAGAATCACTAGATCTATTGCATTCAGAGTTTATCGCGAACAGAAAGATACAGCATAGCAATTCGTTTCATAATAAGTTTTTTATTACATCTCTAAACTATTAGGCAGCATTTTTGATAAAAGCCTTAAGGCGGTTTAATATATCCCACAGTTCTAATAATTATCGCTATATTTCAATCAATTTACACAAAAAATTGACAAATTATATACATAACCCTTCCTCAAGAATCACTAGATCTATTGTATTCAGAGTTTATCGCGAATTATAAAACACATCATAGGAATCTGTTTTACAATATGCTAGATTGATAAAAGAAACAGTGCATTGCACTCTCTTTATCTTGGTTATACTTTGTTTTAGTCTACATCAGTCAAGTGTGTGTTTTTGTTGTATTATAAAGAAATGTCTTCAATCTTACCGATTTTTATTTGCCGCCTGAAATTTCATCAGCCACGTTTGCTTTATAAGCAACTGTTTGTGTTTGAATGCTGCAAATTTCATTTTTCCTGTGGTACCGCTTGTGCTGATGAGGAAGGCGTATATTTTCTCCAAGTCAAAGTCTGCTACTCTGTTTGAAATGGAAACAAACGATGATTATTACGATCTCCTTCTATTTATAATCAAAATCAAAATATTCTCTATTGAAATAGGCTTTAAAAATACTTTTGAAGCCTCAGTAGTCTGTCAGTCGGTAACAAATCTACGACAGGTTAGGAAAGTTGATGTTAGACATCCTTATCGTTGAAATGATCATCAACATTATTATATGCCTTTTGTAAAAGGATGTTATTGATATATTTCTTAAAATTATGTAGAGAAAAATAGAAAACTGTTTGCGGTATCTTGTCAAAAATGCGTAAGCTCAACCCGACAAATGATTTCTAAACCTTTTTCACTCTAAGAGTATAACTTTGCCTTCATTTCTCGTATTAAAATTGTGTATTTCGCTTTTGATTTGTAAAAAATATTACAAACACATGACCAATGACCTTAAAATCAAAATAAAAATATTCTTTATTTGAGTAGGCTCAAAAAGTACTTTTAAATCGTCAGTAGTCTGTCCGTCAGTAACAAATCTACCACCGGTTCAGAAAGTTTATTCCGCTGAGAAGAAACCGGCAAGAAACTCAACGGTTACTATTTTGGCACAGTTTTTGTACGTTACAATGTGTTTAGCTTTCATGTGGAACTCGAATCAAGTCCAAACATCTTTGTCGCTTAAATAATCGTCAACATTATAATATGCCTTTTGTAACAGGACATATAAACCCAGAAATGATTTGGGTATCTTATTAAAAATGCTTATGCTCAACCCGAAATATGATTACTGAACCTTCTTCACTCTAAAATATAGCATTACAAGTTTGTTTTTTCTGTTTGTTTACAATTTTACAGTAGTTTTAGACATGACGTAATGGCGATATAGTTTACGTCATAATTACGTAAGACTTAAGTCAAGAAATTTGAAATAATGACTTGCATATGACATCATTGCTGGGAACAGGCTACCCCACTTATATGAGACAGGGGTTTTTTAGAGCATAGATCCACCACGCTGCTCCACTGCGGATTGGCAGGCATAGTACACAAGTGCACTCTCTATTCCTTCACTCTCATAGTCCAATGTAACGGGAATCCGACACGATCGGAGAGATCAGGCGCATTGGCCTAGTGGTTTGCATGTTCGGCTACAGATTTGAGGTCCTGGGTTCGAGTCAATCAATCAATCAAAAAAAATCAATATTGAGTTTTCTATTAAGATTTTCTCAATATTTGCCCGAAGTTGGGAAGTTGGCAGTGTGCTCCACCCCCGTGCCGCGTAGAACACGTTAAGCCATTGGTTCTGCGTCTGATCCCCCTCCGGTCGTGTCGGATTTCCGTCACAACGACCTATGACCGTGGAGCAGCGTGGTGAGTCTATGTTTTGACAACCCTCTCTCCTATGAGTGAGGAAGCCTGTGCCCAGCAGCGGAACGTTAGTAGGTTGCTACCTTACTTACCTTTATAAATGATCTCTGTAACATCTTGTTACAGTAACTACGGTGGTAAATGTACTAGCGCTTCAATGTGAATTTATAATGTAAATATTACTGTAACGTAAGTATTACATCACTCAACTATTCCACAAATATGATAAACTAGCTGAACCCGCGACTTCGTCTGCGTGGAATTTTATTTAGGTAGAATTTTCATTAATTTAGACAAATTGTTTTACAAATAAGAAACATACGTATGAGCTATTTGTTGGGTATTCTAGCAAAGAGCTCATAGGCCTTTTCCAGACTCTACATAATCAGGGTAACAAATTTCATTTATATTTGTTAAGTAGTTATGGTGTGTTTTTCATTAATACCCTCGCAACCCCCCATGTCAGTGGAATTTCGCAAAATCCGTTTTTAACTGACCTCTACTGGACTAAAGGAATATTCCAACCAAATATCAAGAGTCAACGCCTTATGGTTCCAGAGATATCGTGATGAGTCAATAGATACCTGGATATCTCTTATATATATATTTAGATGTAATATCGTGTGAGTACGGTTGACTGTTTATTACTTTTTCTCAAAAAAGCACTGATTTTGATGAAACTTTTATAGAGCTTATATGCCAGAATAGCACTTCGTCTTCGTTATCGTCGGGATCTCCAAATCTATTCCGCTGATTGACTTGAAATTCGAGATACATATTCTCTTTGCGATGTAAACGCTCGTTATGAATAGCTTAGCGACTTAGCTAAACGACTAAAATAATGATGACAGGACTTTCATTACGTTGTAAGGGAATACATGACCATTATTTTGTCCCGAAACTAAACTAATATTATAAAGATGAAACATTTATGTTTACGAGTATGTATGTATGTTTGTAACGTTTTCACACAAAAAGTATAAGACCAATTTCATTAATTTTTTCACCATTAGAAAGCTGCATTTTCACTAAGCGCCATAGGCTATATTACTTTTTTTTTAAAATAGGGATCCCTAATAAAAATGCATTAATGTAACCCAAGGTGTGAAAAAATTGAACACAAAAAATCTGTCACCGCATACGCTACGAAAAATTTTAACGACAGAACTAAATGTTTTACAATATTATAGAATGTATTAATATCTACAAAAAAGTCTGTGATATCATATGTCCCACTACTGTAGTTATGCCACTATAAATACTTTTTTACAATTTAAAACTTATTAAATTGTCGACTCTAATCAAAACATATTATTAATACCTCTGAATTATTCCTTCTCCTATTAATATATATTTTATTAAAGACCGTTTCAATACGTTTAAAATACTTTTTAAATTATTAAAATCGGACAATACATTTAAAAGATATAACGAATTTTAAATTGTTAATCTAAATAAAATTGTAGAGACCCTTATAACTGGTGAGTTAGCTCGTATTCCAAAGATACCAATGATATACGATTTCAATACGTGTAGAGTATTTTTTAATTGACTAATGTCGGACATTCAACATAAATGAAGTAAAGAAACTAAAAATGTATTAGTTGGATATATATTCGTTGTAATCTGTATATCGATTACGTTATGTATGTAAGTGTGTATCTAATAATCTGCAAGGAAGTAATTAAACATACATACATACATAGCATCACGCCTCATTCCCATAGGGGTGGGCAAAGACCACGTCATTCCACTTGCCACGATCCTTGCATATCTCCTTCGCTTCTTTCTTCCTCATTCAACCTTTCATACAAGTTTGTCGGTTAAGAGTACTCTTGGTACCTGGCCCTTATTTAAAATTTCCTGGATTTGGTCCAGAAACGTTCGCCTTGGTCTTCCCATTCCAACTTTCGCATTCACTCTTGACTCATAAATCCTTTTTATCAGTCTCCTTTCATTCATTCTCTCTACATGCCCAAACCATCTAAGCATACCTTTCTCAATTTTAGTCACTACGTCTTCTTTTATACCACAACGTTCTCTTATCACACTATTTCTCACTCTGTCACTCAGTTTTAATCCACTCATGCTTCTCAACGCTCTCATCTCTACCGCATTTATTTTACTTTTGTGATTCTTCTGCCATACCCAACTTTCACTACCATACATAAGTGTTGGCACCAACACTCCAGCATGCACTGCCAGTCTAGCCCTTTGAGACACCATCTGGCTATTCATAAAAGCATGCAGAGCACCATTTACCATATTCCCTGCATTCACTCTCCTTTCGATATCACTTTCACATGTTCCATCTTTTGTAAATTTAGATCCCAAGTATACAAATTCTTTCACCTCTTCCACTTGTTCCCCATCTATCAAAATATTGCCATTCATCATAGATTCATCTCGTTCAAAAAGCATAACTTTCGTTTTGTTTACATTCACTTTCATTCCTTTCCCTTTCAAAGCTTCATTCATAATATTTAGCATCTCCTGAAGCTCGTTAGCGGATGACGCAAGTATTACTTGATCATCAGCGTAGAGTAAACATTTGACGAGTAATTCATTCATTCTTAACCCATACATACTTTCTTTTAAATCTGTCAAACATTTATCCATGAATAGGTTGAACAGCCATGGTGACGCAACACATCACTGTCGAACACCTCTTTCGACATGTACCCTCGTTTATTCTGACACAAGCACTAGAACCCTCATAGAGAGACTTCAATGCTTGGATCAGACAACCGCTCACCCCAAACGTAGATAAGGTTGACCACAGCTCATTCCTCACCACTCGATCATAGGCCTTTTCTAAATCTACGAAAGCGCAATAAACTTTTGGTAGTAAATAATAAAGTTTTTTTTAACTTAGTTATTAAAAACTAATTGAAATGAAACATATGTTGACATTAATGAATTTGTAGTCCGACTTAGTGCTTGTTATGATCTAACTATATATCGGGTTTTACTATTAATATATAAAAGTACTTTGAGAACTAATTTGTTTGTAAAATAATTATACACCAAGAATTAATAACCCAATATACTTAAAACGCAAGTCATTTTCAAAAGTCATCATGACATACTCAATATAACAAATGGAGTCATTACAATAATTAACATATATTTTAATATGAGTCATGAGTTCATAACTATATTTCTCAGATAAATACATCGCATCTACTCAAGAAATATTATATTGCGCCATTTCAAATGCAATAAGATTTGTAAATACATACACAAGTGTTAATAAACTCAATAAAACTCATATCTAATAATACTAGAGATAAAGAGAAAATGTTTTATCAGAAGAAAAATGATTTTATAACTTATTTTTTTACATAAAAGTACTACATTTTGATGCGCATAAAGTAAAAGATTGTTGAGATAAAGAACTTCTAAGACAAAAGACCATATTTTCTCGATATTTAACTACTTATATACAAAATTAGATATATCCCCCCCATATCACCCCAAAGTTAATTACCATAGATTCTTTTCTTTCGGTTCTTACATTAATAGTTTTAACTGTTTTATTTTCGTTTATAGTTGTTTAAATCATATACAAGTTTAATGTATTTAGCATCGTTATTTATTATATTATTTTATTTTAATTATCAATATATACGTATATATATACATAGATTATTGTTCAAATTTTCACATTAAAACAAAAATTCAAACTTTACATTTACAAACTATAACTTTTATGGTATTTAAAACTAGTTTAGATTTTTTTTGCCATAATGGAATCTATCAAAAGTAAATTTCAGGAAATCTCACCGTCAAAGAGCAGTAAGGGTATGTTCTTATTTGTAAAACAATTAGCCTAAATTAATGAAAATGCTACCATAAACACACGCAGACGAAGTCGCGAGTTCAGCTAGTTTCAAATATGTGTGTAATCCGTAATTTTATTTAAGTATATTAAGTATTATATGTAACAACTTGTTATAACGCTGTTGGATTATCAATAAATAAATAAATACCAAGATATTACAAAAAAAAACCATCAGTGGAATACAAAATAAGCGATGATGCTAAATAGACACATATAGAAATAATTGGTCTAAAACTTATTATATTGCAACGTAATGTATTGTGCCCTTTCACCAAAGTAAATCGAAAGTGATAAACGTACATTGTACATATATTTGGTTGTACATTAGAATATTTAATAAAGTAAAGCTTACTTAAAATCATTCTCAGTTTCCATTTTCTCATAAATATCAACAAACTTTGACATTGTACATTCCCCTTCATCGAATGTAACGATTTTTACGTCCAATCCGAGATCTTCTGCTGCTTTTTTATATAAACCAAGTGTTTCATATTGACAAAATGCGATTTTTGGCCTCGTGAGCTTGAAAAGTGTTCGTACCTCATCTGTAAAATAAAATAAGTATATTAAAGTGACTGGTTAAAGTAAACTTATAACCACTAGACTATGGATGGCTTAAAACGCGACTAAACATGAAAAAAAAGGTTGGAATATAGTAAATATAGCATTCCCTTTGAAACTACCCCTACTTATCAAGCATTGAATATTCGTCCCATCGTTTAGAAATCAATTGAAATTAAAAGTCTTTTTGAAATTAAATTAAATTTAAAAGTGATGTTCTTGTTTTTAATTTTTTTTAGTTTTAAACGTTTGATGTTCGTTCAGAAATCAAATGACATTTAAAAGAATACTTTTTGTTTTTGACATTTGACATTGACAACTATCAATTTCTAAACGCAACTGTAATATTTTACGGAATTTAGCGGGAATCTGGGCGTAAAGTTATAGTTAAAAGTGTTAGTATCTTTGATTACAAATTATTTACGGTTTTTATCACATTGAGGCGGTACGAAGTAAGGTAAGTCAACTTGTAAATATGCAGACTATCTTCAAGATCTGCATATACCACTCTCCCAGTATATAACTTACGCAAATTTTTAATCATTGTATTGTAAATCAGACGATGTTATTTCATATTTTTAGATATCAATTCCATTAATTTTGCTAAATATTGTACCACGCTATGTATTGAAAGCTTATGTAAAATATGTAAGGGTTTCTTTATATTAAAAAGAACCAAAGAAATTGCTAGATTGCGTAGACTTTGTTTTTACATTACTTGTTTACTTAAAACTTCGTAAAAACATCTTGAAAACTCCATAAATAAAAGAGCACTGGACTAAAATAACTCAGTTTTACTATATTTCTCTGTTGACAAATTGGCTTGCAGGTTGTTATCATAGTTTTATGATGATAAACGTGATAACAATTATTAAAAACTAAGATCACATTAATATCATTGTTATTGTGACATCTCTGATTGTAATACCAAAGATATGATCAAATCGTAATTCAGTCAAAATCAAATCAAAATATTCTTTATATCGTAGGCTCAAAAAACTAATCTGTCCGTTGGTAACAAAACTATCAATGGCTCGGAAAGTTGATTCTACTGACAATAAGAAGACACCGACAAGAGTCTCGGTAAATATACTTTTGAACATGGTTTTGCAGGTCATATTGTGTAATATTCAATATATTGCACAATATAACGTAATATCATCATTATTACATCATTACGTACGACTTATACTTATTTCCTTTACTTACTCTGTTTAAATAAGGGATCAACTCCAACAATTGGTAGACCATTAAAAAGAGCTGCATAAAACGGAATGCATATATCCAAATGATTGACACCTCCTATAGCCAGAACATCACCGGGTTTGAGGCCAAAACCTCGTAAAGCTTTTGCAAATTGAATGGATCTTTTCAAGACAGACGAATAACTTTCCTCTTCACCGGTGGCTGCATCTATCTGAATTAAAAACCGAAATGAGATTTTATGAAAACACGATGTAAGTGAAACAGTTGATGAGAGCCAAGCTTCCGAACCCCATTTATTTTACCCCTACTACGACGATAATACGACATGCGATAACTGGAGGACAGAATTTGAGGCACCAGAGGCAACAGAACAACCAATTACGGTTCCGCTGGACACAGTTTTTAGAAAATAGACCCACCACGCTGCTTCACTGCAAGTTAGTGTTATACAATGATGTGGCACATGAGTTTAATAACAAGAACTAAGTATTGCTCGCCCAGAATTCAAATCCGTAACTCTTAACAATCACTTGACCATACCGACGATACGGTAGGTGACTCAAATATTCGGATAGCCTATAAAAGATTCCGCCGAATTTCGTTAATTTGCTGCAAATAATTGAAGAGTTCCTTTACTTTGTCATGGATCCCATGAACAAAACCTAACCAAACTATCATCAAACAACCCCTGAAGAATATACTTTCTAATAAAAAACGAATAGAAATTGTTTGGTGTGATCTTAAGTTATCCATATGTCGCGCACATGGTTAATGCAAATCTAAGACTTACACGGTTTTCTCATGGATGCCATCATCAGTACTGGACCAAAAAAAATGGGACCCTACGACAAGTACCACCTTTCATATAAAAAAGAATCATCAAGATCAAACAAACACACAAAATTAACCGCTGATCAATGGAGCATGTTTTGTTATTTGCCCTTGTATCAAAGTTTCTTTTACCTAAATGCCAATTACTTGTACCTTGCAACAAAACTTAAGGTCAATCAAAAGCTTCTTCCGCAATCATTCGATAACTTATAAAAACCCTTTTCCGTAAAACAAATATCAAAACATGTTTTTTATGTGTATTACGTAATATGATGACATGAAATAAACATAAATTACGTGCATAGTAAAAAGTATACTATGTTTTTGCTAGTAGGGTGGTAAATACCACCACCGAAGCCTCTCATTGGTGCGTAACAAGATAAATTAGGAAACCGCTCTGTCCTACATTTGCCCTCGTTTTCTTTTCACTGTGAAATGCATTTATGCACCCCGAGTGAATGTTATACCTTTAACCAGGAGTGTGGGGCTCGCTGAAGAACAGAATACCCAGTAAAACTCTAGGTGACCCTTCGCGTCCTGAAGAGAAACACAAGAGGTTCAGTGGGAACATCACTCTCTGGTAATCCTGGATTTATCTTGACGAAACACTAACCCAAGACCATTTACGTCAGCGAGGACTTCAAACTTTTGTAGACCTATTTATATATTAACAAGTCTAGTCTACATAAGCTTAATCTTCCATGGTATTACATAAATAATAAATATACCCAAGCGAACTTGCTGGCATCAACTTTCGCTTATATTTATAAAGAAAGCGATAAACAGGAACGGATAAAAGTTGATTAAGTATCTTATCTGCCTCATTGGTGTAATGGTTAGTATGTTCGACTACAGACATGAAGTCCTGGGTCGGGCTAATTCAAATATCAATATTGAGTGTTTTATTAAGATTTTCACAATATTTGCCCGAAATTGGGAAGTTGGTGTCGGTCCTGCGCCTGATCTCTCTCCGGTCGTGTCGGACTATGAGAGTGAAGGAATAGAGAGTGCACTTGTGTAATATGCCTGCCAATCCCCAGCGGAGGAGCGTGGTGAGTCTATGCTCTAAAACAAACCTTCTCTTCTCGGAGTGAGGAGGCCTGTGCTCAGCAGTGGGACGTCAATGGGCTGCTACTTAAGTATCTTATCAAGTTCTTATTGAAAATTAAAATATAAGTAAATACAGCCTATTAAAGTCCCAGTTCCGGGAACAGGCCTTATGGGAGAGAGGATTTTAGAGCATAGACCCATTATTAGATTACTCTACTCCACTTAGTACGTAACACATATCTGAAATAGTAGAATAACTTCGGGTGTATGTATTGGCTCGGAATGTTTTTCTTCGCCGAAAAGAGAAGAAAGTTTTAAATATCAGTGTTTACATACTATTTCGAAAGTACGTATTGTTTAATAAATATTATTTGATCATTTGTCATTTCTTATTTATTCTTATTGCACACATACATACAAAATTTAAAGGAAGAGAATTACAATATTATAAATATAGGTGTACAAAGGCGGTCTTATCGCTCAGAGCGCTCTCCTCCAGACAACCTTGGAGATTGTAGCCCATGACAGTACTGGGTAAGTGCAATAGAACAACCTATTATTACAACTACTACAAAAGTACTAAAGTAGGTACATACAAAATGAATATAGACAATACACACATACATATATGCAAATAGTGAGATATACGAGTATACTACTTAAACAATAAATTACATAAACTACATATATACCCATATGTAATTTAGTAAACATACATACACATCTAAATATACAAACATAATTATTGTGCACTTCTTAGAGAATACTAAATAATATAAAAAATTCATTCATTCTTTGGTCTATTTTAACTTGAAAAAATACAATATCTATATTATATAAATTGCTATTTGTTATCTATATATATATATGTATATAAATCAATTGCTATTTGTTAGTCGCCCCAAAACTCGAGAACGGCTGGACTGATTTGCCCAAATTTGGTTTATAATGATGTGTGAAAGTTCAGGGTGGATGGGTCCAGTAAAAATACTTGGGATATAGTAAAAACAACAATTTTGCTTTCCCTTAGAAACCATTCTTATCTATCAAAAATTTGATGTTCGTCCCATCGTTTAGAAATCATTTCAATATCTTCAGAAATCAAATGAAATTTAAAAGTTAAGATATTGTTATTCTTTTTTTGTTGAGTATAAGATAGTATGAATGTTAAACTTTAGGTGTTCAATCGTGATTTGATGACTGATTCTTCGGTTAATTTATTTTACTAAAATTTAACCATTCTTGAATTCTAATTCTAATTGTTGATTCTGAGGCGGTACGGCGTTCGCGTTAGGCGTAAATAAATAAATTCCTTCTGCACTACGAAACCGTTTTTGAAAAATTGTTAAATATAGTAAATTTGGAAATTAATAAGGAGGAGTCAAGTTTTTTTTTATTCAATACTTAAATAGGAAGAAGGCTTGCTGGATATGTGGCTATGTTTTTAAACATCACGAAAAAAAATGGAATTATTTAACAGAAACTAAATTCTTATTAAAATAAAGTTGCGGTTAAAGAGACCGTAATGGAAATGAGATATACGGTTTTTAAAAATAAAAAGACATTTAAGAATAGTATAAACACTTATATTAAATTTAGACTTATTTCAATCATAGCAATTCAAGCCGTATATTGTAAGACAGTGTCTCAAAGTTTTAATAGATATCCGATTTAAAAACAAACGAAAATTTATATCTTGTAACACAAAAATATCACTGATTTAGTAAATACATTCAAAATTAAGTTTTATCTATGAAACATATAAAAAACAGTGTACGTAAATCAATCTCCGCAATAACTAATGAGAAAAGAGAAGTTTTATAAAATGATTCACAGGTCTGAACAGGAGAGATGCCTAAATATAAAATACATTCACAAATGCGTGTAAAAATAACACAAACCTGGCAAAGATGATCTTTGTGACGACTCATATGTTCAAACACTGCATGACCGACGTGATAGTGCGACGGAAAATCACCGTTCAAATTCATTTCATATGGCAATGTCTCACTTGTTACTCGACCGAACTGAGAATGTAATATAAAGACTTCAGTAGCTGTATCTGTATATAACCATACTAATTAGGCTTGTTGCAAAAATATCGATACATCGATATATCGATATTATTTTTTTCAATGTATCGATATTTTGGAGCGATATATCGATGTATCGATATAAAATTCCAAGTATCGAAAAGGTATGAAAATCGATATTTTTTATAGAATAAAAAATCGTAAGAAGCAATACTTTTTATACTCCCTTCTTGGTTACAAATTATATTTAATGTATTTTTTAGTTTTGGTCGACTGGATTTGCCGTTTTAAAAATTGGATTTTAAGTTGACAACCTAATCTGTCAATTTCAACTTTAACTGCCCGTTCGTATTGTATCCCGATGTATCGATATATCGATATTTTTTAATAAAATTATATCGATTCTTTATTGCATTTCCGACATCCCTAATACTAATGACTAACAGCGATGTCCGTCCAATTAATATTGCAAACTATACCGACGCTAGAAAGCAAACACGTAGTAAACAGTTTATGATTGTAACAAAATATAAATATAACCTCCAAAACTGAAAACTATATTTATTTTATAAAAGGTTTTGTCTTTTTTTTAATCTAGAGGATATTAGGGACTTTTAATATAAATCACTGATAAACCGCTACTATCATATTGTACAGGTACTTCTGACGTTGGACTACTCAGAATGCTCTGCAGTAGGCCAACATCAAAACAATTTAGACCATAGTGGTTTATCAGCGATTTTCTTTCAGTCATTGTTCTGATGCACTCCAAGAGAATATAGAATGCAGTTCGGTGTAACCGCTTTATTCATCAAATAGGCATATTTATTATAGGGATAATGTCTGGACCGCAACTTGAAAGCTACTTTAACGTGGTTTCTACCTAAGGTAGTGTGTCTAAACCAGGGTACTCGCGGAGGTTTGCTCTGCATGGTCTTATACCAGATCCCCTTCGTTCTGGATCTCTCATCAAAATAAGATTTCCATACACTGCGAATCGGATATTTTATTTAAGGAAGAATCTCAGAATAAATAGGCCAGTCTAGCAATTCTGTGCGCCTCTTCATTTCACTTTATATGGAACCCATTGCAGCCTCAGGATTATGTTATAATGAACAACTTTTGGATTAGCAGGTTACAAAGTGTTTGCTTTCCCACGTCGATGTACTTTAGAATATTAATTGGACGGAAATCGACGTCATTCATAATTACGATTACCTTTATAAAACTTTAAAGAACTATCTTTATAATCTACACTATAATGCAACAGAAAATATGTTAATGTAATTACGCACACACAGAGACTACACACACACATGCACCTTCGCACACACACACACACACACATGCTTTCACACCCATGCACACCGATGCACACGTGTTATGAAATAGTTTTGAATGAAATTATTAATATAGACTAGGCGTATAATATATTGTAAAACTGGGAAGATACTGACCCCTAAGACACAGTTTAGGGGTCCAGGGTATTTTAATTATGTATGTATTATAATTATTATACAATCAATATTTTGTATGGTGCAAGTACTCGCTTCGCAGTCAGAGGCCCTGGGTTCAATACTAGTTAGAACAAATTTACCAAACTACATTTTGGACTAGTGGGAGACTTCGACGTAACTAATTACGACGAACAGCAAAGACGTAACGCCGAACTCTATCAAGGTTAGCTCGTTTAGGTTCTATCATTACTTAACATTAGACGAGATTACAGTCAAGATAACTAGCAACCTGTAAGCAATAAATAAAAACGTGCGTCCGTACAAATTGCACATGTCAGAAGTGAAACTTGTTTGGCAAAGTAAATTTAAGTCTTGTTTATATTTATACAAATCTAAAACTTTAGATTTCCAAGACTTAGAGGAAGGAAAAAGGAACATATGTTACAAATTTAATGAATTTAATTGTCATTAAAATATTAAAAGTGTTGAAAATTAATACAAATAATTTATTGTAATCTCAATTAACAAAATTAAAATAATAATGCCATGTTTTTTTTATTTTAAAATTTAGAAAAGCAGATTTGTGTATGAAAAATATTATATGAAATTATTAAATGACGAGTGGCAAATTAAAATTCCACGTGTTATTTGTAAATATCAAAACTACCTAACCTTCAGACGAATTAGCATTAAAAGTATTGCACATCGTCGTGACGCAAATCACGTGTTTCATCCGTAAACCTTTTACCTTCATACGCCTAAAGAAGTTTCACTTCAAAAATATACACACTAGCCATTCTCAGCGTTATTCTCAATACTTTGCTTATAGCAAAACCGGTCTTTAGAAAGTCGATTTCGAGAAAGGAATATGTATGTCACATTTCAATGTCAATTGGACTTAGTTTCGGAGATTTCGGAGATCAGAAAATCTTTTTTATATATATAATAGCAATGCCCTGAAGTTTCATTGGCGTACATATGATCTCGTGGCAGTAGAAAGTCTACTAAGTAGGACTATAGATCTATTTTTGTTAACACAACCCTATTGACTGGCTTCATTTTATTGGCCCCCGTAAGTAGCCCACGCTTTTTAAAGTCAAAGTCAAAATATCTTTATTCAAGTAGGCTTTTTACAGCACTTTTGAGTCAAATATCGTTTTTTATTTTATAACATTTAAATGTATGACTGATAACTGATAACATTAAAGAACGCGTTACAATCTAAATTTACGAGAGTTCCTTAGCGCCCTGATCTGAGAAGACAACAAACTAAGTCGGGTGTACGTTTTTTTTATGTCATTATTATTACAATATTTATTCTGTATCAAGATATTTAATAGATCGTGACCTGCCCCGCCCCAGCGCGGACAATTTTGCGTCGATTGCCCCGCAGTCGAATGACGCTAAAGTTAATAAGAATGACGCTCTTGTGGCATAAATATTCATGAAAGACTATCAAATGTTATGATTTTTATGTTTAATAATAATTAAACTATACATATTATCTTTTGTTTATTAAAATTAGGACTCTGGTGTAACGAGATGTTGTGAGATAGTGAAAAAAGTCTGTCTTGTATTTATAAAATACCACAAAAAAACTTATCGAGATTCGAAGCGACACACGCACTGTTAGTAACGGTCACTTTGTAGCTGATGTATTTTTTGTTTTTTCTATTTTTTTGTTATCTCTATGCATATAGTCTTACGAGAGTTACAGAGAAACGAAATAGATAACACATTATGATTAAAAAAAATAGATAAAAGTATTATTTCAATTACTTTAGGACTTATATCCGAATATGTGTACAGAGCAACAGTGCTACCAAATAAAAACAGTCATTCTAGAATAAACAAAGCATTTTCTGTCTATATGTGTATGATGACATGTGAATAAAATGGTACACTGCAAACAAAATGAATATGGCCATCGCTATACTACTACATTATATTATAACATTATTTTTTTAATTTGACATTTTTAAGAGTACGTAAAAGAAAAGTCATAATCGTCTCGATACAATTATTTATTCCTTCTTTATCAGATTTTCCTTAGTAACAGTTTTACAGCCATTCAATCTTCCATGCGAAGTCGTAATTCAAACATAAATCACTTACTTCTAATTTTCAATACGGAACGTAATTCCAGCCTTGCTTGCCAGTACCAACGCGCCAACCACTGAACTAAGCATAAATCCTCTTTGGCGCTCTGCATACCGTCTGCCACTTGTTCGTCAATATAATATAATAACCATGGCACTCCGCTGCTAAAGCTGGATCCAAGGGCGCGTAACAAGTATTTAACAGGTATTAAAACAGTCTTCAATAAAATATAATTTAATAGGGTAAGGATTAATACAAAGCTATGAATAATATGGTTAGATAACTATCGGCACTTTTAAAATGCAATAAAGTAGTTATAGTGGCATAACTACAGTAGTTGGACATATGGTAGAACATTTTTTGTTCTATCATCAATAGTTTTCTCAGCGCAAGCGATGACAGATTGTTTGTAACAAATTTTTGAAATCAGTCCGGTACTTTAGTGTGAAAACATTACAAATGTTTCCTCTTTACAATATTAGTTTAGATATATTATCTAAATTCTTAAATTCTAATTTAAACTATTTTTAATCAACTAAGTATTTACTAGTATTTATTTATAAGTAACTAATAAGATGAGAGCGTTGAGAAGCATGAGTGGATTAAAACTGAGTGACAGAGTGAGAAATAGTGTGATAAGAGAACGTTGTGGTATAAAAGAAGACGTAGTGACTAAAATTGAAAAAGGTATGCTTAGATGGTTTGGGCATGTAGAGAGAATGAATGAAAGGAGACTGACAAAAAGGATTTATGAGTCAAGAGTGAATGCGAAAGTTGGAAGGGGAAGACCGAGGCGAACGTTCCTGGACCAAATCCAGGACATTTTAAATAACGGCCAGGTCAAGAGTAGTTTATTATATAGAAACATATATAGTTACCCTTAAATGTAAATATTTGTAATAATTTAAAAAATCTAAGCGAACAGACGGAGGAAACATATTAAATGTTTAAAGTTTTTTAATATATATCTTTACATATTAACCTTTACCTCCATGTCATTGCCATCATAGATCTGAAAGCACTGGACGCCCACTACCTCGTGAGCTCCAGCTGTCACCACCACCAGGTGTGGGTGAAGATGACGGCGTTGACGACTCGACGGCAGTGACAGAACTCGGATTGACCTGGATGGTTCCGCCGGTGTAAGCTGGTGGGAACCAGCCCGTTAGAATGACGGGTAGATACAAATACCGGGATTCGACGATGCCTGAGAAAATAAGCCCGGGTAATGAGGCAGTGCCTCGAGGCCCGTACCCCACAACTTGGTTGTGAAGAACCCCGGATGACATATTAAAAAATGAATAGGAAAGAATGGAGAATGAAACACTAATATTTACTAAAATTCTCTATAATATATCATACAGTACAAAGGTTAAATTTTAAAATATATAAAACAAAATGGCACTTTAAAACCAGTTAAATTAAACAAATTAAAGCTTTCTATTTAACACATTATAAAATTACTTAATTATCATATAATAGATGCCTGGTACGATTTGTGAACCACTTTATTTGAACAATGCCTATATTTTCTTTATAGTTTTATTACAACTAGCGGTCGCAAAGTTGTCGAAATTCGACCACAATTAATTTAAATTGCAAGTTTGATCATTATTAAGGTTCTACTGTCAAAAACTATACTTCTATAATCACAGATTTTGCAAAACCGACACTGTTAATTTATCAATTTTTTCTATGAAATTTAAATTAAAAAAAAAGAAAGTAAAACATTTTTAAATTAATGAAAAAACATGCGATAAAATAATTTATTATAAAAAAAACTCTGTAAACGATGGTATTTTTTTACAAAAACTATTTCGTTTTCTGCTAAATGTAAGCAACAAACAATATTCTTAATTTGACCACAGACTAACAAAAAACGAAAGAGTGTGTGTGTGTGTATCACTTTTCACACCAACACAAACTTTTGCAATGTAACCTTCTCAGTTGCTTTTGACTATTTAAACTTTTCCAATGTAACCTTCTCAGTGCTTTTGACTATTTAAACTTTTCCAATGTAAGCTTCTCAGTGCTTTTGACTGTATGAACTTTTCTAATGTAACCTGACAATTATAAGCGATTGACAGAAAATATGTGAGTGTGTGTTACAAATATGTGTTAGTGTGTGTATTGTTGTTTTATTGATTTAATGTATTTTTACACTTAATTTAAAAAAAAATGCAATGTGCACTCCTCTATATAGGAAATAGCATACTCCTCCATCTTCACAATTTTCGCAAGAAGGTCAACTAACTTTATGGAAGTGAAATTTCTTAAGGGGCATGAGGGTAAAATTGTTACGGAAAAATTGCGTGGTTAGCGTCACGAAGATGTGCAGCGTTTCTAGCTCGTTTGAAGGTTAAGTAGTTTTAATGTTCACAAATAACATGTGGTATTTTAATTTGCCATTCGTCATTTAATAATTGAATACACAATTTTTCATAAAATATAAAATGAACACGCGGCATAATTATTTGAAATAAAAAACTATTTTTTAAGTCTTGTTTATATTTATAAAAAACAAAAACTTTACATTTCAGAGACTTAGTGAGGGGGGAAAGAAGATATGTTAGTAATTTCATTTTAATTAAAATATGTAGTGTCGAAAATTAATAAAAATAATTTAAAGAAATCTCAAATGTCAATATTAGTAATTATTAATAAAATTTTGAAAGGAGTATATTTTTATTTTATGAACAATAGCATATTAATATATTATATGACGAGTGGCAAAGTAAATGCCACCTGTTATTTGTAAATATTAAAACTACCTAACCTTCAATCGAATTAGCATAACGCATAATAATATACGCTGCACATCTTCGTGACAGTAATCATGCGCTTAAAGAAGTTTCACTTCAAAACCATTCAACCCTTTTGACACAATCAATATATCCATTTGTTTAACATAATCATAGATAAAAATTAAACATGCGCCAAGTGTCTACTTAAACATGCAATTCACAAGTATATACCTAAAACAATTTGCTTTGAGCATCTCTTTACAAGTATCAATGATAACGATAATCATAACAATGGGTTTTAAATATATATTCAGAATTCAATGAGCACTGTTCAATTATCAATACTCGTCTAAACAATAAATAATGCTACACTATTTTCTAACAACTTCATATCTGACCAGTTCCGGAAATCATTTACCCAGCTATGCATACGTATAATTAGATTGCACAATAAGTTTTGAACTTACTTTTACATAACCTTTAAACAATATGTAAAGATACTCGATACAATTGAGAAAAATTCCAATGACAAAAATGCTTAGATTTGACTCCATTTCTACATTTAAGTTAAATCAATTCAAAATTAAAGTATTCTTTATTCAAATAGGATCCAAGAGCACATTGAATCGTCTGTAGTCTATCCGTTGGTGACAAATCTTGCAGCGGTTCGGAAAGTTGATTCCGCTGAGAAGAAACCAGCAGGAAACTCAACGGTTACTCTTTTACATACATACTTCTTTAACATAGTTTTGTAGGTTACGATGTGTAATATTTTGCTTCTGTATGCAACTGGAATCAAATCCAAATAATTTTATCACTGTACTCTTCTCGAAGTACTCTTCAATATAATATGATTTTTTTAAATCAAGTGAAGGCAAATTCAAGACTAATTTGTATTCAAAATGCACAACTTGACAAATGATTTCAGAACAATTTGTATTTATTTCTTGTATTAAATTTACATGAACTGAGTTTCTTTCTGTTATGTTCTTGGAATCAAACGGTGGTAAGTTAGTTATCAACAAACAGATGACACTATTCAAGAGGGCTTATTAAGTCTATTGAATAAACTATACATTGATTTTGACACTGTTGATGAAAAATTCATTTTAAGAAATTAACTTATATTGCTTTATTTACTAGTTAGCCCTCCGACTTCGTCTACTGAATTGGATCTAGAAAGAAATAACTATTGACGCCGGCTATATGAGACAAACTACCGATGCTACAATGTCACCTTTAAAACTCGCGAAGGTAAATTTATTTTGGGGTTAATATACATTAATATATATTTAGTTATTTGTACACTTCCAACATATCAGTTGTAACATATAATCATATATATACGGACGGAATAGGTGTTCTTTGTAATTTTAATAATTATATAACAGCAAATAAAAAATTATCTTTGAAACAAAATTACGATTTTACAGTTGACCCTTTATACGTAGGGGCCGTCCATATATAGATTTACTTATATGTTACCTTCCAACTAAAGTTATTGATACGACATAATATATATATTTTAATGAAATTTTACAGTAGATTATACTAAATTAGTGTCTTGTCGCACGACGAGGACTTCTTGTTGTATATTTCCAGACCCAATTTTACAATTAGATGACACCTCAAGACCATCCATCCTGCAACAGTGACCCACATAGTTAACAAGTTTTCTTTAACGGCTGTTTTATGAATCGAGGTTTGCCAGTGCAAGCACGAAAAGACATGATTCATAGTCACGGTCAGCCTGAGCCGAACGTGCAAGCAATAGAGATGCGCGATCTGCCTAAGCGGCTTGAAGTTTTGAGCGGCTGATAGCTGTACTATTAGCTATTAGCTATACCATTAGGGTTATCCACTTTTTACGGGATACCCTGTATAAAATTTATAATGAAATTGTATTATAAAATACAATACAATATAAAAAACGTTGTGGTATAAAAGATGTAGTGACTTAATTTGGAAAAGGTATGCTTAGATGCTTTGAGCATGTAGAGAGAATGAATGTAAGGAGACTGACAAAAAGGATATATGAGTCAAGAATGAATGGGAAATTTGGAAGGGGAAGACCAAGGCAAACAGTTCCTGGACCAAATCCAGGACATTCTAAATAAGGGCCAGGACAAGTACTTTAAAACGCCGAACTTGTATGAAAGGTTTAATGAGAATGAAAGAAGCGATGGAGATATTAAAGGATCGTCGCAAGTGGAAGGATGTGGTCTCTGCCTACCCCTATGGGAATGAGGCGTCATGTATGTATGTACAATATAAGCTAAAGAAGTTTCACTAGCCCTTTTTATTTATGTTTTTATAATTAGTCCTTACCCAGGTGTTTTGGAATCCACTTTAGCACTAAGTTCACAGCGTATACTCTGTTCCATGCAACCGGATATAACAGTGCTGTCCAACTTCACATGTGAACCGGAATACATTTGGATACCAACACCGCAATTCTTTATTGCACAATTTCTCAGTTCAACCTAAAAATAAAAATAGAAAATTAATATATCTATAAACTTTTTTCTCAAGCCTCCTTAAAGGCATCGCTGGCGCAGTGGTGCGAGTACTCGTTTTGCTTGCAAAGGCCCCAGGTTCGGTCCCCGGTAGGCCAAATTTATGTTATTTTATTTCCTAATTTGTCTGTCTGGACTAAAATCGTCCTACCGGGGATCGAACCTGGGACCTACTCGCGCCAGGCTGTCAAATGTGGTGGTGCTTTATTCCGGTAAGATTTTGCTTAACTTAACCTCTTTTTTCAAATAGAGGTGAATTTTGCATAACAAATATGATATTTTATTAAAGCTATTATGCATCGATTTTGTGATCAAAATGGTAACTCCTTCTGAGTAGCATATCTCCAAAATATAATACCATAGCGCAAGATCGCTACCACATGTGCATAATCATAATTTCATAAGTACTGTATTTCGATTAACGACCGTGAATAATATAAACAATGAATATGAGAGCTTATTAAGTTTTTTACATAAATAGTCTATATGTGCTTCCCATCTTAAGTTACTATTTATTTCAAGACCTACAAAACTTTTCTGCATGTGCTTCTTTCATTTTCTCACTCAAATAACTAATATTTACCTCAATATAAAAACGAATAGTTGAAAATTTGATTTTATTGCCCGTCATCCCAATACCCCAACATTCCACCTCTAAAGTATAATACCACCTTACTTTAACCAATTCGGCTTCAGACCGTCTCTGTCGACGGAGTCAGCTATATTATGCTTAAAGCAAACTGTCAAGTATTACACAGAGAAACAAACGCCTGTATATGCATGTTTTTTAGACCTTTCCAAAGCATTTGACCTGGTTAATTATGACATCTTGTGGCACAAATTAAAAGACATTGGTATGCCAGCAGAAATTACCAGAATCTTCGAATTTTGGTATCGAAACCAGGTCAATGTTGTGCGATGGTCTGAATCATATTCTAACGAATATACGCTGGAGTGCGGGGTGAGGCAAGGGGGGTTGACTTCACCGAAGCTCTTCAATGTATATATTAATGCGTTAATTGAGGAACTCAGCAGCAGCCGCGTCGGATGTCATATTGACGGGGTGTGCCTCAATAATATTAGTTATGCTGATGACATGGTGCTGCTGAGTGCGTCTGCCTGTGGCTTATCGAAGCTTTTAAGCATTTGCGAAAGCTATGCTAACACCCACGGATTGAAATACAATGTCAAAAAAAGCGAATGTATGATCTTTCAGGTCAAGGGAAAAGCTTTGCCCGCGAACATACCACCTGTTAAGCTTTACGGCACACCGCTAAACAGAGTGCCTCGTTTTAAATACCTTGGCCACGTGGTATCCTATGACCTTAAAGATGATGCAGACATAGAACGAGAGCGCAGGGCATTGTCGGTAAGAGCGAACATGATCGCGCGCAGGTTTGCTCGTTGTACTGTACCAATAAAGGTCACTCTTTTCAGAGCCTATTGTACATCCTTTTATACAAGCAGCCTCTGGATTGACTACACACGGAAGCAGTACAATGCCCTTCGTGTCCAGTATAATAATGCTTTCAGGATTCTGATGGGGCTGCCTCGCTTCTGCAGCGCTTCAGGTATGTTCGCTGGGGCGGGTGTAGACTGTTTCTACACTACCATCCGCAAACGGTGTGCATCCCTGGTGCGCAGGGTTCGGGGCAGCACTAACGGTATTCTGAAGGCATTTGCTGGCAGACTTGATTGCCAGTACTTGAACCATTGCTGTATGCTCCATGTACGGGCAAATCAAGGCTGTCACTAGTTAGGAAAATTACTTTTAAGTTAGTGTATTAACATTAGGCTAAGATTATTGTAACTAACATATATGATCCTAGTGGTCGAAATAAAAATTATTATTATTATTATTATTATTTACACAATATACGTACCTTAGCGCCTTCATGTACGACAAGTCCTGAATAGAAATTTTCAAATGTGCAATCTTCTAGAATTATTTTAGCATCAAACATCGCAACTATTCCTTGCGCGAAGTCACTCTGCAATATTACAACAATTTCATCAGCCACACATCTTTCCTGATTCACATACCGAAAGGGGGATTTGAAATACCCCAAGTACGAACTTTTATAACTTGAGTATTTAGAAGAGTTACTTTCCTCATATTTTTTGTAATCATAAAAGCATTATAGAGAAACATTTTACCGTTTATGATTGTCGATAACACAAATAGTTTCAAAATGTTGTTTACGTTAACAAAAACCCCAAATAGTTGATATGCAACATCTACATTCCGATAATTAGCACGTATATTACCGAGGCAAGGAAAGAGCGAGACAAATATAAGGGCACGAATTCAGATTTGTACGGCCGCTAATGTCGCTCAGTCGTCTCGCAACGGTATGCGCGTAATGTTCCCATGACTGACTTCAGATTTCCATACAAATTAAAGGGGTCTTTTAGTACCCCTGTTCGGATCAAGCGTAATTTTTATACTTACAAGTTGGCAAGGGTAACTGGTAACGAGCCAAAGCCTCAAACGAATTCAGACTTACAGATAAATGAGAACAAAACACTCTAAAATATCCTATCTTCTCTATCATGGCTTTTATAAGGGATACTTTAGTAAAAACTGCCTCACTGGTCTAGTGGTTAACATGTTCGACAACAGACACAAGGTCCTGGGTTCGAGTCCCGGGTCGAGCCAATTCAAAAATCAATATTGAGTTTTTATTAAGATTTTCTCAATATTATCCCGAAGTTTGGAAGTTGGCGGTGTACTCCACCCCAGTACCTTGGAGAGCACGTTATGCCGTCGGTCCTGCAACTGATCTCTCTCCGGTCGTGTCGGATTCCCGTCACATCGGACTATGAGATGGAATGACTATGAAGGAATAAAGAGTGCACTTGTGTATTATGCCTGCCAATCCGCAGCTCAAAAAACTCGCTCCTCTGAGTGAATAGGCCTGTGCCCAGCAATGGGACGTTAATGGGCTGCTACTTTACTGTAGTAAATAAATGGAACCGAAATCAAAATGCAATATATACCTGACAATTCTGTGAATCATCAGAGAACTTGCAATTTCTGATGTAGAGAGAACCAGCTCGCATCACCACAATGGTATTCACAAGTGCACATTGGAGGGTAAGATCCTGGATCTTGCATTCGTCGCTCATCATCAGCAGACAAGATCTTATTTCCGAAGCTTTAAGTGTTGCACCTGAAATTAATTTTATACAAAAAAATATAATTTACCAAGTTTTCAACTTCTATGCCTATTTTCAATATGATGTAAGGTAAGTAATATCCTATTCAAATCCCAATGCTGGGTATTGTCTGGCGTACTTGTGGGACAAAGAAATGGATCGAAACGATGCTACAGGGAGGTATAAAAAAATTAAAAGTGCGTGCGTACAAAGTACACATGTCAAAAGTCACACTTGTTTGTCAAATTAATTTAAGTCTTGTTTATATCTATACAAATATCAAACTTTATATTTCCAAGACTTGGAGGGAGGGAAGAAGGAAGATATGTTAGGGATTTAATTGTCATTAACATATTAAGAGTGTCAAAAATTAAAACAAATAGTTTATTGAAATCTCAAATGACAAATTGAAAATATAAATGCCACATGTTTCTTGTCAATATTAGAAATTATCGATTAAAGTTTGTTTTTGAATTTAAAATTCTAAATTTTTTAAAGGAATTTATGAAATATTTTTATTTCACATTTTACAAAAAATAGTATATTAAATGACTAAATGACGATTGGCAAATTAAAATGTTTTTTGTTTTTTGTAAATATTAAAACTACCTAACCTTCAGACTAGATTAGTATAAATACGCTGCATATTTTCGTGACGCCAATCACGCGTTTCATCTGTAAAACACTTTACCCTAATGCAGCTAAAGAAGTAGTCACAAAATTTATCAATTTCAAGAATGTTTCCTCAGACGAATACATCCGTGCTCTCTCTCTCACACACGTACATGTACACACACACCCTTACACACACACAGAGCTATACATGACCTAATATTCATATCTGCTGAAGTTATTGGTTTAATCTGTAATAGTTTAAGGATGTATGTGTATTTTATATAAGGGAGGATGTTAATAAGTGCAACACAGTTATTACTTCTGCAGGATCATAGTTCCCGTGTTTTTAAGATACCACTATACTGCTCTTTTAATAAATAATAAAAATCCATATGTCTTAGTTACCTAGACCTTTCAGTTTCACCTCTGCTAGCAAAGCTACTAATAGATTACTTCAAAATTGCTGCAGAGGCTTAAAGCAGTCCCTTCTTGAACAATTTAGGACAAGGTAGAACTTACCATTAAAGCTGCATAATGATATATTTGATAAAGACATCTCTGGTATTTCATATTTGCTGCTGCACACTATCACTTCTTCTGGTTCTAGTGATAAACCTTCTTCAGCAGAAACCATTACTGTAAGATTGTGTTCTTTACTGACTTTTGACTTTAGAAAGTTGGAGATATTGTAGAACTCCTTAATGTTACCTCCTTGCCAGAGTGCGACCACCTGTAAAGATAAACCTTGTGAGAAATTTACATGTGGTAGAAGTGAAAACTTAACATAAAAGCATTTACATAATGTTGAATTGTTTTGAAATGCCTGATTTCACCAACATTGACTAAAGCATCATATAGTTAGGTGACCCCTTATCTATGGGAACAATCCCTTCAACATGCACCTAAATGTACTTAGGGAAACCAGTAGCAATAAAACAATACCTTTAACTAACCCTAAATGTACTTATGGGATTCCATAGCTAAAAAAACAATCCCCTAAATGGCTCCAAAATACTTAGGGGAGCCTTTAGCTAAAGAAATAAAAAACTGTATAACTCCTATCTCATTTTACCCCATATTAAGGCTTACAAATTTATGTGTCCCTTTTTTATGTCGATTTTTCGTTTCATTGAATTTCAAAATTACATAATGCTAAAGAAATTTTTCACTTCAAAACATTATGTCAATTGCTGCATTGCAAGACATTGTATGAAGTAATCTATATGTCAATTTTTTTCATCAACATACAAATCATAACGAAGCTAAAGAGGTTTAAAATTTGGTTTCATCAACTTTAAAATCGCAATAATACTAAATAAGTTTTTACTTTGTTTCATTGTTTCCCTTTCATCAATTTTCAAATCACCACTATGCTAGAGATGTGTTCAATTCAGTTTCATCAACATTAAAATCACAATGATGCTAAAGAAGTTTTCACTTCTATTTCATTGTTTCCTTTTCAATTTTTTACTTCAAAACTAGTTACTAGATGGTACTTTGGACAGTGTTCAAATATCATAGTTAAAAGGTAAGGTAAGAAGTATTAACATCTCCATCGCTGAGCACAGGCCTCCTCCACCAAGGTTTGGCAGGTTACACATTCCCAAGAATTTGAGCCTGCGATATGCAAGTTTCCTCATGACATTCTGTCACTGGATTTTGACTAATTAAGTTACATATTACGAAATTAAAGCAAAATACTTATTTACTAACATTGCGTTTGCACTTATTCTCTTGCCATTTCAACTTTGCACGAGCAAGATACTGTTCCCTGACAAGAGGATCCTCATACAGACTCCAAGTAGGCATCAGGCAATCCAACCTTGCGTTCATCACTGCACATAGTGATATATAATTTGAGGGTAATAAAGAATCTGTAAACACAATTATAAAGTTGGAATTCAACAATTCAACAGCCACACCATATAAAAAATAACTCATATTTTAGACAGTTTGATATTTATTGAAATTTTAAAGAATAACACTTTCCGTTACTAAATTGGAATTCATACTTAACTCTTTTAAGCCTTAAATATGTAAAAGTATAAAGACTTAAATACATAAAGGCCATTAATTTGCCTAGTTTACATATGTATTTTGAAAATCATATAAAAAAATGTATTATAGATAACAACTACTCAGTTTCTTATCAGTAGAATCTCTGTTCCAAACTTGCTAACAACAAAAGTATGATTTACTATTACACCAGTGAGACAGTTACATTTCAGAATATGCCATGCCAAAAACAAAACCTCGGGACTAGTAAAACATAAAGAATAGGTATTTACCATCTTCATCAGTTTCATCCACTTCACATAATGAAGAATCAAGCTCTTTCAATTTTTCATAAGCATTAATTGCACTGTTGCGCAACATGATAACTGATCTTGCAACACAATTTGGTATGGAACCGTTGTGCAACTCAAGCCAAAGACTCATTCTGTCTTCCACTGTTTTTGGTAAGAGGACTTTATCATCTTGGTCATCCCATGGCATCCAGATATTTTCATAGAAAAACCTGCAAAATCAGGTATTAAGTTTTTATTACGAATACTAAAATCAGATATTTCAATGTATTATTAAAGAAAGTGCTGCTTGAAAGTGGATCAATAATCACACAACTTTTCCTGTGACCAAATGATAACATAATATGCAAAAATTGCCTAAGGACTTTAAAAAAAAACACCTAAAAGCTGTCAGCAGTCAGCAGTAAAATACAACAGCATCAAGTCTGTATTTTCTTATTTTAAAAACTCATACTCATATCTGGTAATATGATACTGTTGTATTACTAAATGCCAATTTCTCGTTAGTTAAGTGCACTCACAAAAATGTCAAATCAATCAAGCTCTTTTGAATTATATGATGATAAGAATACAGATTTTTAGCACAACAAGACATTGCCTCGCTGTTACAGCCGTGTGAATACTTGCATTGTTAGCAAAGGTACCAGGTTTGATCACCTTGAGGGAAAATTTAGGAAATTTTATTGTCTAATTTGTCTGATATTGTATTGGCTAGTTACAATCCTACCAGCAGAGATGTAACACCAAGCAAATTATGTGTTTTGATATGATACTGTGTAAGAGGGAAATTGGCTCCAGATCAGCGCTTTTCCATCTTATTATCACTTATCCTGAGTGTAATCACAGTCAAATGCTAACCTATCAGCAAAAAACAAAACATAAACAAATATTAAGATATCTGGATTGTTGTGTCCTGAGTTAAAAAGCTTTTGCCATATTCAGACTAGATGTGCTCAAACTGGAATTAAATATAGAAGTTTTTGTCATATTTGAGTTCTATATTACCTCATCAAATCTATAAACTGTGCTGTGGCTTCAGCGTTTACAAATTCCTCCCTTTGCTTTACAGTTGGCCATAGTTCTATTAGTGGTACATCAGCAACACTTTCTGGTAGCGACACAGCTTCATGTTGAACACTAAGCACATCCACACTGGCTGTGAGTTCTTCAAAGTCTACTGATCTAACGGTCACAAAGGCTATACAGGGGAATCTGACCTCTGGAAAAAACATCAGTAAAACACACCCATATTCTTATCATTTTGCCAATTTCTACTTTTAATTTTCACTCTCCTTTAATTTTACTTCAATTCATATATTGTTTAAATTTTCAATCATATAACAATACTTTCATTATAAAACAATATTTCAATCATATTCAAACATATACCCAATGATGATATAGTATGGTTGTCTAGAGATCACTCCAAGAGATAAGGCTGCCTTTGTACACATTTTTAACTATTTTTGTTTTTACTCTTTTAATAATTTGTACCTCTATATTTTGTGTGCAATAAGTAACAAATAAATACTTTCTTTTTCTTAGACTCAAGTTTAGAATTCAGATTTCAAGTTCAGACACTTGACATTTATTTTTCAAAACAATTTTTATCTAAATAAGATCATAATGGTTATATTTAAAAACATACATTTATTTGAGAACTTTAAAGTTTGTAGAAGGTATCTTAATAAATAAGTAGTTTAAGAGGTATGTGCTACATGGTGAAGGAATTGGCTTAATTACTTGTCTATTTGACTATGAAGAGCATCACATTATAGAAGTTTTACTAAAGGAAAATAATGTTTTTTTGAAATGTCTTACCAAACTTTTTACAAAATTGCTTTGACAGTTTCCAGAGACCATCCCATCCCACTGGTTCAATAACAATCTCTGCTTGAGTACTCCATTGTTCTCTCATGGTTCCTCTTCCAATACTGAACACATCCACTAATGCATTCAGAATGTTGTTGTTGCTACGCATAAATGTATATACTGCAGGCATCTGAAAAATTACAGATACAGAAAAAACTAAAAATTCACTTCAAGATAAGTCAAAATTGATACCCAGTTTACCCATACAACTATACCCTATACAGTAATATGTCAGCGGCACAAATATAATAATTGAGTATGATATACTAGCTGTTCTCGTCAGTATTACCCTAATCATTTTTCAGCACTTTAAAGTAATATAAAACTAGCCTGAGTTACTTCTTATCAGTCAAAGTCCTGTCTAAATAAAAAAAAAACATTTTTTTCTATGAAAAGCTGCGAATTTAAAATAACCAACAAACAGCCCGATTTTATTTATAATTAGTAAGCATTAACTTTACAAAAAATATCTATTACAACGTTGGAATAATTAAAAGACATTAGGTTGAGATATTTAGGAATTTAACGCTTAATAATATACAAACCGTTGTACACATTACTCAAGGCAACAATAGAATAGTGGTCCAGGAACTAGCAGTTCCCTTTTATAAACTGCACAGGACATTATGCAACATGATTTAAATCTGCCTAGCCAAATTATATGCTTAATAAATGCTTCCTTATTACATATGTAGGTTACGTTAACTGATATAAACTTTTAAAACAAAAACCAGTAAATGTCTTATGTCTGAATCAACAGTCAAAGCTCACTTGTCGTATCCTACAATTGTTACATTATTTATAACAAATACTCGTCAACTATAAGCCTCTATTTTAAATACCAACCTTTTCAGATTGAAATTTGAAAGCCAATTAGTTTGCCAAAACCTGAAAATAATTTCTAATTAGTACTTAGGAAACACTGGAAACAGCCGTTTTCAAATTATCAAAATTTAAATAAACTTCAAACTTCTCTCAAATATTTATGCCCTCAGATATGTTATTTTTTTACAGCTGTGGGTTCAAATGATTTGAGATATGAAAGTTTACACCTATACGGACCTAAGATTAATTCTTTTTTATACTAACCTTTCATATTAACTTTGTAAGATAAACCATTACCTTATTAAATAATTTTACATCGTTTGTTGCTGTTTTTTTATATTTCGCTGCCTAAACTAAGAACATAAATAATGCATGCGTCCAATGTATTTCAGACATTGTAACTCATTTTAAGCGAATTTGTTTGTTACATTCTTATGAGAATAAATTCTTTAACCACAACCTATTTTAAAAATACTTAATAACAGAATAAATTGATATATCATTAAATATGTAATACGTAAGTGATAATTTACAAATTCAAATGATTGCTTGTCGCATTGCCTCACGCGGGATGCAATACGTGTATAATGATTATGAGCGAGTTCAACTTTATAATATAAAACTATTAATAATATTAAGCAATATTCATTACTTTAAAAAATACGTTAAATATTAAATGTATTTGTATTGAACTACAAAAATTTCTTCAATTATATTTTGAAAGATGGAAAAATCTATTATAAAAATTTGTGGCTGTTGCACATGATTATCGTCTGCGTAGTATAGTAGCAGTGCAAAAATGTAGTATACCTTTTACCGGTAATCCGGGTGATTTTAAAATAAAATAAAAATTATGTGCAGTTATTAAAATTGTAATACTACAAATCACTCGACAGGTATTTGGAGAACTAAGGTATTCCCAGGATACACAAATTAATGTTAAACGTGATTTCCGGCCTCATTTAGTGCTGCTTTTGCTTGTATCGCCAGCAAGGTAGGTACTCCCCTATAGGGAAACCGGCCTGAAGCGAAGGTTAAACCGACAAGTTGTTAGACCGGCTGAAGCTCCAACGAGGCTTCCAAGGTTTTGGGGGTGGCTATTGTCTCACAGCGTCGGTCGTTAACTCGCAAACTCTCCATGTCGCTAACTCCCAGCGTGACTAACTTCTAGCGTGACTAACTCCCAGCGTGGCTAACTCCCAGCGTGACTAACTCCCAGCGTGACTAACCCCCAGCGTGACTAACTCCCAGCGTGACTATCTCCCAGCGTGACTAACTTACAGCGTGGCTCCTGGAAATTGATAACCTGCCCTGAGTGGATGGTATACCAATTTCCGTTCCGTTGTCCAACCTCGGCAACACTAACCAGGTCCGTAACCAACTGTTGTTATCGGTGGGTTATAGAACAACCAGAACGGAATTTACAATTACATACAAAAAAGCTGAAGGGCCAAGAAAGAAGTAATAATAAAAAGAAACATGCGGTTGACTATATGTGGCTGAGCAAAACCAAGCCTAAATACGTGGGAAATGATATTACGATTTACTGTTTCTTTATATCAGTTGTTCTAAAATATGCTCTATTACAATGCGCTATGGTTCGACTTTCTTTAGTATAACGTATCTCGTTATTACCTTTGTTGGAAAGAAAGAAAAATCGTTTATTCAATGATGGTGTAACAAACAGCATTATCATGCACAGCATTACTGTCTGTAACGCCACCTCGAAATCACACAATTTTTTCACACCTTGGGTTACATTAATGCATTACTTTACATAACTACTACGTATGCAGAAGAAGGGTCCTGAAAAGGTAAAGCGTGAAATGCTACAAGAAATGAACGAAATTCCTGTATCATTAGTTGGCACTGAAAGCTTATGCCAAGGCGATGCGGATGACTATGCAGAAGGTGCTGGAAACAGATGCCTCGTACAAGTAACTACGAGATTTGGTTCAGATACACCTCATGTAGGCTGTGGCAAGGTTATATCTGAGGTTCGTGCTAGATTTTCTTGGACTCGGATTGCCCCCTGTGGTGACTACCATTACCCGCACGTTGGTGCAATGAGAGTCAAAGCTGGTTTTTTTTTAAATTGTTATATTATCCAAAGTTAATAGCCAAGAGAATAGCTCGAAGAATTCCATTCTAAACTATTGGCTTGCCGTGCATCATGACAAAAATAATAAATAAAGAATATTTAAATTTATTTAATATACCAATGTTTAAGTTATTTTAATGTTATGTTATGTGTTATTTCAATGTTAAATTTATTTAATATACCAATGTTTAATGTTTAAGTCGGGCAGTACTTCAGACCCCTCTAGCTTTAGACCAATATCGGTTCTTCCGACTTTCAGTAAAGTATTCGAAAAAATGATATTGAACCAATTGCTACAACATTTTCAAAAATATAATCTATTACACAGTAAGCAATTTGGATTTACGCGAGCTCGTTCAACAACCGATGCTGGTGTACAGTTATTACATAATATTTACGAGGCCTGGGAGGAATCACGAGACGCGCTTGGTGTTTTCTGTGATTTGTCTAAGGCCTTTGATTGTGTCCAGTATGAAACTCTGATCGGGAAATTACGTCACTATGGCATCACAGACGCTGCATTAGACCTGATGAGTTCCTATTTAACTAATAGAACACAAAAGGTCTGTGTTAATGGAAAACTTTCAGAAGGGTCTGTAACGAAACTAGGTGTTCCACAGGGTTCCATATTAGGACCATTTCTGTTCCTCATTTACATTAATGACCTTCCTTATTTTGTCAAGGACGGTCATGAGATAGTTTTGTTTGCTGATGACACTTCTCTAATATTCAAAGTTAATCGACAACAAACAGATTTTGACGAGGTAAACAATTCGCTCAATAAAGTAGTACAATGGTTTGAAGCAAACAACTTATTACTGAACGGGAAAAAAACAAAATGTATTAAATTCACATTACCAAACGTAAAGCAAGTGAGAACCATTGTTAAACTTAATAATGAGGAACTTGATCTGGTAGATAGTACCGTTTTTCTAGGCATTACTTTAGATTGTAAGCTACAGTGGGGGCCCCATATAAGAGGTCTATCGAACAGGCTCAGCTCTGCGGCTTACGCGGTTAAAAGAATTCGCCGTCTTACGGACGTTGAAACTGCCAGGCTGGTCTATTTCAGTTATTTTCACAGCATTATGTCATATGGCATTTTACTTTGGGGTA
The DNA here is from genome assembly GCA_015832385.1 of Elymnias hypermnestra. Classification (NCBI taxonomy): domain Eukaryota; kingdom Metazoa; phylum Arthropoda; class Insecta; order Lepidoptera; family Nymphalidae; genus Elymnias; species Elymnias hypermnestra. The sequence goes on along the minus strand of JACTOM010000909.1, from coordinate 2,103,553 downwards.
ATGCTGCTGATATAGATGCAATATTTGTGCTGCAGAAAAGGGCCGTTCGTGCGATCTACAATATGAGTCCAAGAGAGTCGCTAAGAAACAAATTCAGAACAATAAAAATAATGACAGTTCACGGCGTATATATATTAGAAAACTTGTTGTACGTCCATAAAAATATTGACTCTTTTAGGAAGAAAAGTGAATGCACCTCATATAACTTAAGAAATGGAAATAAAATTGCTGTAAATTCTAGTAGGCTACATAAAATTGACAAGTCATTCAAGGGTGACTGTATACGGTTCTATAACAAACTCCCAGAAGAAGTTACAAAAATGTCTCTTAATAAATTTAAATCTTTTATTAAAAGAAAACTAATTGAGAAATCATTCTATAATTTGAAAGAATACTTAGAAGACAAAAAAGCGTGGGAGTGAATGAATTGCTCTATATATATATAGATATAGAATATTTTTAAATTAAATATTGTAATGATGATAACAAAAAAAAAAAAAAAAAACGTACACCCGACTGAGTTTGTTGTGGGCTCTTCTCAGATCAGGGCGCGAAGGAACCCTCGTAACTTTAGATTGTAAGTCGTTATTTTATGTTATCATCAGTCATTCATTTAAATAATAAATGGAAAAAAAAACGATATTTGACGTGCTGTAATAGGCCTACTTGAATAAAGATATTTTGACTTTGACTTTGATTTACCATTATTATTTACTAATTTTATTTTAATTTTGTTTAATTTTTTTATTGTAATTCTAATTTAAAATTTATATTATTGTTTTTCCTGTATTTGTTCTATGTTATTATTCTGTGTTTGTTTTGTAATTTGTGTTACACTCTATTTTACTTGTAAACTGTAATTTATTATTGTTGAAAGGTACTTATATCTTTCAACAATAATAAATAAATAAATAAAATGCACTGAAAATTATTTGTAATGATAGTTAATTAATGAAATTATGTTTACAGGCAGTTGCAATTCGTTTTGCGTTTATGATTAGTTTTATTTGAGTTTTCGCTTAAGTGACCCACATTACCCCCTTTACTTGCGTACAAACAAAAACACAAATTTTTCCTCTTTATAATGTCAGTTTAGATTCAAGTATTTACCTGTCTTATACACTAGCCTACATAATACCTACTGTATTGAACACAAGAGACAAAAGCCTAACAGAATTATTTTAGCATTTTTAGTATATTTATAGATACGACCTAAACAATTTTAAATAGTAAATACGTGTATACACGTTTGAGGTCAGTGGTCGTTGTATTATAGTACATAACTAATATAAACAGTCTTCAAGCCCAGTAAAAGACAAGACAGCAGCCGATCCACTTGAAAGTAGTTTTTTATCTATAATATTAAAAGCCTCAACAGAATTTTCAGTGTCGAATGTAAAATTCTAAAGTTAACAGATAAACAACTTGATATCTCAGTTCTATTCTGATTATTTGTATATGTTTTAAATAAAAATGATTACAATAATGATTATACTTGTACTAAATTGTGTCGGTAATTTGTGTGATATTTTTTAGTAATTATTGTTGAGAAATTCAAAGTAAAATTTTCGCTTATAACATTAAATATTAAGTAAAACATAAAATAATTTTAATAAATATGCTAGTTTCGTGGGAATTCCAAGAGATTGGTATGCTTATAATTCTTTGTGTGTTATTCTACTGGATATATTGGAGATGGACCCATCGAAGAATGCTGGAACTAGCAGCACTTGTGCCTGGACCTCCAGCTTTGCCCGTGATAGGAAATGGTTTATTGTTTTTAGCACACCCTGAAGGTAAATATAAACATTTAAACTTTCATTCCAATTGAATATGTTGTGATCATATATATATTTTTATTAATTAGTTGGTGAATATTTTGAAAACAAATCCAATAGACTTTGTGTAAACATCGTCAATTTCCAAGAGAGAAATGTAATATAGAAAAAGTTATGGAAGCTTTTATAGCAAAGATACTGGGTTCGACACCCGATAAGGCGAATTTATGAAGAGACTTATATTCCAATACGATGCTGTGTACAAAACATAATTTACATTTAACCACGCGTAAATCAGATTAGCGCGCTTCCATTTTACACAGATCACTTACCATCAGGTGTGATCACACTCAAGCGTAAATCTGTCAGTTTTATAAAAAAAGGTCGCTTCGGCTTTTTGTAAAGAAAACTACGGTGCTTATCCTGATTTTGTATGACGCGGTTCTTTTAGTATGATTTCACGTATCTAATAAATAAATAAGCCATTTATTTCTTGATTTTTCTTACAAAAAGTATTTCACACTGTGAGAGTATTCAGAAATGATTAAAATATAAATGTATAAATGTTACGTAGCAGTGTTTGAATATGTAGTTATTGCGAGTGAATTTTTCCAGCAAGAACCTCTGATTGGGTATAGGCCTCCTCCAAAGACACCCATGTCTCTCTATTTTGGACTAGGTCACTTTTTGGCCGTATTAGGGTCGATCGACCTCTCCCTGCCCAACGTCGTGAGAGCGATGGTGGAGCGGAGAGAGTGTTGGAATGCGGTGGCTTCCTTTAGCAACGAGGTGATGATGTAGGAGGCCGCGGAGCGGCGTCGGGAGACGGATCCCGCCTCCGTCGTAAGCCCCCGGGGCGACGACGCGCAGCTCAGAACCGCCGTCTTCCCCCTTAGAACTAGCCTCTGGTACGGCGGACCGCGGGGGCCGTCATCCCGCTGAGTGAGGCCCGCAGGCTGTGAGTGCGGCGGCGTGCTCAGTTTTACTCTAGAGCTAACATGTCACGTCGCCGCGTGTGACAGTGTGTAGGAAGGCGGGTCGTTTTTAGCCGGTAGGAGTCCAGCATAAACGGTGACGTCCCCGCGGCTTCCCTGTATCCTATGATGGATTTTTTCCCGTCTTGACAATAAAAAGGTCACTCCAGTATGGACAGGCCGTCCTTCTGAGGTCATCTTCCCATTTGACTAGCGGTCTTCCTCGGCTTCTCTTTCCCGTTGGGCCGGTCCACGAGGTTACTCTCGTAGTCCATCTCTGGTCTCGTCTCACGGCATGGCCAGCCCATTTCCACTTTGTTTTAGAGCATAAGTTAGGGCATCGGTCGGTATCTAACCACTACGCTATTAATGTCTTTAAATAACTTATAAATAAAACATAAAAAATGGGCGTGCGTACAAAGTACAGAAATCAGAAGTGAAACTTCTTTGGCAAACTAATTTTTAAGTCTTGTTTATATTAAACAAATCTAAAACTTCAGATTTCTGAGACATAGAGGAAGAAAAAAAGATAGATATGTTAAGAATTTCATTGTCATTAAAATATTAAAATGCCACATGTTATTTGTAAATAGTAAAGCTAACTAACCTTTTAATGTATTAGTATAAAAACGCTACACATCTTAGATCACGCGTTTCATCCGTAAAAATTTTGCACTGTAAATGCGCCTAAAGAAGTTTTACTTCAATAACATATATTTCGACATAGCGAGAGATTACTTTCCTATATATCACTTTATTTGGAAAAAACACATTAAATCGTCACCATTAGCCTTCTGTACAAATAACAAATGCAAGCTGTCTTAATCTTTTTTATATAAAGTATCAACAAAAATAAATCTATAGTATATACAAACAGGCATAAGTAAGTAGTAAGTAACAGCCCATTAACTTCTCACTACTGGGCACAAGCCTCCTCACTCAGATGAGAGAGGGTTTTTAGAGCATAATCCCACTACGCTGCTCCACTGCGGATTGGCAGGCATATTACACAAGTGCACTCTCTATTCCTTCACTCTCATAGTCCGGTGTGACGGAAATCCGACATGACCGGAGAGAGATCGGGCGCAGGACCGACGGCTTAACGCGCTCTCCGAGGCTCAGGGGTGGAAAGACACCGCCAACTTCCCAACTTCAGGCAAATATTGAGAAAATCATAATAGAAAACTCAATATCCATTTTTTAATTTGGCCCGACCCGGGACTCGAACCCAGGACCTCATGTCTGTAGTAGGACATGCTAACCACTAGACCAATGAGGCAGACTATCTAGACTAACAGGCATAATTGAGGCTATTCTGTGACGGTTATTTAGTTTAATTCAGCATGTATATAAGAGGCCAGAAACGTGAATAATGATATGCACATTACATTCCACATACATTTTATACTTAATAACAGGTTATCAGACGATTTCCATAGAATTGGATGAACTTATTTCCTAGTTTTTGCCATAAAGACGGTTAAAAGAAACAATGTTATGGTGGGTGTAGTGGTTATACACATAAATACCTGCTAAGAGAGTCGCGCAATCGAGTCCTTGTCAGGTACCGCTTTTTTATTTCAAGTTATAATTATGTGCCCTGTTCTTCTTTAAATTCCAGTAAAATTGATTTTGGTGAAACACTTGGGACGGAAAAAAATCATATTTTTAAAATATTTTATTTGCATTATTTATGCTCCATCATGTTAGTACAGCTAAATGAAACGATCCTAGTCTGGTTAGTTGAACGAAGGCATTTGGTGCCGCTGACGGGTAGGGATTTCTCGCTAGCGAACTTTATAAATTATATACAAGTAAATAAGTAGCAGCCCATTTACGTCCCACTGCTGGGCACAGGCCTCTTCACTCATAGGACCGACGGCTTGTTTGCTGTATCGAGAGTGCCCGATTTCTATGCTGTTATGAGGGCCTCTTGCCTCTTTTTGGGAGGGAATGAGAGCATCGCATAACAGTATCCTTAAAACGATTTGTGTGGGAATGCCTAGCCCTATATTAACATATTAGCTGTCTCTTCATCTGACGAGCAACAAAAAATGATGCCTAGGGACAACCCTCAGCTAGTATAGAAGATTTCTTTATTGTTAGATATAATTATTAGACGTGATGATATAATTGTTAGACGTGATTTTGATTTTAATTTTATTTCATTTGATTTGGTTTAATTTAATTTAGTTTAATTTCAATTATTATATTCTATTGTCACTAAGATAGTTATGAGTTATTCGTATATTAACAATTTGGGCCAAATGTTGCCTTGAATAAAAACTTATTATTATTAACGTGCTCTCCGAGGCACGGGAGTGGATCACACCTCCATCTTCCCAACTTAGAGCAAATATTTAGAAAATCTTTAATAGAAAACTCAATATCGATTTTTGAATAGGCCCGACCCGGAACTCGAACCCAGGACTTCATGTCTTTGGCCGAATAGACTAACCACTAGACTAGACCAATGAGGTAGTCATAAATAAATTGTATCCTCGCCAACAACACGAACTGAAAGTTAATGTCTCTTCTCGCCGACGGAGAAGGCCTAGAAGACGAAGAGGGGGTTTTGCCCGCCTCCTTCCCATCTTAATCCTCTCTTTCTCCACATCTTAAATTAATACTTTTGTGAAAGCAAACGAATCTGAGGTGCCAGAGTAGAATGTTTTTCAGCCTCTGGCCCATCACTAACGGATTAAGAGGGCATCGCTGGTAGATATTCTGGTTCGTTTCTAGTGAGTCTCACACTCCCAACCGATGACTGTCCACTTGGGGAGCGTAAATGTATTTCCCAGCGTAAAAAAAGCTAAATGAAACGACAGTTTCGTTAAAATATACATTATACTAAAATAAACCAGCAATGAATCACAAAATTGAAAACAGCTGACGTTTGGTTGAGCTGTACTAACATGATGGATAATAATGATAATAAAACTTTTTTTTGTATCCCATCAGCAAAGATGTTATTAGTGCTGTCGTTTGTTTTAATTTACTTACGTTATACGAACTTCCCTATGCCACTATCTGTAAGCTCAACAAAGACTGTTCAAAATGCACTACGTTGGCAAGTGTTAGTATTAATAAATACAATTAACTAAACATCTGAAAATTAAGCCTGTACTGCTTTTCCTGAAGCTATAACATAAAAATCACAATATTCTTTATTCAATTAGACTCAAAAAGCATTTTTGAATCTTCTGTGGTCTTTTTTTTTGTCTGTCGGGAGTGTGGGACTCCGCGAGAATACAAACTCGCAATACCCTCTGAAACCCAGCGGGACCGCCATCAACCATGAGTGGGGAGCCAGAGGTTCGTTGAGGCATTCCTCTCTGGCCCCTCGGTTGCAGCACACAGATATTCTACAAGGTGAGGAGTTATGCGAATCTCCGCCTCCTGTTTCCTGCACCCCTTCGTCGGGGCTGGAGTGTTTCGGCGGTATTCACCACTCCCTTTGCCGTTCCTCCTTAAGCCAGATGACACTCTCGCAAAAGAGGCAACCGCTCGCCAGGCCTGCTCACTGGTAAGTATTGCTCCTATAATACCTGCCAGTGAGAGGTCTGTACGGTCAGTGACGTCATAATGAATCACTGAGGTCTCCAGGCAGGACATTCTGCCACAGTGTGGTGGACTGTGTCTGTTCGTCTGTAGTCTGTCCATTGGTAAAAAAGTTACCACCGGTTCGGAAAGTTGATTCCACTCAGAAGTAACCGACAAAAAACTAAGTGGTCTTTTAAAGCTGAACCAATTTCAAGAATTTTTTCACCATTAGGCAGCTGCATATTTTGCTTCTGTCTACAACTGGAATCGATTCTAAATACTTTTATCGCTTAAATAATCATCAACAATATAATATGCGTTTTGTAAAAGGACGATTTTGACATATTTCTTAAAATTATGTGGAGCCAAATCAAAAAATGATTTCTGAACCTTTCTACATTAAAATTGTGTATGTACATTTTTTGTTGTATAAGTGAATATTATTACTTATATACAATATATAATTGCGACGATAAAAGAGTATTACTTTTAACAGAACAGTTAAATAAGATCGCAGCACTTTTAAAAAAATATGGGCAATACGTAAGGGTATGGCTTGGACCGGATCTCAACATTTGCGTTAAAAATCCAGCAGACATTCGGGTATGTAACAAACAAAAATTGATCAATATTGATAACCACTTTATGTATAATATACCATAACTATACTTCAAATCTCTGTAAAAGATTGATTGACTTCACGGACTTCAAAAAACTATCCAATAGAATTACAGGTTAGTTTTTTTTAACCACATTTTATTTGATTTATTTTTATATACACCAAAAAAGAAGTCACTAGAAGAAAAAAGGCAAAGATTATATTAACATACATACAAACAAAAGATATATATCATAAAGACGCACACACAGAGAGAGACGCATGCGCACGCACTCGCACACGCACAGGCACGCGCATGCGCACACTCTCACACGCACGCACGCACACACAATATATGAAATATTACGACTAGGAATGTTAACACGATTTTTTCGACAGTCTTTTTAATTTCTTTTATTTCATTCTTTAATCTTTTCAAAACATTATTTCTACTTTCGTGTAAATCTGGGCTCCTTAATTGTACACCTAAACATTATCCATACCTTGATGACTTAGTATTTTCCTTTTTTCAGTTTTTATTAACCAGTAATAAGGTAAATCAAAAAGGACCAGTCTACGATTACATGACTTCATTTGTTGGAAAAGGAATATTAACTGGAGGTCAGTCAATGCGTTTTTTGTACTGTACTCGCACTTGAACGTGACATATAAACCCATAACGGTAACAGTAAACGTAACTCAACTCTTTTCTTAACACATTTTTTTAAACATTTCTACAATAGACTCGTATCTAAATGCAAGTTTTTTTTGCTTAACGACAATTTTTTCTAATAAGACAGTAACCCTTATTTTTCTTGACGGGGAAAATGTTCAAAAACATACCCAAGATCTGGAGAAGGGACATCGGGTTATGTGGAAATTTTACCCACTGAAACCACCTCGGTAGCGTCACGTGCCTGCTGAGGTGTACCACCTTTGCACGAAAACCGGTCAATTTGTTGCTGGCTGAATCCCCACCCTGATAACTCACGATCTTATAGCCGTCGCAGCCATTGGTTATCGCCGCAGGCCCGACTAACCCTGTCAATGATGCATTCGGCAGTCTCCTTTTTGCGAAGAATATCTTCAATAAAGACCACCACCCTTCACGCCCCTGGCACCTCATGCATCGATTCAGCTACTGTCGAGAAATCTACTCCGATTTTATTCACCAAGACAATAAGCCAGTAACTAGCCATGGCGAAAACCAGTCAAGACTTTACTAATTAAAAAAACACGAGAAATTAGGTTCACAAATTATCGTTATGGAAGTACATCCTGGATCTCTACTGGAGAAACTAGTACTTGCAACACTACGAAAATATTTGTATCGTATAAATTATTGTCTCATTTATCTAACTTTTTTGAGGCTTCGGCAGTGGTTAGTTACCAGCTTACCAGTAAAGACGTGGCGTCAAACAAAGAGATTTGTATTCGAGCGCGATACTTGTAGAAACCATAAGAGGTAAATTGGCTCTTACAAGATAAGCGCGCTTCTATCTTAGACTCCATCATCAGTTACCATCAGGTGTAAACTTGGCCATTTAGTAATTACCACCTTACTTAGCAGAGAAATAAAGTATCTCATAACTGGTCAGCGCATTACAGTCTTGAACTTTCACATCATCTACCATAAGAATCACGATCTAAAGCATATAATAAATTGTTAAAATAATCAGAAACTTTATTCTAGGACCAACGTGGCGTTTATTTAGAAAAATAGCTACACCATCGTACAGTAAAAAAGCAGTACAGAATTTTACAAAAGTATTCAATCAGGAAGCCGAGGATTTAATTGAAATATTGAATAAAAAGGATCCTAATAAAACTTTCGATGTTTATTATGACCTAGTGAACTGTACTACTCAGTGTGTTTGCCGTAAGTATTTTATTTAGAACTCTAAACAACTGATACTTGCTATAGTTAAGAAATATAAAACTTAAAGAAACTTCTTTATTTTAAAATAAAACAAACACCTATTCAATTTTACTTTTACTTATAAACCATATTACAATTGAAAATCAAGTTTATATTTTGTTTCAGAAACTTTAATGGGACTTTCTAAAGAAGATTCACAAAATATTAGTTACTTAAATGAAGTTGTCACTAAAACACAAAGGTATTAGATGAAAAAAAGCTTTTCAATCTTTATAAAGATTCCACTAAACATCCTATTACGCATTAAAAGTACTGTAAAAGCCTTTTTTGCGCTGGGAAATTCTTTCAAGCTCAAACAAGGAGTATGGGACTCAGAAAGAGAAGGAAGAGGTCGCTCCAGACCCACTAAAATCCAGAGGATCCCTCTCGATGTACGAGTGAGGGGTCAGCGGTCCCCAATGAATCCGACTGAGGATTCACGGAGGCAGCAGAAAGTGCGCAACCGTCTAAAACCCCTCCTAAAAACCTACATGAATAAAGAAATATTGATTTAATTCACCACACACACACACACACACACACACACTCACTCACTCACACAGCCACGTCCACATAGTCCCATACACAAACATGTTCACATCTGCCAAATTTATTTATTTAATCGGTTTTAGTCTAAGTTTCTCCTGGGTTCTAGGCAACTGCAGTTGAGGGGTGTGGGCCTCGAAGCACAGCATCCATACCCAGGCATCTTCCTCAGGCATCAATTTGATGCCTGGTAATTTATTTTGCCCGCTATGATACTGGCTGGTTCCCGCCGGCTACGCTAGCGAGTCCATTTAGGTCAATTCCATGAGTGGTCCAATCTTGGTGTCACCACTGGCAATGCGTGGTCTTCGCCGTCAGATCAAAGCCTACGTCAGAAGGCGGTTACAGCAGGTGCTCACGAGGGATGGGACGCCCAGTGTTTGCTCTTGGATGCTGGAGGACAATGCCGTAGAGGTGTGTGTGGGGGGCTGACCACATGGCAGTATATACTTCTCGCCAACTTCCGGACGAATACCTCTATGATGAGTGTCCTGATGTCACGGTAAATAAGGTTAATTCTGACGTAGGCACTTATTCTGCTAGATCTGCAGCCTCTACCTCTAGTACCCTGAGCACCAGGCAGGAGCCGCATATGTCAGTCTGGAGAAGTTAGTCTTAGTAGCAAAGTGTGTTTCATATAAGGGAGGGCGTTGATCACTTCAACACAATTTATACTTCTGCAGGGTCATCGATCCCATATTTTTAAGATACCACTGTATTCTTGCTTAACTAAATAAGTAGATTTTATTTTATTTTTACAGTATGTACGGTCTGATATTTGCAAAGATGACTCGATGGTGGCTTCATATACCATTAGTATACTGGCTTACTGGATGCCAAAAACAAGAAGATTACTACAAAAAAATCATTGACGAAATGACGTCAGATATAATACGAAAAAGACGAATGAAATTAGAAAAAAAATCAGTAAATCAAGACGCTATGGGTGTCGTGGATAGATTTATTTTAGGAGGACTTAATGAAAAGGATATCAAATTGGAAACGTTTAGTTTATTTACGACTGTAAGTATTTTCTTTATTGCTGTGACATCATTTACTGACATCATATTATTATTTTCAAATACCCAGTTTTGTAACAACGACGTTTTTGAATTCATCACAGAATAAAACAGGTATTAGAATTTGCACTGCTATTAATTGAAAATAAACTAGGTACTCCTTGGGATATTATCTGCGTATTAATTATTCCAGGAGCATTATGAGGACACCTGTTCCTAGTGAGAGACAACATCGCGAATATGAATGTCGAATTTCAATTCTATCGGGCAAATGCTTTAGGAGACCGTGTACATCGCTTATATTATATACCTTAATGTTGCAGGGAATTGGAGAATCTAATGAGTTTCTATTAGCTTTCGCACCGCAGACACTCACTAAGAATGTTTAGTGAGTCTTAGTGAGCGTCTGCGTTGTGTAAGGCATATGTATGCAAAATTTCATGTCAATCGCAGGAATTGTATTGGAAATCTTATGATGAGTCAGAGAAAGAGTATAACTCTTTAGTGAATTTTTCCAATTTCTTCATAGGAGTTCAGATATTCACGGAGACTAATCAAACAAAAAAACAATCATTAAAATAATTATTTTATATATATTTATAGTGTTGCCTCAGTACACTTTAATAATTTTATTATAAAATTTGTGATAAAAAAATATATTTTCAGAGCCAAGAAGCCTCCGCAAAAATAGCTTCTGCTGTTTTGCTATTTCTAGCACATCTACCTGAATGGCAAGTAAGTGATGGTTCTTTTGGGAGTTGTACCAAATTGTTGAGGAGGCTTTCAGTTTCCATTAAAACTAAAGATCAATAACCTAACCGCGTTATCCGTTTGACTGTCCGGTCGTGTTTTTTATTCAACGGAAATAGCCGTCGCCAGACCCGCCACACGGACGTTTTTGAGCCGATTGTCCCGCGGGTCGAATAACGCTAAAGTAGCACTTAGACCTTAAATGTTCATGAAAGACTACCAAATGTTATGATTTTTGAACTATATTTTAAACTATGCAATGGTAATGACATCATGTTGCGCTTAACTTTGAGATAGCGATAAACTTCCATCTTGTATTTATAGCCTCATATCTTAAAAATTAAAACTTACCTCAACGGTTTTCATTGTTATTCATTATTAATTAATAAATATAAACAAAAACACAAATAATCACTAATAAATACTCCCAATTTATAAAATACCACAAAAAAAATAACCAACTTCGACGCGACATTCGCACCGTTACTAACGGTCACTTTGTAAGTGATTTATTTTTTTATAATTTCTATTATCTGGTCTTATCTCTATGAATATTTTGTTACGGCAGTTACCGAGAAGCGATAATATAAAGCGTATAGATAATACAAATTATGACTTAAAAAGAATAAAATGCATATATTTCCGATTGCCCATGTTCTGACAGTACTATGGTATCATGTCAACAAGCAGTTGATACGAGCAATAAAAACAACAATGTTAGATTTCGCTCTGCATGAGTCGAAACTCGGGTCACATTATTCTCTTTGGTGATTTATCTTTTTTACCGCTTGACTTGACTTTAAATGATGATACAGTCCAAGATAGTAGCGCGTTTACCTGGTAAGATTGTTATGGTGATTTATCTCTTTTGGCTTGCTGGTAGAGTTGTAACCAGCTGCGACCAAAGTCTCCCTACACCTTTATAGCTCAATTAGCTATTCCCCGCAGTATTATCCAAGTACTATGGTTACTAAAGACTGACTTTAATAAATTTCAAATCAATCGCCAATAATTTTAAAGCTCTGGTGATGAGTGATTGAGAGAGTTTAGTGATCCAAAACTATCTTCACATTAGGGCCCTTCTAATGTGTTCAGTTTGGGAAATATCGGTTGGATAGTTCAAAGTCTATAATGGACATAGGTAAAACATTCTTTATAAGTAAACCTTATTGTTTGACGGTATGGCATTTTCCGGTACCAAACTGGCACGATTTCTTCGCCAATATCACGTAGAAGTAGAAGATGCACGTACAAGGTGTTTTTTCGAAAACGTAACTTCTATTCCTGTATTTTTATTTATCTGAAAGAAATAGGGACACTTGTACCTTCTATATGTTAGTCCATTGCCTAAAACTACCCAAAACCAATAAACATCACCAATATTGTATACAAAATGTGAGATTAATACAGTTTAATTTTATTAATTACAGAGAAAATTAATTAAATAAAATTGACTAAATAACAGCATTAAAAGAGTTACTATTGACAGGACCCTTAGACAAATGTATGGGAATGACGTTTCATATCGAAACTTATCGAAAAATGAAACGTCATTCCCATACATTTTTTAAGCGTTAGCAATCTTCGAAAGTGACTTGTCTATGGGCCCAGGACGGTGGAGTACTCGCAGGTATACCTATAGATTGCAGATGTCAACTAGAACATTTGCCCTAAATTATACGTGCCATTGATCGTTTAACAATAATTGCTATCACTTATTGTGTCACACAAAGGCTTACAATATTACAAGGCTCTTTAATTTCCGGTTATTAAAGGTCTAAACAACGCGTAGAATATACATATTAAATAGCTTAGAAAACTATAAAGACAGAAAATGATTTTCCTCATACTTTATTATATGTTTAATAAGCAATAACTCTTTATGAGGAATATAAAAAAATTGTTTATCACTAATACAAGTAAGTCGATATTGTATAAAATATAAACCACAACAGCTTAGATCAGGGATTGGCGATCAGCAGTCTGGAAGCCGTTACGAAGCGTCGTACAAATAATGTTAACGATAAATATTGTTAAAAATACAAAAAATAGTTTTGTCTCACTCAATTATATTTATTACATGAAATGTCACCCGCATCAATATGCTCATAACATTTGTGGCCCGCACCAATACGCTATTGCGCTTTCGTAGATTTATAAAAAAGAATGATCGAGTGGTGAGAAATGAGCTGTGGTCACCGTTATCTGATTCAAGCATTGAAGTCTCTCTATGAGGGTTCTAGTGCTTGTGTCAGAATAAACGGGGCGTACACGGAGTGGTTTCCTGTCGAAAGAGGTGTTCGACAGGGATGTGTTGCGTCACCATGGCTGTTCAACCTATTCATGGATAAATGTTTGACAGATTTAAAAGAAAGTATGTATGGGTTAAGAATGAATGAATTACTCATCAAATGTTTACTCTACGCTGATGATCAAGTAATACTTGCGTCATCCGTTAATGAGCTACAGGAAATGGTAAATATTATGAATAAAGCTTTGAAAGGGAAAGGAATGAAAGTGAATGAAAACAAAACGAAAGTTATGTTTTTTAAAAGAGATAAATCTATGATGAATGGCAATATTTTGATAGTTGGGGAACAAGTGGAAGAGGTGAAAGAATTTTTATATTTGAGTTCTAAATATACAAAAGATGGAACATGTGAAAATGATATTGAAAGGAGAGTGAATGCAGGGAATATGGCAAATGGTGCTCTGCACGCCTTTATGAATATCCAGATGGTGTCTCAAAGGGCCAGACTGGCTATGCATGCAGGAGTGTTGCTGCCAACACTTATGTATGGTAGTGTAAGTTGGGTATGGCAGAAGAATTACAAAAGTCAAATAAATGCGGTAGAGATGAGATGCGGTAGACATTGAGAAATGTATGCTTAGATGGTTTGGACATGTAGAGAGAATGAATGAAAGGAGACTCACAAAAAGTATTTATGAGTCAAGAGTGAATGCGAAAGTTGGAAGGGGAAGACCAAGGCGACTGTTCCTGGATCAAATCCAGGACATTTTAAATAAGGGCCAAGTCAAGAGTACCTTAAACCGACGAACTTATATGAAAAGTTTAATGAGAATGAAAGAAGCGAAGGAGATATGCAAGAATCGTGGCAAGTGGAAGGACGTTGTCTCTGCCTAACCCTATGGGAATGAGGTTTGATGCTATGTATGTATGTATGTACCAATATGATCATAATATCTGTGGCCCGCCTCAATATGCTCATAACATCTGTGGCTCACACCAATATACTTATAACATTTGTCGCGCCCACCAATATGCTTACAACATTTGTGGCCCCTCTATAACAGAAGGTTGCCGATGCATGGCTTAAATAAATAAATACTTAATTTTCAAAGTCATTAAAAACCGACATCTTCTCTAGCATAATTGGATCTTTGAAAACTGTATTGTCTAACTTTGCTAGACTTGGAATGATAGAAGATTTCGATAATGTCTATACTCCATTATCCACTTGCCTCCGAGCAAAAATATTTGTGATGTTATTATTTTAGATTGCGTAATGGTGCTCTCAGGTCAGATCACAGTCCAGCTAACTTATACATAATAAAAAAATATTCTACTGTGTCCAATCATGAAGAGAAGAGGTCACAAGAGATGTTTTTGAATACCTAGCTTTAGGGTAAATAAATTAAAAATATTGTAAAATCACTTTGGGCAAAGCTCTATGACAGAATAGAGAGTTGGATATTTCTCCATAAGCTTTTTATTTGCAGAAAAAAGTTTACGATGAAATCATAGATAATGTTGGACTTGATAATGATTATGTAACTGAAGAACAGATAAAAAGGCTCGAAAACTTAGACATGGTTTACAAAGAGGTGCTTCGGTACCTCTCTATCGCTGCTATGATACAACGCACTGTAGAAGAGGAAGTTGCAATTAATAATGGTAATTACACGTTAATTGACATTCTAAGTTCAATAACGCTACGTCGAACGACTAGAACAAATACGATTGGTTAATTGTGATCACGTGACATATATTTATTCAAGTAGGCGATTGCAGCCATTTTCAATCGTGAAATATAATTATTTTCGATGTGCGCTGGATAATGATATAAAGAACGACTTAGAATCAAAAGTTATCGTTATGAAATGTCATTTCCATACAATTTTTATACGTTCTACCGGCGTTAGCGTACTTAGAAAGTCATTTTGTCTACAGGCGGAGTGAAAGGCTGTCAAAACATACTCTATCTATATTATATAGATGGAATATTCTTTTCTTAAAAAGTTTCCTTTATTTTAAAGATACTTGTTAAGAGATTGCTTCTACAAAAAAACCGCAAATGACTCGTATTTGTGTCTAAGTTTAAGATTGCCTGTAATTAATTACCGTTTGTGTATTTATATATATAAAAATGATTTCTGTTTAACCGTGGCGGGCCAAAGATTGGAGAGAGTACGCAATTACAAATATTTGGGTACGTGGCTTAATGAGGCTTGGATCAGTGATCAAGAAGTGATAAGACGCGTATCGAAATAGCACGGAATTTATTTAAACAAATGCGTAATTTAAACAAAATTCCATTGCGTATTCGTCTTCTAAAATGCTACGTCTGGCCCATTCTTCTTTACGGATGCGAATCTTGGACAGTAAAAGAATATCTCAGAAAACGTATTGAAGTATTCGAGATGTGGGCATACAGACGCATGTTGACAATAAGTTGGACTCAGAAATTATCCAACGACCTAGTTTTACAGCGTGTCAACCAAAAACGCGCACTTTTGCAGACTGTCAAGTTGAGGAAAGTATCCTACCTCGGTCACGTGCTTAGACACGAGAGGTATGGACTTCTTCAACTTATCATGATGGGCAAAGTCGCTGGTAAACGGAGTGTTGGCCGTAGAAAATGCTTGGAATGACCAAAATGCTTGGAATATCGTAACAACAAAAATTCCGCTTGCCCTTAGAAACTAGTCCCTTGAAATATTTGATGTTCGTCTCGTCGTTTAGAAATCAATTAATATTAAAAGAATATTTTTGTTTTTGGCAGTTGTCAGTGACAACCAACAATTTCTGATCGTAACTATAATACTTTATGGTAATAACGGCGAAAGGTCGCGTTATATTGATTACAATTTATTTTTGTTCTGATTAAAATTTTACCACATTTTTTACTAAAGTTCAAACATTCAGCAATTATCGCGAGGCGATACGATGTTTGCCGTGTCAGCTACTGTACCATAAATACATTATATTTATATATTGTTTTTTCTTTTTAAGGTAAAATAATTCTTCCAGCAGGGACATCTTTGGTGATACCAATACATGAGTTGCACCGCGACCCGCAATATTGGGATGAACCGAATATAGTTAAACCAGAAAGATTTCTGCCTGAAAATATAAAAAAGCGGGATCCAAACGTCTTTATACCGTTTAGTTTGGGGTCTATGGATTGTTTGGGTTCGTATTATATTTCCTATTAATATATGTTGTGACTTTCTGGTTGTATTTTATAATTTATCTAGGTCACGATGTTGGAAAGGCATCAACAGCTACCATTCAAAAAACAACAAAGACGTACAATTACGCAAAAAAATTGCATGCGTATAAATATTTAAGATAAACTTTTCTTCTTTTGGTGCCTCTCCATTTTCTCTGGCGCAGTGGTGCAAACACTTGCTTTGCAAGCAGAGGTTCCAGATTGGGGCGAACTTAGGAAATAGCATTTTCTAATTTGTCTGGATCTAGACTGGTGCTTTGGCCGTGACTAGTCACTAGAGTAGTGACCACCCAATCATCAAAGGTGTACCACCAAGCAAGTGGTTTATGTTCCGATACGATGCTGTATACAAAACAAAAGAGGTAAATAGCCTCTTACCAGATCAACGTGCTTCTTACTTTCAAACGAGATCAAGAGTTACAGTATTAGATAAAAAAAACCTTGAAAATTGTCACTTATTGCGTAATAAACATTTTTTTCATTGTAGGTCGAGTTTATGCAACGATTTTGATAAAAACTATAATAGTTAAGACAGTTCGAGCTGTTTATCTCGAAGCTGACGGAAAGATTGAAGATTTAGAGCTCCATATCGCTATATCTGTTAAATTTGCAAAGGGATACAACATAAGATTCCGTCGGAGAAAGGCAATGGCTGACATTTCTAAACTTAACAATGTCATTAACACCACTTTATGATAACATAAATATAACCACCTTTGTTTGATTTTTAGAAGTGAAACTTCTTTAGGGTAAAATGTTTACGGATGAAACGCGTGCACTAAGATGTGCAGCGTATTTATACTAATTCGTTAGAAGGTTAAATAGTTTTAATATTGACAAATAACCTGGTGCATTTCTCCTCGCTTAACAATTTAATATGCTATTTTTCATAAAATATAAAATAATAACATTTTATAAATTCCCTTTTCTAAATTTTAAATTCGAAAACAAAATTTAAATAATAATTTCTAATAGTGACAAAAAGACGTGTTATTTTTATTTACAATTCGTCATTTGAGATTTCAATAAATTAGTTGTATTAATTTTCAACACTTTCAATGTTTTAATGACAATTAAATTAATTAAATTCCTAACATATCTTCCTTTTTCCCTCTAAGTCTCGGAAATCTAAAGTTTTAAATTTCTATAAATATAATCAAGACTTTACAAAAAATTACTTTTCCAAAGAAGTTTCACTTCTGACGTGTACTTTGTACGCAAGCACTTTAATTTTTTTTATTACGTACAAACTGTATATAGAATTTAATTATAATCATACCTCTTTGTTTGTGTTTCTGTTTTTCTAAATTGGATATAAGTTAGCACTTGACTGTGGATATACCTTTATGGACATTATCAGATGATAAGTAGATATAATTTTTTAGGAAGTGATAACTTTTAATGAGTGGGTAAATCGCTTAGTTACGTAACACATAACGACGTCACTCTGTCTCGCTTCCCTTTCTCTTACGCATACAGCAGCGGTACGCAGGCTACTTCTCTCTCTCTAACCCAGCGCTAACAGCGCTAGCCGTATTTCCAGTGTTTAGTGTTTAGTGTTTAGTGTGCGATGGACATATACCGTTGCCAGTGTACGTATATCGTAAAACATAAACAATAAAAGATTTTATCAATAAATAATCTTCACTTTCATTATCACATTATTATACATAAAATTTCAATAATCATAGAATCTTTTTTACCCAGTATTATATACCGAATAGTAATTTTTTCGTAAGTCTTTGAATATAGCTTGAAAATTCCTTTTTCTTTATTGTATTCCAAACTAGCAATGCTCTGCGGTTTCTCGGATATTTTCTTATATTGACATTTTTTAATTCGTTATATCTTTTGAATGGAATGTCCTATTTTAATAATTTAAAAACTATTTTACAGGTATTGAAACGGTATTTAATATAATTAATAGGATAAACATCAATACAGAGTTATGAATAATATGGTTTGATTATTGTCGGCACTTTTATTGACTTTTAAAATGTAAAAAAGTGTTTATAGTGACATAACTACAGTAGTTAGACATATGGTATCGCTGACTTATTTGTAGATATTAATAAATTATATTATATTGTAGAACATGTTTTTGTTCTATCATCAACAAATTCCGCAGCGTACGTGATGACAGATTTTTTTTGTTCACCCCTTGGGTTACATTAATACATTTTTCTTAGGGATCCCTATTTTTTTTGAGAAAGTAATATAGCCTATGTCATTCAGTGAAAATTCAGCGTTCTAATAGTGATTTTTTTAAACGTAACAAACATACATACATACAAAAACATAAATGTTTTCTTTTTATTAAACGTTTACTTTAGATAAAAATTCTAATAATATGTTAATTATTTAGGCATCGTATTAACATTGATATCTATTTACCTAAGAAGTTTTTATATTAGGATTAAAACGCACATTTCAGTATTGCTTATATGTAATGTGTTATTCTAATAAAAATGGGTTTCATTTTTTCTTTCCAACTTAGACTTCTACCTCACAAACGGAAAACACACGAGCGAAATATCTTTTATTGGCATAATTTTATTTTGTTTTATGTCTAAATAATTTAAGATTTAGTAGATTCTATGATTATTAATAAACAAGTAAATAAACTATATTATACATTGTATTTTATATTGCATTAATATACGTTTTGATTAATTTAAATAACAAGTTTTGTTTTATTACAGTATATTTCATAACCTGATATTAACTACTTTGAAATATATTTAATATCTGGAAAGTCCTATGACCTAATAGAGCTACATTTAATCTTTGACGTCCATAGAACTTTGCTTTTTACCTTTTTCTATAACAAAAACTCAGTTAAGTACAGATTTAACCATAACATCAATTTTTAAGCATCGATATGTGGAATTTATTATTGTACTAGCTAACCCGAAAAACTTCGTACTGCTTCAGAATCAATAAATAAAAAAGCTGAATGATAATTGCCGAATGTTTGAACCGGAACTAATAGAATTTGTAAACAAAAAAACGTGACTCTCAAATTGAAAAACAAATGAAAAAACCATCATACTTTAAATTTAATTTAATTTCTCAACGACATCAAACGTGTAACATTCAACACCAAAAAAATTAGAAAGAAAGTGTATTTTTTTCACAACGGACATAATAAATGCAGAACAATGAGATCCTGAAGATCTCGCTGTTACGATAGAACTAATACTCCCTTCCCAAATAGACGTGCTAGTTTCTATGTTCTGAGGGGCATTTACGAAAGTATAGTCGCTATTTAGTCTAAGTCTGGCAAGTTAGATAGATAGATAGGTAGAATAGTCTTTACTGTACACCACAAACATGAAACAAGTAATATAGAAACACAACTTAAGCGAACAGTACAATTAGGGTACCTTACATGCAATTCGTAACAGGCAAACTTAGGGTTCAGGAAATTATTTAAGGTACGAAGGGTTACTACCAAACTACGAAGTTTAGTTTAGTTTAGCAGAATAATTTACATTCCTATACTGTTGTCCATTCACGAAGCGTCTCAAACTACCTTAAATCAAATGCTAAAGTGTACGCAATAAAAGAAATATCTTATGCCCCAGATGCAATTGCTCCCATATTCATCACGTAAACGCTACGGCCTTCATTTAGCTTGAATTTTAAGTGTCACATTAACCAAATAATAGTGTTTTTTTGTAGTTACTTCATATTTGCTTAAATTGCGTGTAAACCTTGAGATAACCTTAAGTGACTTCTATCGCCGATTGAACCCACAACCGACAGAAGACATTAAAAAGGACTGAAATATAAATTTATTCAGTATATTGTATATCCTCTTTAATTCACACAACACTATATAAATTTTGGTCCTTTACTTCGATATGTTGTATTCACGAGATACTTAGACAAGACAGTAATATTACAAGCTTCAGGTAGTGATAAACCGCAATTAAGCTCTACCAATAGATATAACAATGTGCTCCAATCCAAACTTCATATCGAAACTAATCGAAAAATTAAACGTCATTTTTAAGCGTTAATTCAACCGATGGACGTCCACTGCTGGACATAGGTCTCACGAAATGATGCCCACAAGTCCCGATCTAGTGCCGCCTGGCTCCAGCGGCTACCGGCGATCCTCCTTGTATCGTCGGATCGGACGCTGAGTGACTCTGAGCTTCTGAATGAGGCCCATAGTCAGCGACCACGTTTCCGATCCGATAGGGAAGCATTGGCAACACGCACTGTTCGAAGACTTTAGTCTTCAGGCACTGTGGGATATTGGACGAAAATGATAACGACAAGGCAGCAACAGCCCCCAGTTCCCGGCAGCCCCGCTATTCCAAGGCAGCGGTTTTGGTAACGGCGGGGCAAGGGGTGCTAAGAATCTCCGGAAGAGATTCCGCTGCCAACCCTGACGACTTAACCTGGCAACATACAACGCACTTAATTGTATATTGGTTAATTTAATTGTAAACTAATTTACAGAGTATAATTCATGTTTTTAACATTCTACATGCACTTTACAGTTTTAACCGGTTTGTTAAGTTTTAAACATTTGTAACTAGTTTTACAATATTTACTACAGTTTAATATTATTGTACAGTTTTGTAACTGGTTTACATTTATTGTTTTTATACTATTAATTTTTTCATATATTGGCTATTGTTATATTCTATGGTTTTACCAATTTATAGTAGGTACCTTGTATAGTAGTTTACAATTTGTCCAGTTTTTTATTATGATATTTTAGGGGTTTTCTAGTTTCATTATATATGTCTTGTTGTATTTTTATACTTTGTCTGTTTGGCAGTAGATATTATGAAGCTGCAGCGTATGCGCTAACTTGTTGGCACTCTATTTTTCTCCACTTTCAAAGTAAGATTTGGTAAAGAAACAAAGCCTTGCGGAAACAGATCAGACAAACCACGACAGGAAACTCACATAAAGCCAGATTCAGACAAACTAGAAAATAAATTCTGCCCTTAACAGCTTTACACACCACTTACAGCAAACACGTCCTGACAAAAATTCAAATAAAATAAGTAGCAGCTCATTAATATCCCACTGCTGGGCACAGGCCTCCTCACTTATACGAGAGAAGGTTATTAGAGCATAGACCCACCACACTGCTCCATTGCGGATTGGCAGGCATAGTACACAAGTGCACTCTCTATTCCTTCACTCTCATAGTCCGATACGACAAGGGTCGGAGAGAGATCAGGCGCAGGACCGACTGCTTAACGTGTACTCCGTGCAATTTGAATAAGCCCGAGCCGGGACACGAACCCAGGACCTCATGTAGCCGACATGCTAACCACTAGACCAATAAGCCAGATTCAAGTAAATGGGTCGAAACATCGACAAAAGATATAATTGCCTTCGTGGGAAGTTAACTATTGCCCTTGTAACATTATTTGTAATAAGCTATCAAACTGAAAGTTCTGTAGAAAATACTCCAGCCGTTTCTAAAAGTTGCTGGGCCCATAGACAAGTCACTTTCGAAGATTGCTAACGCTTAAAAAGTGGGTAGGAATGACGTTTCATATTGAAACTTATCGAAAAATGAAACGTCATTCCCATATATTTTTTAGGTGTTAGTAATCTTCGAAAGTGACTTGTCTACGGGCCCTGGGATAAGAAATCGTAAAAATTATGTATCCAAACCAATGTTATAAAGAGGAAACATTTGTGGTTTTATATGTAAGTAGTATGTTTGTTATGTTTTCACACTACCGACCGTTTTCACCATTAGAAAGCTACATTTTCAATTAACAACATAGGATAAATTACTTTAAAAAAAAATACTGGGATTCCTAAAACCCAAGGTGTGAAACAAAGAATATGCGCTGCCAAAACTATTGAAGATAGAACAAAAAAAATGTTCTACATTATTATGAAACGTATTAATATCTATAAAAAAGCCCGCAATACCTAACTAATTGTAAATGTGCCACTATAACTACATTTTTGGATTTTAAAAGTTAATAAAATAATAATCAAACTATATTATTCATACCTCTGTATTATCCTTATCCTATTAAATTATTTTATGAAAGACGGTTTCAATACCTATAACATATTTTTAAATCGGACATCCCATTTAAAAGATATAACGAATTTTAAAATGTGAATCTAAAGAAAATGTAGCGACCCTTATAACTGGACCTTATTACAAATTAACAGAATGTTTACTGTGGGATAAGCCAAGCTATATTATTTACTTGTTGTACGTGCTTAAAAATAATGACACTTTTACGAAGAAAAGTGAATGCACCTCATATTTCCTTAACAAAAACTTGTTTTAAATTCTAGATAGAATTATAGAAGGCGACATACAATTCAATCAAGGGTAACTAAATTCGGTTCTATACTATTATAGAAACAAATTCAGTTTCTCTTCTCTCTTAGAAGTTATAAAGGTGTCACTTAATAAATGAGTGGTGAGGAATGAGGTGTGGTCAACGTTATCTACGTATGGGGTGAGGTTTAATCTGATTCAAGCATTGAAGTCTCTCTATGAGGGTTCTAGTGCTTGTGTCAGAATAAACGGGGCGTACACGGAGTGGTTTCCTGTCGAGAGAGGGGTTCGGCAGGGATGTGTTGCGTCACCGTGGCTGTTCAACCTATTCATGGATAACTGTTTGACAGATTTAAAAGAAAGTATGTATGGGTTAAGAATGAATTAATTACTCATCAAATGATTACTTTACGCTGATGATCAAGTAATACTTGCGTCATCCGCTAATGAGCTACAGGAGATGGTAAATATTATGAATGAAGCTTAGAAAGGGAAAGGAATGAATGTAAACGAAACGGAAGTTATGCATTTTGAAAGAGATAAATCTATGATGACTGGCAATATTTTGATAGATGGGGAACAAGTGGAAGAGGTGAAAGAATTTGTATAGTAAGTAAGTAAGTAGCAGCCCATTAACGTCCCACTACTGGGCACAGGCCTCCTCACTCCGAAGAGCGAGGGTTTTTAGAGCATAGACCCACCACGCTGCTCCAGTGCGGATTGGCAGGCATAGTACACAAGTGCACTCTCTATTCCTTCACTCTCATAGTCCGATGTGACGGTAATCCGACACGACC